>JAAWXA010000007.1:29671646-29920395 GCA_038090715.1 Florisuga fusca | reverse complement strand
ACAGTGTTCGAGGTGAGGTCTCACCAGTGCTGAGTACAAAGGGAAAATTCTATCCCTAGTCCTGCTGGCCACCTTACACCTGATACAAGTCAGGGTGTCGTTGGTCTTCTGGGCCACCTGGGCACACTGCTGGCTCATGTTCAACCACTAGTCAGCCATATATAATGATTTGGTTTGAGCCCCCAGCCCTCTTCAAACTTCTGCTTGAGACTGTGGGGACTGTGAGTTCAAGAATACATCATGAAGATGAGTGAATTGTTCTGCAGAGGTAGCTAGATGGAATAGTTGCTATTTAAAGGTCTGAATGACTATGGCGACTTATGTATATAACAGCTCATTGACTTCAAGGCCACTTGAATACTCACAGTGTGTATAAACAAAATGCAAATTTTGGTTCATCAAAAGTAGTTTAACATGAATAAAGGACTGCATCATGAAATGGGAAACACAAACACTGAAATGCTAGTGTCCTGGAGAGAGTATTTGAAACCACTAGTGTAGCTGATCATTATTTTAATATTTTTGCAAGTGAAAAGAATCTCAGCCTATGGTCAGTATGGAAATCCTAGGAAAGTATATAAAACCATGTGCATATTTATCATGTTAAATATGTGAATAAATTTATTTTGCACTTTTGGGTATTTTGCGGTCAAATGTTTGTAGAAAGTTCATTATACACTTCTTCAGTAAAGTGAGTTATTGGGGCAATTCATTCTTGGAAAGGTCTACAGCCACCTAGAGAACCAGTGCTGTGGAGTGTCGTTGTGCCTGAAGTCTGTTTGGCCCCAGTATATTTTAAACAATAGTACAAACAAAACCATAGCAACACTACTACAAATTCTGAGTGCAGAGAAACTACACTTGCTCAAGGAGGGTGATAACAGTGAAGTTTGATCCAAAAGTTTACTACCATTGGTCACTTCTGCACAAACTTTTGTCTTTGTGCTCATGCTGTGGGACTGGAGAAGGGATGTGAGGATTTGACAGTTCACATGGCAAAAATCACTTTCTCGGATTTTAACATCATTTCATCATCTAGTCATGCTGCCCATACAAGACTGTAGTATTCTCTCTGGATAAGCCTTCAAGAATAGGAGCTGTGGATTATCTAGCAAACATCCTTTGGATTCCCGGGTAATCTTGATTTTTAAAATTATAGTAGAGAGAAATGACCCACGTCTAATGGTCAAATATCAAACATCAAATATTAATATCTTCTGTCTATTGACTGCAACTTATGTAAGTCTTCCTCTGGATGTTGTAATGCCCATAACTGTTCAGACTTCTGAACAGTGGCTTTCGCCTAGCTTAGAGTCTGCACTGCATCTCTGCACGAGGCTGTAATGAATTAAATTTTTGTCTTTCTACTTTTTTCTTCAACTTCATCTGTGTCAAGTATTTTAATTTTTGTGAAACTGTCTTTTTACAAGCTGTAGGTATTGAACTATGGATCAAGATTTTAGTCTCAAGTTGTGGTCAGTGGTATGCATTTTGGCAGTATTCTTTAGTTTTCCAAGCAGGTCCCATTCATCTATGACAATGAGTTTTGTATGGAAATAACAATATCCCTTGAAGAAATTTTAGGAACATTCAAGGCAGCAATTTCTCAAGTGGCAAATCTGGTGTATCTCTTTAAAAACAGAGTTCATTGAGATAATTAATTAATTTTTTTTTTTTTTTTTTTTTTTTTTTACATATACTACGTATAAGTGTATATGGTTATGGTCATCCTGTTTTCTCCTGTAAATTAGCAGGTAAAATGAAGAGCCAAATCTGAAAGATTTATTGTTTTACACATTTGAAAATGACTTGTAAGCATTGCTTACAAGTTCTCAGTGACAAGTAATACCTCTTCATTTTTCCTCCCTATCCGTACCAGCTGATTCCTTCTCAATAGCTGAAGCAGAGTTTTCTAACCTTTTAATCATAAAGCTTCCCAGCAGGATTATGTAGTATTATGTTGAATCTACAGCAACGAGCATGCAATGCTACTTTCTCTCCTATCATAACAGAGGATAGGCCGCTAGAGGAATTGGGGGTTTTGTTTGTTTGTGTGCTTGTTTGTGTTTGCTCATTTACTTGTTTGTTTGCTTACATATTTTTAAGGTTCCCTTCAATGAACCTAATCTCAGGGTGAGGTTAAGAAGCTGACTGTGCAGCAAAGTGGAGACCTGACTGAGAGCAAAGAGGTCACAGCAACAATGTGCCATGTGCTGGAGTCACTCACCTTCCTGAACACATGCTGGAGCTGCTGGAGTTACAAAATCTTCCTGAAGTCGTTACTGAAACTTGGTAATGTAAACCAGCAAACACTCAATAGCACCTGTTTCAGGCAGTTCTTTGATTTCCCTTGCAGACACATCTGAAGTCAGCTGTGGGAGGGACAGTTTAGCTTAATATAGAGTATTTGGGTCAATGCACTGAAGTGTGCCAGCCATGACATTGAGAAATAGGAAAAACAAAAGTGATGAAGAGCAGCAGAGATGCCTGACTATCTCCAGGCATTTTGGTAATCATGTTTAGGACATATTTCAGGAATGTTTCCTGAGCAGTTAAAGCAGAAGCCTTGAGGGTATAGATCGCAAAAAATGGTTTCATAACAGTGAGGTATTGTACAGCAGGAGAACTTTCTGGGTATAGGAACCTTGCTGAAAAATACCTCATGGTGGATGGAAAAGGGTGATTAGGGGTTTATACTGTATTGCATTCACTAATATGATGTATCTATGTAAAACATTTTCAGAGTGTAATATATTAAAAGTTGGAAAACAGGAAATAGACCTCATTCTGACATTCCTTTGAAATGTTTTAAGCTCAGGAAATAAATCTAGGAGGAAAGAAAGGATTCTGATAGACAGTGTTGAGGCTTTGTCCTTTTACCTTTTAACTCTCCAGCTTCACTTAGAGGTCTAGATTTATAAATTTCTAAGGTGGCAGCTATTTATGCCTATTTCATATAAATATCAAAAGACTTTCAAGATCATGTATAATAGATAGGTTTTAACTGTTACTCGTATCAGCTGTTGACAAAGTTATTGAAAGGGTTAAGTAGCATGCTATCAGCCATGCATATGAAATTTGGAGTGAGAGGAAGCAAGTGGATTTGAAGTTGTGCTCCTTCAGTTCATTCAAGGTTCACTGAACAGGAAAGTGAGTTTTTATTATCACTTCCTGTGAAAAGAGCAGTTGACAGGACCCGTCAGGGAACTGCCAGAAACCTCAAGAGTTTTGAGTATGAGGCCCAGAGTCCACCACAAAGTTTCCATGACAACCCACTCATTAAAATAAAAGGAAATTGTGTCTGATATTTACAGCTTTCAGCATGCAGTTGAAAGCCTTGCATCTCAGGTTTCCAAAGTATTTACACCTGGGACCCAAGTATGCAGGCTGTCAAGAAATAAAGGTGGTTGTAACATTTAGCCATGAAAGTGGAAAGGTTGTTCACAGGTTACATATCAGCATCCTTCCATTTCTTGAATTGTAGTGAACATTTTTTCTGTTGCTTCTTGTGGTGTGCAAAAAGGGTGAAAGACACAATATTTGGTTGGAAACAGTCTGAAAAGAGGATTTTAGTGAGAGTGATTTTACTGAAGACAAGAATATTCTTTTAAGGGACTTAGCACTGAACATAGTCAAATGAAACTTATTTAGTTATTACTATGTAAGCTGCAAGAGATAAAATATAACCAATACTAACTTAGGCTTAGTTATAACCAATGCTAACTTAGGTAGCAACCACCCACAATAGGGGAAAACCACAGGGATGAAAAGAGATAGTATTAAAAAAGATATTTTACTCAAGCTACTAAAGGACCTTTGAGCTTTTTTTCTTTCATATCCCCCACTCTTTACACTGCCTTTTTCCACTCTTTCCCTTTGGAATTATACTGTCTATCTCTGTGTTGCTTCATTGTTGAGTTCTTTTACTTCTACATGGGAGGTGAGAAGTCTCAAAAAGAGGCTAAAATAACTTAATGGAAAAAAACAGGGATGCTGGGGTAAAGATCAATAACAGAACCTTAATGTTTTATCTGACCTGGGCCAAAACCAGCTCTTTTTGGCCCTGATTTTTCCATTTCTGCAACCATACAAGAGGTCAGGCTTTATAATTATTGTGGTTTACTTTGGTCTTAAGCTGGGTGAATCTCATACTGCCAGCAAACAGAGCTTCAGGTCCCTTTGCTGCATGCCAGCCAAGTATATTACTCTTCACAGATATCATCTCAGAGTTAAAGGAAAACAAAACACTTTACAAAAATATACAAGGACATGTAAATATCCTTCAAATTACATCATTGCGTAGTGTATTATTTAATTATATAATATACCAAGTCTTCACCTTCCCTGATTTTAAATGTACCTTCAGGTTGGCTGCTCACCCAAAGAAGTATAAAATTGCATTGCAGGAACAAAAGCATCAATAAGATCTGCTTGAGAGGATACACTTACTGATGTGATTATTGCAGAATTATCCTGCTTACCCGTTCTAATTGGGTAAATTGCCTGGTAGGACAGACAGACTCCTCCCCTTCCTCTGATCTGTTTGCTTGGGCTTTGACTTCCTTTAGGGCTGAGGGAGTATAGTAGCTTTTGTTGTTTCATTTTTTAACCTGGTCAGATCTATTAAGAAAGAACTCGGCAATCTCTGTCCCTGCCTCTGAGATGTCATCAGTTATGTGCCTTCATGAAACTGAGCTTATTTATCCCTAGTTCGTCAAATTTAGTAATTCCCACAAGAAATTGTTGAAGTAAGCTTGCAGTTTCTCACGTCTACACCTGCAGCTTGTAGTCTTCCCTTGCTACCTGTAGCTGTTTTTGTTAAATATTTGCAAATATTAGTTAATTTCTGGCAATGGACTTGCCATACTGAGTGTCAGCAGACTTGTAGAATGAATGTATTGGGTGTCTCAAAGTTAGACGCCCTTTGCAAGCACCTTTGGAAGATTACCTGTTTTGTCAACCAATAAAATAATCTGACACCTCTGGGATTTGAGTTTTCTTTTCATCGCAAGCATCATGTGCCAACACCTAGCCAGTCAGAAGCTTCTAATTTGCCTTTTCGCATACTAATGGCAGCCAGATCTCAGACAACAGCCACAGGCCCCACAGGTCCTGCTTTTGCCTCTGAATATAACAGGTTCTAATAAAAACCATCTGCTCTTCTAACTGTTTTTTTCCTTCTCTAGCAGAAAGATGTCCACAGAAGTCTGTGAAGTGATTTTAGTTTGGGATCTGGAATTTTGGACCATTGAGTGAGTAAAAGCATATGGGTGATGAGGATTAGGGAGGTCTCGCCATTACTGAAGTGAGATGAGATATATTTTATGCACAGAAATCCAATCATACTGTTTTCAGTTTTCTTCTAGGGTGTGCTGGGTGAGTGTCAGCATATTTTCCTTGATTTTTATAATATGAGTGGTGATTAGGCTGAAGGACAAATCACATTCCTCTTTGGAAAGATCTGCCCATTTTAAACTGTGAATGGCTTATGAAAGCCATTTGCATATGTTTGTGGATATGATTGTAAGATGTAACAAAATCCTGATGTTACAGGAATATTAGTAAGGGAGATTTCTTATAGGATTCCCAGAGTGTCAGTTCCTTCCCAGGGTTATAAGAAGAATGAGGTTGTGAATCTAGGGAGCTGTGTAAGTTCTAGACATGCCGGGACAGCTTCTCTTTGTTTTCCTCAACTAGCAGCTATGCTGTGGTGCAGAACTGCGGGAAACAATAAAATGATTTTTTTTTTCAAAAACATTAACAGCAAAAGGTAGTGTAGAAACAACATCGGTCCCTTAGGGGATAAGGATGGTCACCTCACCAACAGGGATACAGACAAAGCAGAGATATTTAATGCATTCTTTGCCTTTGTCTTCAACACTGATGATGAAACAAGGGGGCCTCAATGCTCAGAACTGGAGGAAAATGACTGCAGTGAGAATCAATCTGTAGCTGACCCTGAACTTGTATGGGATGTGCTGCTACAGTTAGAGCCCTACAAGTCCATGGGGCCTGATGGGATTCATCCAAAAGTCCTCAATGAACGAGCTGATGTCATTGCTAGGCCTCTCTCAATTATTTTTGAGAGGTCCTGGCAATCTGGAGGGATCTGAGTTGACTGGAACCTAACTAATGTTTCGGTTTTCAAGAAGGGCAAGAAGGAGCACCCTGGAAACAGTCAGTCTAACTTCAGTGCTTGGTAAAATTATGGATAAGATTATTCTGAGAGGTATTGAAAAACACCTGTAAGGCCAATGCAATCACTGGTTACAGCCAGCACTGCTTCATGAAGGGAAGGTCCTGCTTGTCAAATTTAATTTCCTTTTATGTCAAGGTAACCCACCTAGTTGATCAAGAGAATCCAGTGAATGTAATATTTCTGGACTTCAGAAAAACTTTTGATAGTGTCTCTCATAGTATCCTCCTGGATGAAATGTCCAACATACAGCTGAACAACTGTGCTATATGACGGGTGAGCAACTGGCTCATAAGTTGAGCAATGAGTGACAGTGAATGGGTTAACATCAGTCTGGCAGTCAATCACTAGTGAGGTCCTGTGACTGCGTAGAACTTTGCAGCATCAGCCATCCAGTTCTGTCTCACACTGAACATATGTCAGTACAGCTTAGAAAGAGCAATATTCTGAGGAATCAAAGAGATTGGAAGATGGGTATTAAATTCCAATATATTACTCCAGAAATTCCATCATTAATAATTTGTATTAAAAATGCTAAGGCTACTGATATTGTCTCCTGTTTCTCTGTGTTTTTAAATAAACCCACAGTACTTTGTTTACTATTCTTTTTTTCCTTTCTCTATTTAATTTTTTATTGTTCTTTGTGCATGAACTTAAGATCTAACTAAGCTTTTATTCACAGATGGAGACTCGTGCATGTCATTTTCAACACATACCATTGTGCAGGCACTGTGAAGAAAAGTAGTCCCTCTGCTTACATTATTTATGGCTTTCTCATGCAGAGAGGTGAGAGACGTTAAATGGTTCAACAGCTGTCTTCTATTTAATTGTATCAGCAAGAAGAGTCTACTCTTTCCATTCCCTGGTTCTCTGGTTTCCTTCAGTCTATCTTTGATCTGTAAAGTCACAGTCCTGTCTTACTGAAATTGTACCTTCAGGAAGGATAGTCGTTGAATTGGATCGGATAAAATAAAACCTGATCTGTACACAACCCTAAAACTTGAGCTGAATCAGAATACAATAGCTCCAACTGCCACAAGTGGCTCTTTGACCTTTGAGATCAATGCAGTGAAGAAGTTACTACATACTTCAGTTCGATGGGTGTCATCGTTACTTAAGCACATTTGAAATTATAAACATACAGAAAGACGTTTATTAAATCTGCTGCAGACCTCACAGTAGCTCACAGTAAAGTAAGCCATGAAAACATGCTTCAGATGGATCAGAATCCTCACAGCTTGAGGGAAGGTCAATAGACACAGTGAAAGCATTAAAAATCTCCTATGGTACTTCTTCTAGAGCCACAATACTTAAATAAACATGAAAAAAAAAAATGTTTATTTGGTTTCCTCCTAAGGAAACCAAAGAAAAAGTAAGTAACCTACTACCTATACTTACCCTCACCATCCAGAATAGTACTCTAATAACTAATCATTATCTTTCATTTGAGACAAAATTATATTTTTCTATTAATAATTCCACAGTTGTAGCATCTGGGGAAACCATCTGAGAGCAGTGTGTAACTGGACCCATTTTACTTTTTGCATTGTAAGGAGGTTCCTGAAGGTGGGTCTGGTAGCTGGTGTGGCCTCCTGTGCTGCCCCACTGATTGGATTCCTCCAGCAGCACCCCTCATAGATGTCCTCACAGCAGGACAGAAGGAGTGAGCTGACAGCGACTGTGACTCTGGCTCGACAGCAGCTGACGTGGGATTACAAAAGCTGCTCCAAGCACCAGCCATGCTGGCAGCCACCTGCCTGCTGAACCCTGGGGTGGCTGCCTGGCTGCCTACCCACCCTGGGGGAACTTGTCTAAGATCTGCCTGCTGCCTGGGTGCACTCAGGCGTGTGGTACTGTGAGTCCCCAGGGCCAACTCTGCCACTTTGCAGCCAGCCTTGCAGACTCACTGGTTCACAGCAGGACCAGATCTGCAGGCAGCCTGAGGGTTAATTTGTCCAGAGGAGAAGATGGGATATATACCAAATGTTAAACCTCCAGTTTTGTTGAAGTCTTCTTTTTTGCTTTTCTTTCACTGGATCTTAATAGCTGGTGAAAGTCATCGTAGTACGCTGCCATTCAGTAAATCTTTTTTCTGCCTCTCCTACTATCTTACTCTATTTAACTGTACACCTTACTGTGTTTCACAAGAACAGACATATGTACTGCTAAATGCATCCCTTTCCAGAAAACAAAAGCCAAGGTTTTAGCTAAATAAGCTCATCAGCGTGTAGGATGTTTTTTTGTTTGTTTTAATGTAAGAGAATGAGAGTAAAACATAAGAATAGTTTGAACAGAAAAAAGTGTGCATGAACTTATTATAATATTACTTTGTTTGACAATTAGGTTGGGTTTTTTTTCTAAAAAAATTGTGTTTATAGAACCTGTTAACCAATCTGACACTCAGCAGTAATTATAGTAATGGTAATAACTGTAATCACTGTAGTATGAAATGAACCACAGGGAGAAAGACTGTGCTAACAATAATCACCTGTATAGACAGCCAGCAGAGCACACAATCTGACAAATCACTGAAGAAATTACTCTAACACTGTGCTTGGATCAATAACACAAACTGTTTGGTACTCACTTAAGTGAAAAGAATGAGAGCCATTAATGCCATTGTTTCAAATCATTGATCAACTTCTTCAAAAAAAGTGCGAAATAATTTCAAAACCTGAAATGTGCCTTTGTGTCATGGGTCCCTTGAAATTATAATGAGTCGTTAAAATTTGCCATATATCTTCAGATGCTTTAAATAAATATCATAACTATTGAAACCACTGGCAGCATGCCATTTTAGTTCTATGTCTAATTGCCTTCAGTTTTGATAGTGAAGTCCAGAAGACATCACTTTGTGGGTGTTTTACTTCATCTTTGCTGGCAACTGCTGTCTGGATACTGTTTGGCTTACTGATTAACAGGGTGAGCTGGAAGATTCAGAAAGGCTTCTGAAATCGGGGAAAAAAAGAGCCAAATGATTGCAACAAAGTGAAAAATAAGTAGCATAGCTGATACAGAGAACAAGGGGGAAGAGGTGGATGGAGTGAGGTTAGAGCGGAAGCCTTGCTCACTTAAGGCAAGACATTCAAAACCATCTTGGTATATCTGCTTACCATAAACAGCAGTGTGATTTTCAAACACCATCTTTTGAGGTGGCTGTCCTCTTAAGGACTCATAGGTGTCTGAACTCCATACTTGGGTATGATGTGACAGAGGTTAGGGCTGGATGGACTCAAACAAGTCACTGCAAGCCCACTGGGAGGACAGTCTGGAGAGATGCTGACACTCTTTTCTCATTCTTTTTGTGGGTAGGCCAAAGTTTGGTATCTTTTAGCCTGAGGATGTAACTGTGTCTGGGGCTCAGACAGAATGGGAATGAGGCAATACCTGTCATTTAAACAGCTGTGAAAATTAAAAACCTTCCGAGTTTAAACAGCATCTAAGCAATTGTTTGTGGATTTCAAATTTGGGGTTATGTCCCAGAGTGCTGGCAGGGTGTGCAAAATTCTTTTGTTGATCACGTCCCAAAGATCTTTAAAAGGTCTGTAAATTGCCTATCTTATATCAGAAATTTTGTACTTAGGTTTATCTTGGAGTTTTGAGACCAGCGTAATGAAAAATAAATGCCTTAGAGGAAGACTTTTACTAACATGTCTAATATGCTTACGTACATTCTTTGTGCAAGAGTGATACTCATCCAAATAGTGGTTATATTTTAAAGAAACGTGTGCTTCAATGTCTTACACAACTTTAATATTTTTTGTTACTGGATGTTATGTATATTTAACTTAATTACCGATCAGACTAAATTGATAAAAATGTTAAATGACGAGGGATCCCAAACCATTGATTCAGTCAGCTGATTTTTAAAAGATTTTCAAAATGAGTAGTGTTGCAAATTACAATCAGTTTTACCAGCTACCAATCAGGACCTATGCACTTAGGTAATTTCTATGATTTTTAGAGTTTCTTAGGTTCCTATACAAGCATAATCATCCAATGGTCAGCCTTGAATATTTTTGTCAAGAAGAGCTCTTGTTAGCAGGCTTCTCTTGCCATAAGAAATTTGTCACAGTTGGAGGTCGATTAGATCTCAACTGAAAGGAACTTCCACCTGTGTAAAAACACACCAAACTCTGTTGCTATTTTTCTTTAATATGGAAGACAGAACAGGCAGAAGTAAATGGTACTTTTGCATCGTAAGGGACTTACCTATATATATATTAGCAAGGTGCCAAAATAAAGCTGTAGGAGATTCTGTACAATAACTACATTAATTGTGTAATAATTGCAACAAAAAATAACATTAACAGTGTTACAACAGAGTCAAAAGCCTTATTCTTTCATGCATGTTGCGTCCAAATGTTCAACAGAAGACTATTTCTCTTTTTAGAAGCTTTCATAAGCAAATAAGACAAAGATTAATGGGAAACAAAGGTAAAAAGAACTGTTTGTGATTATAAAACAAATCAGTGGCACAATCCAGGAATAAGACATCCAGTCTTCTGGGTCACAAAATTCTTTTCATCATCCATCATAGTAATAGCATAAAATGAATAAAATGAACTAGTAGAATAAAAAGTTCTTATTTGTAGGAATAACATTAGCAAATTGCGCTTGTGTTTGTCTAATATTAGCTACTGATTCTAAATGAAAAGAAAAAACATTTTTCATCTGCATAATGTTATAATCTTGATTCTGTAATATTGTAAGTGCTGAAAATAAGACAGCTATGCTAAGGGAAGTTTTCAGCTGAAGTTTTAGGTATTTTTTAGATAGGATCTGAACTCTGATGTTGACCTCTCATCTTAATGCTTCATTAGCAGAATACACCAGTAAATGAAGGAGAAAACTAACAGCAGAAACAAAAGATAAAGTGACTTGCTGATTTAGGGATAAACAAATTGTTCTGTAAGCAGTTAAATTAAAAAAGTATGGCTTCTTATTTATTTGTATACTTTAAAGCTTCTGTACTAGTAGTGAACTACTCCAAATCCTTTCTTTTCTCTTTCTTGTTCCGTCAGGCTAATCTAAAACTACGCATCATCTGATTGAGGGTTTTTTTGTGGCAAACTATACGTATGAAAAGCAAATTTTCTTACCTTTTTTCTCAATTATAGATGAAAATTGAGTTTACTTCCTATATTTGGTTAACAATTTTCACAAAATATGTTGAAGTGTTACACTGTGATCTTTGTTCCTCTGACAAATTTGACATAAATTGACTATTGGGTTCAAAAGTCATTGTAAGCAGCTGGACAGATATTTGCCCAAACAACACAATCACATTAAGATTATTTCTTTAGGAAAACATGGCAGAAAATAGATTTAACAGATACTGGTTTATTTTGGCATTTTCACAATTTATTTCTTGGTTTAATTTTGCAAATGTGAATCACAATTGTGTAGTGACCATTATTCTCATGGAAGAGTTTGCTTTCATCTTATTTATGCACTAGGGAGAACAATGCAGTTTTCATTTTGCAAACTAATATCCGGGGTGATTGAAATCCAGCTCTTATATTATACAAAATACTAAAGTCTAATTAACTCATGATTACTCACAAAATTATGAAAGAACTAAATAACTTGATTTTATAGACAATGGCTTAACAGTGTCATGAACAGTTAAGTAACCACGAATGAAAAAAACAGTTTTTCAGTTCAGTTTTCTGTTTATTATTTAGAAATAAATGTGATGTTTTTCCACAAATATGGATCAAATATTTTCTTCAGTTCTTTCTTTTTCAGTCTTGTTTGAACATCTGGATCTTGTCTCAGGACCAAATATGTTACAATAACAAAGGGATGATATTTGACTGTTATTCAAGTCTGAGGTTTGTAAGAACATTGCATGACAGTTCTAGTCCAAATTGGTAAAACTGGCACTTATTGGTCTCAAGTTCTAAAAAAATGTGTTAAACACTGTTGGTTTCCTGAGGAATGTGAGAGGGCACTTAATGAAGGTGGCATTGTGAAATATAACAGCTTTTGGAAAACATGGGATTCCATAGAGCACAGGAAAATGGGGACTGACTACAGTGGGATGTTTACTAGCGATAGACCTACGTGGCAAAGAAATAGTTGATCAAGAAGAGTGACAAAATTAGACTGAATGAAACACCAAGGAAAGTACCAGAGTTAAAAATACTGTATTAGCAGAAAGGGCAAGATGATCTACGCAGTGTACATTTCTAATTGTCCCAATATGAAGCAGAGCCTCCTATAACTGGAGTAATTTTGTTCCTTTAAACAAGATAGAGATATTTCCAGTTACACAACTTATCCTTCTAAAGTACCCTGTTCAATGAAAAACTGTAGAACTTTCATATTTTTGAAAAGAAGCATAGAAAAAGGAGACGAAAAAAGGGAATGAAATTCAGAAATAAACAGTGGAATCTGACATGATCAGTAACTGATCCTGAAAATTCAGAGGGTTTCATTCTTGACAATTTTTTCTTTGTCATTTAGTGTTTAAATAGTGATCTAAGAGCTTGATCCTGTTTAAAGCCCTGTGCAACCCTCCTTCCTTCACCCTCATACTGCATTGCAACAAACCAGCTACCAGCTCTGGCCCAGATCCCTGAGGCTTCTGTCCTTATGTTCTCACTGGAAGAGAAGATCCTGGCACGAGACTCTGTATCTTGCACAGCTTGATGGTTCACAGGAGCTGCTTTCTCACACAACAGCAGATTAACCCCAGTTTCTTTGCTTTATGATAACTGCCCATGTGCAGGATCCTGTGGTGAGGTACCTGTCACAGAACTCTGTTCATATGTCAGAGATCTAAATTAAGCCATTCTGATTGACAGTAAAATCCCTAAAGGTACAGTTGCCAGCACAGGACAGTTCGTCCAATTTGAAATCAAGTGTATAAGCACAGTGAACTTGTCTGAGTCTGCTCCACTGACTGTAGAAGAAATATCTATACCTGTCTTTCTCTATCTATCTCTATCTATCTATCTCTATCTCTATCTCTATCTCTATCTATCTCTATCATCTCTATCTCTCTGTTTCTGTCTCTGTCTCTTATCTCTGGGTCTTTATCCGTCTCCATGACCATCTCTCTGTCTCCATCTCCATCGTCTCCATCTCCACCTCCATCTCTGTCTCTGTCTTTCTCTGTCTCTTCTATCTTTATATCTTTTTCTATCTCTATCATCTCTGTCTCTATCTATCTTTGTAATTTTTATAACTGGATTAGTTGATACAAATTCCTGTTGGAAAGTTGAAACTACCCGAGAGAAATCCAAGGCTCATTCCTATACCCTGCCTTCCATGTAAGACAATTTGAGACCACTATAACAAGAGAGGGATCAAAATGGGAATCCAGAAATCCTGGTAGAGAACTTTTAAAGCCTTGGTTTACCTTTTCTTTGTGCCATCTGGGAAAATGGTCATGTATTCGTCTGAACAAGTAATTACACAGGGAGTGGCAAACTGAAGAAACTGGACCATTCCCACTGCTTCAGAAAACACTCAGGTTCAAGGAACTATGTTGAAAAGACTCTTTAAGGGAAAAAGTAGTGGTGAAAAGCAGATTTTTTTTTTTCCCCTGTGATAATATACGGGAAAAGAGATAGGTACCACCTCCTCTCCAGGAATGTCTGTGAAGGATGACATGGAGCAGCCAACTGGGCAATGGAAAGTGGGTTATAGAAATTAGATTAGCAGGGTAAAGATATTCTCATCACAAAGGGATCTTTTACTTATAAAGTAATGGCACTGTTGAAGCCTGAATCAAGGCTAAAGTAAATTTGACCAGTCTCTTGGCCACAGACATGCTAATAAAAACCTAAAAGTCTCATGTTAGCAATCAAGAGACTGTAATTTGCAGTACAAAATAAATTCATGAAATCATTATGAAACTTCAAAACAAGATCTCATTCAGAGTCTCCAAATTGCCTTCAGTAACTTTATTTCCTTTACAAGGGATAGAAAACTGTAAGGCATTGAAGCAGAATAAAAATGATGAAGGTTTTTCAATGAACTCATTGTAGGAATAAAGAAAATAAACTATCAAACTGGCCTTAATTGTCAAGGTAAAGAGCCATTTCTGTGCTGGACATTTCTACACTGATTTGTGAGACACACTGTCTCCATGTAAAGTTTCCATCTATATACTATTCACATTTTTGTCCTGAATGCACCAAGAGAAAATAGGTTAAAATAACTGGGAATTATTCTCCGAAAAATTATGTCACCATTACCTCAGAGTAAATGTATCTTTAGGTTTTTGTTGCTCCTTAAATAGCTTTTTTGTGCTGCTAGAGTTTAAGCACTGCTGGAACTCTGTCAATTCTTGACCTTATTTTTTCTTCTTGCCTAAGTAAGGAAAACTCCCAGCTGATTGTAAGAGAGCTCTGTTGCTATCACAAAAGACTCTCTTCTTTGGGAGAAAAACTGAATTTCCGGTGTGAGATCATCACGTTCAAGAAAAGGAGAAAAAAATGCTCTTAAAAAAATAACTGAAGCAGACAGCAGAGCAGGAATTGGTGATTATCTGGCAAGCAGTCAGATCGTCAGTCATGGCGAGGCATGAGGAACACTGGCTCTGCAGCTGCAGGCTGAAAAAAATTGGTGAGACTAAACAGTGAGCATTTATCAACAACTGGAAGCATTTAGACAAAGCAACTAATTTTTCATTGTCCTTCTTTATAATCGTTTTTTTGCTACATTTTTCTTCAGTCAGAAAAGCAATTAGCATACAGTTCCCATCGGTCCTTCTGAGCACTCTCTCTCCTTTCCTGGATTGACAAAGTAAAGCTGATCATACAAAGGCAGTTTCTGGCCTAAATAAAAGATCTGGGGGCAAGACAGATAGTCTGCATAATCTATTTATTTTAATAGGATAAAGTAAGCACTGTTCCAAAGAAGCTGGATCCTAGCAAGAAAGAGGGTGTTCCTCCCCAGTTAGGCTCTGCATTCAACATATGCTGTAAAATACCTGACCTTTCAGAAGAGTAGGGCCTTGGCCAAATAATAGTTGGCCCCTTTCAGCCACTGTGGCCTATATTGCTGTGACACTGAGAAGTAAACTTCACAGACTGGTTTCTTTTCCATGGAAATTTTACTGTCATGAAAGATAGCAAAACTGAGAGAGTAAAAAACGGGAGACAGATGCACCCTCCTCTTACTGCTGCAGCTTCTCAGAAGGAAGTATGCAGTGGAGCTGGTAAAAAATTGGGGTATAAGGAAGCATGTGAGACCTGGAAAGTAAGTTGTCAGTGATGGGATGTTGATACTAATGACAAAATATTTTGCTTTTGCTCTAATCAGGAACAGAGACACATGCACAGTTATGATGGGATATCTAGCTTTAGGAATGGCTGATAATTTCCTTTGGAATGCTTCCAGTGCAGGTACAATCCATCCCTATCCTCAGCATACAAGAAGTCTTTTTTTTCCTTTCTTTTGTGCATGAATTCAGAGGCTATAGGTATACTATGGAGGCAAAATGCTTTGAAAAGTGTTGTAGCACTCACAATACAGAGGAAAAGCTCAGCATGCATGAGTGTATCTTAGGCAAGAAGATATGTTGAGTTGAGAGACAGCCATCATTGGCCATGTGCCTTTTGAGGCCTTTAAAAGATTATTAGGTAAACACCAAACACATTTGTGTCAAAAATAAAGTTTTTCCTAAGGGGAAAGGGAGTGGATGTCATAACCATCTTTTATTATCTCCTATCACATACATCAACTGAGGACTTGGCCCTTCATTTCTGTAGTTGCATGTAACTCATTGCATGGGGAATTAACTAGGTGGCAGTAATCACCCAATGATCTCAGATGTACATCCTAAAGCTTGCAAGTTTTCTAGTCAGGGTAAAACTGAGGGAGGGGGAGGATGGAGAAGTTTCAGTCCATAAAAGAATGTTTTGTCTTAACTAAAGTTTGCAGCAGCTAATACAGCAGATTTATGGCTAGCATAAAGAAAGCATTCACAGGTCCTGGGTCATCACTGATGTTGCGTATGCACAGAGCCTCAAACTCCATGTGCTAGGAAGAGATGCTGAATTTGGAGAACTTTATTTTAGTTCACAAACTATTAACAGAATATACATGCTGCACAGAATATTTTTCACTTTTACTTCATCCTCACTGGTTACATCAGTGTTCAGCTACTGTAGACATTGAGTAATTGTCATATAGGAGTCTACAGGGAAAGAAAAATAGGAAGAAGGATGGGGAGTTCTGATGGAACTGAGAAAGAATAACTGAAAAAAAAAGAATACAAAGATACAGTGTAAGCTTTCTGTATGTTGAAACAAGCCTGTGTCTCCTAAAAAACCCCATTTACTATGAAATAACTATGGGCATGAAAAATTTTCTGCAATCTGTGTCAGTAGCAGCAACTAAGAGGACATGAATAAAAACAAAATGTAAGCCATAAGAGCTTATTCAGTGTGAAGTTCCCAGGAAAGTGTCTCAAGTAGGAATACAACTCTGTGAAGATCTCACTTCAAAATCTTTTGGTGGGAAGGTATTGGGTGTCTGGCTGTAAAGTCTCCAGGGTTTTTCCTTGTCCCTCACTCTGCAGTTTCCTGCTGCATTTTAGGAGACTGGTTGTATTTACAGGCATATTTGGGAAGGTCGCTTGCTTTTAGTTGTTTTGGTTTTTTTATTTTTTTTTTTAGTTTCTCTAATTTTGAACTAATGTTGTTTGGTCAACATCTATCTAGTCTGTGACTAGATGTTTTAAAATGGCATGTTTGAGTTCATGGTACAAAGTTCTTACCAGTTCTGTGGTGAGGCTTAATAACATATAATTTGGCAGATATGAAAAAAACCAAAATAGAAATGCAGTTCACTAGACACAACGGTGAGCAGACATTCACATTCCTCTGAAGGAATGTGAAAAAAGCTACTCTGATATGTGGGCAATGCTTTATATTAATGATCACACATATGAAGGTAAAGAAGCACAAAATTCATATCCCAATATATCATTAACCATGAAAGCTCTGTCAAGCGAGTTATGATCCCATTTTGAAACTGGCTATACTCTGTAATACTATGAAATTCATTATTGTTTTTGAAAATAAGTATACTTTTTCTCCAAATTGAATGGTACAATTCACGATTGGTTGTATCTGAACTGAAGAGTGGGAAGTTGTGCCCAGTCTTGCTGCTAGTGGATTTGACCAAATTATCTGTGGAATGAACCTCCTCAGAATTTTGGCTCAGAAACAGAGAGAGGAGATGAGAGAAAATATGTTGACTCTTTTAGCTGGGGAAAGAAAATCACAGACATGCATTTATTTGGAAGAGATATAACAGCCAGCAGTAGAAACAGAATACTCACACAACATGCAGCATGTTAGGGCTTTAGACTTATGCTATTAAAGAATAAGCTGTGATATCTAAGTAAATATATAATAAAATAATTATTTTTCCTGACTAAATATCTTCTGTGAAATGTACAGTACAACTCTGGAGTTAAAATGAAAAGAATAAGAAGTGAAGGCATTTAGCTAAGGTCTAAAAACTGAAGAGGAAGGAAATTATAACATTTGTGTAGCAGATTCTTAAAATAGTGAGTGACTGGTTGGAAATACTTCTATACAAGGACAGAAATATAACACACAACCCCACATCACTGTAATGCATCTTTCATCATTATGCTATCCCACATTGTCCTTGGTTGGGTTACTTCTTTTTTCTTTTTGTCATAGCAAGATCATCAGAGGCTCTCTTTATTCAAAGATTTTTTTCTCCTTTATTTACATATGGTAGCCACCTATTTTCTCACTGATTAGAAATGAAACACTGGTTGTGATACACCATTGCTACATAGAGAATGAAAGATTTTATTATTTACAGGGAAGGAAAAAAGAAGTTACTTCTAAGTGTTACTTCACTTATTTATCTATGGCCCCACAATATGGCAGAATTTAAAGGGATCAGTACATCACTATAGTGGTGTAAAACTGAGAGGGAAGAAGTAAATCCCAGACAGTGTTAAAGGAAAAGGTGAAGAGGGCATGAGGGAAAAGCTATCTGTCCCATTTCCTTTGGCATTGCTCTCTGATTTATACACAAGGACTTACTCCAGTACTTGTAAAGTACCAAGTAAATTTGGTTTTACCCATAGTAGATGTAGGCGTGGATTACTGCACACAGTGTAAAGCAATGGAGAAGGCTGCTACAGTTTTTTATCATATCCCAGATCCTAATTGTTGGGTAAATCTATATTTGGAGGACCATAGAGCAAGTTATACTTAGGTATACAAACAGATATCAGGAGAACCAGTGACTTTGGTTTTTTGCAGGTGTGAGACAGTCTTGAAATTTGTAAAGAACTTCTAATGCTATTTCCTTTGTCTGTTGTGGTTTAATCTTTACAACACTATATTCAGTTTTTAGATGTGTTTTTAGAGCTTTTGGATCTCTATTTAAAAAAAAAATTGCGGTCTAAGTGATATACTTAGCTACCTTCTTAGTTGATTTTTACCACAAAGTTCTATTATGGACTCAAAGTGAATCATTTTCCAAAGAAAGTTACTGAACAAAAGCCTGCATTTTTCCATGAATTTCATATATTCCCTTTTGCATTTGTTTTCATTTTCATTGTTGAAATATCTCTGTAATCACCTTCTGTCTCTTGAATAGCGACTGACTAAGATAATAGAAATCAACAGAATTTTCTTGTAGGATTTCTTCTTAATGAATGAAAATATAGAGAAAAATTTTCCTTTACCCATGGCTATGTTACTGAATTATGTTCAAAGTGTTTTGAAATCCACAGATTACCCATGTTGCAGAAGTGTTAAGAATCCAAATTTTGATCAAATGTTACAGTGTGTTAGAGTGCTTCATCAATTATTATCTAGGGAATGCTGAAGATCTCTGTTACCTTGCTAAAATCTTGAGATCATACTTTTAAGTAACCCAGAAATAATCAGTTCCTGTTTATATGGGTACACTAGGTGCAAGTATGTAGTATGTATAATACTATATATCATTTTATGTTAAGCTTGATACCTCCATTTGATTACTTCAATGAAAAGTGTGACTAAAATCATATTGGCACTATTAACTGGCCCCTTAACCAGAAAGGGTATTCAGGTAATTTGAATGATGAATGTAATAGCTGAATAAATAGAAAATCAGAAAACTAGAGAAACTTGTAATGTGATTCTTGTGATTTCCTTTCCTTCTTTTGTTTATGCTAAATTAACATAAAAATAAATAAATCATAATAAATAATAAATATATTAATAATATAAATCACGTGTTCATTGATTTCTGCTTATCTTTTATTCCCTCAGTTAGCTTCTCTCCATCTAGTTCTCATCTTTGAAAGAAGAGTTAAGCAAAGCTGATAGGGAAAAAAATATACTCTGGATAAAATTACAAAATATATTTCAATTGATTAATTATTTTAGTTTCAAGTGACCAGTAAATCAGCGAGAGTACTTCTGAACATATTTTTCTCTTTCAATGCACATATCGAGGGCTCTTCACATTGCGTGGTGCCTTTCACTATGAATAAAAGCTGTGTTATACCACAGATAAAAGAAATAAAAGAAAATAGCCACATGACAGTGTTTCTGCAAGATATATTATTGCAAACAAAAACTGTAATAAGATGTTAGGATTAACGTATTAATTCGTTATGATTAAATATTTAGAAATGTCTCTCATGTTACTGTATTATAGTGCAGACTAAAAGATACTGCAATAAGAATTCTTAATTATAGTCCTTCTGCTAATTGCTATCATGCATTTTAAGAGCACTAGCATTTCAGGGCTTCCTTAATTCCTGAGACTCCCTGCAAGAAAAGAGAGAAAATTGCACTAGATTCTGGAGTCACCTCTCTTAGATGTTATTCTCTTCTTAGATATAACTTAATATTTTGTTGCAACAACATTCAGAGATCTCTAGAAGATCACCCATTTAATATGAAAATTTCCATAATTTATGTGGGATTTTGAAGCCAATTTTATTGTCCAGAAATCCTAACAGATGGGAGACATGGAACAAAACTTCAGATTTCTTCTTACTCTCTTCTAAATCTAAGTGCTGCTCTGACTGACAGCTGAATAGCTGAAAAATACTATCGAGACTCCAAGCTTCTCCTTTACACTCTGTGGCTTATTGCAAGGGTGTAGTATTATGGGAGAAAGGGAATTTGCTAAGTCTTGAAGTACAGATTGGGACATATTTTATGCTTCTAAGTGAAGCTTCCAAGTAGAAACAGGTAAACTGATGAAAGCAAATAAACAAATCACTCAAACCTTCCAATGTTAAAACTTCAAGTCATATGTTTTTTTGTTTATAGCAGTTAGTTTTGGAGTTATGTTGTTTTTAATTTCTTAACATTTGGGGACCTTGTTATATGGTCCTCTATCTTGAAATAAAAATGTTGCTGAAAAATGGATTGACAATTTCAGGGCTGCTGGAATAAAACTTACCAGGCAGATCCCAGGATATACTTTATTGTTTTCTTTGGTAATATTTCTGGATTAACTTTCCAGGCTGGTAACGACTATCACTAAAAATTAGTAAAATATTTAGCATTAGATCATTTTGCAGTTTTAGCTTAACATGGTCAGATCTGAAGACAGAACTCTTACATTCGGTTTACCAGGATCCAGACAACAGATTCATGCTCTTCTAAAATTTCACTTCAGCGAATAACACAATTGCAGATATATTTGTATATCAGATATATCAAATATATATATATAATGGTAGGGGTTGTAAGGGACCTCTGAATATCATGAAGTCCAATCCCCCTGCCAAAGCAGGATCACCTAGGGCAGGTCCCACAGAAACATGTCCAGATGGGTCTTGAAAGTCTCTAGAGAAGGAGATTCTACAATGTTCCTGGGCAGCCTGTTCCACTGCTCCATCATGCTTATACTTACGAATTTCTTTAACACATGTAATATTTTTTTTTTTTAAACAAAGAACTGTATGGTCATAGACCTCTAATTCTATTAGACATCGGAAGTTATTATTGAAATAAATAGGTGATTAAGTTAGTATTTATGTTTTCTATAGGAGAGGTGATATCTGAGGAAGTATTTGGAAGAAAAATGGATGAATGCCGGTGGCAGAAGTTTGGAGATGATTTGCGGTTTATTATTCTGATCCCTCTGCACCAAAATCACAAATTTGTATGCTACTGAGATTCATATAAATCATATAAAAAATCTCCAAACAAATCCTGCCACTTTAAATAACCATGAAAAATTAAGAATATAATTCCTGAAACAGAAGAATTTTGCTACTTTAATTCTGTCCCTGTGCACTTGTAAGCAGTCTTGACATTACATGACCACAGTATAGTCAAAAGGTTTTTGTTCCATTCAGTTCAGTGGGGAATGCTGCTAATATATGGGGGTTTTTTCTCTCTATGCTTTCTAATACAGCTTTTGCTATGTCTAGTTTGCTTATCTGACTCCGTACTATGTTCATACTCTGATTAAATGGTTTATCTCATATCTCAGTCACCATCATTTTTAAAAAATTTCTTTTGTGTTTACTACTCTTCTGTTTTAGAACCATCTGCAGAAGTACTAACCACAAGTTACTACACATATGCCAGCACAAGTCAGTTTGTGAGGTGGTGGTGGGAAAAGACCCAGGCTTATCTTAAGGAATGGGCTCAAAATCCTAAGTATGTGTCTTCCTCTGAAAAATGCAAGTAGTAAAATTCATCTTTCTTATTATTGAGAGATATTGAATTATTGTGATGAGAGCCAGCAAGGGAACCAGAAGACACGAGTTGAACGAACTGTGAATAGAGAAACATTATACAGAAATCTATGGAGCAAAAAGACTCCAACCAATCCTGTGCTGATTTTTTTTTTTTTTTTTTCACAAGGAAACATCAGGAGAGTACAAATGCCTTTCCTTAATCTTCAGGTCACTGGACATAGGATAAGGGTGATATTATATTGCAGGCATCCACACACTGTAGGTGCAAGTTTCTGCTGTTTGTCCTTGAGTAAGGTTTGCTCTCCAGCTGCTTAGCATTTACACAGCAATCAGCAGGAAGAACTAAGTGGAGCTGCAGAGTGTTCCTGTGTAGCTCAGCAAAAAAATGTTCTCTGTTCTGCATTCCTTTGGGCTGCCCAGATAAATTCTAATTGACAGGCTTTAGCAGCACCAGCCATTACATGTGCACTAAGCATTGCGCCAGTCAGGAAAAAATTGAGCATGCTAACAATGAAAATGGCCAAAGGTATCCTGAGGAAGTGCAAGAGTGAGATTTCTCTTTGCAAAGAAGAATCAATACCCCTTCACCTATTTCCATGCAGCATTTAAATTATTTGTCAGAACAACCTGGAAGGATCATAATGGCTGCTTTTTTTTTTTTTTTTTTTTTTTTTCATATTACTGAATTAATAAAAGACAAGAAACACTTCTTTGTTGTTTTTTTTTTCTTGAAATAAAAAAAAAAAATAGAATCCCAGTATGTGGTACTATGTGAAGCCAAAAGCAAAGCCACAAGCAAAGTCAGCAGTGGGACTGGAGGTGTTTAATATTTTAGTCTGTGACATGGGCAGTAGAACTGAGTGCACACTCAGCAAGTTTGCTGATGACACCAATCTGTGTGGTCTCTCTGCATGCCATTCCTTCCCTCTTGCATGTCTACCCCGTCATCCATGGTATATTTCTATCCAAATACAATGGGTTAATTTAAATTGGCTAACGTTTAGTTTCATGTAATCCCTAGATGATTTGAACTGAAATATTCTAGGGAGTGTTTGCAAGTGGTTAATACAGAGTACCTGAAAGGGATATAGCTGTCCTGGAAACCAGGTGCTTGACAGAATGAAATACTTGTAGAATGCAGTGATTGTATCTGTTACACTTGAATACAAGATAAATTTTATTTGTTTCCTGTAAATGACGAGAAATCTCAGTGCAAAAACTTATCCAGGTGTTAATTTGATTTAGTTGCTAAAAGGATGGTTGCCTACACTACCCAATTAATATCTTCCACTCTGCTAATATAGTGTAAACTCTGAAAAATTAACCAGTTTTCTAGAACAACAGACTATAAAAGTCTTCACTCCCAATTTCACTTGGCTAAAGTTTTGTTTTGTTTTGTTTTGTTTTTCTTAAGCACCTTGACAATGGCACATTTACTCTCAATTTCATCAATATAATTCATGCTGGTTATTGTGGTTTTTTTCACTTTTGTATTGGGTTATTGTATTTTTACTGTCAATCTTTATTGATTACAGAAAGAAGCATTTGATATTATTGACATTTAAGTCATTACAGTTTGCTTGGCAAAATTTTATCACTTGCTTTTTTATGTTTTGCAAATATTGGATAGTCTTTTCTCTAAAAGAATTTAATGTTCTCTGACTCACATAACATGTAATTATATATAAAACGAGTGTTCTGTGGCCCAAAGAAGGTTTGTGGATATACTTGCCAATACTGGAAGACAGTTTCTTTATACCTTAATAATAGTAAAAATACACAGGAGTTCAGGCTTCATGGATACAATGGTTTTAAGAAGTATTCAGTTAGAAGTCTCAGTGCTAGCTAATCACATTTTTATAATGAGTCTGCGGCTTTGAAAAGGAAAGTAACTAATGATTAGTGATACTGTATCAGAGAAAAAAAAGACATTGGCTCTGTGGGAAGAATACTGTAGTTGCAGGGAAAGATTTAATAATCCTTGTTGAAAGGCTGTTTCTGGAAGTCTGCAGTCTGGAATGTAAAAAAAAAAAAAAGTTGCTATAAATATTATAGTGTTTAAAGTCGAATAAATATAGAAGGGAAACATTTCCATCCCGCTGCCTGGGCAATTAGACACACCCCCTCAATACACTCCGTAACAGAAATTGTTATTCTCCATTGATTTCTTTGCTAATTCATGTTTCTTTTTACACTGATAAAGCTGTGGAGTTTCCCCCCCCCCCATTCTTTTTTCAAGAGCATGTAGAAATTCAGGTTTGTAAAAAAGCAAAACAAATGAAAAAAACCTGCCTACTATATAGTGATATTGTACAGATATTTCATCTGATAAGGAAAATTTTGCTAGATAGGTAAAATTCCTTTGATGTGTAGGCAAACTAAACCAGAAGGGATTAAGAACTATTTTCCTATCACTTGCCATGGTTTGTTTTTCTTTAGGTTTTTAATGTTACTTAAACACAGCCTGGTTGGCATTTAATTTCTAAATGTTGCTGGCTGTAATTTTTATGATCATGACACTGTTCAGAGCCCTAGGCACATTATGACCCTGTGGTGCAGGGTCAGTGCAGAAAAACAGATAGGAGTCTCTACAGCTCTTTCTGGGTGTGAACATTTAAAGCCTATTTTGTACAACAGAAAAAAAAGGCAAACATAGGATAACAGAGGAACGAGTAAGCAGTGATCCAGTATTGTCTTTGGCAAAGTGGGAGTTAAGAAACTGTAAGGGTTTTTTTATATGTACTACAGTTATATAGAGTTTTTAAGAGGGAAAAATATTCTGGAAGCTTGCAGAGAGCATGGAAAAAAGCTCAACAGTTTTCAAACACGATTGGCAAAATGAAATTATTGTGGGCTCCCACAAAATTAAGGAATTGTAGCAAGGACAGGAGACATTGCAAACAAATGTCCCTTCTTCAATGAAGAGGAGAAGATGTGAAGAATTGGCAATAGGCATGCAGTCTAAGATGAGGGCTTGAAAAATATTTTTGATAGCTGTTTTATTGTTGGCTGTGTGCATGGTAAGATCACATATATCAGTGTAAGAATAATCAAGCTGCAAAATAAGGAACAAAGATTGACATGTTTAGTTCCATGAAAGAATATGAAAGAGCCTCCAATGTTTAGCCATAATGAAGAGACGAGGACTAGAGAAAGATATGAATGTAAATTTTTATTCTGTTTATGACCTTCAGTGTCAGTCTGCAAAATGAAGTTATTGACAGTGATTAGGTTATAAATAATTAAGTTTAGCCATACTTTCTGTAGCAAACTTTTTCTGTATTTCATAAAATTTTTGAAATAAAAATGCTGGAGATTTATTTTGGCTTATTCTGACTGAATCAGCAAGCTAGCAAGCACCATACTTTAAGACAGAGTTATGGCTTCCAAAACTACTTTTAGAGCATAATTTCACTGGATGCACAAACTTTGTCATTGAAAAAATAGGAATTCAGACAGTATCACTGTGAGATATTATAAGTAATTTGTATGAAGTACATACAGCTCCCTCAAGGTTTTGTGTGGTATAATCTGTAATGAAAATAGAATCTCCTCCCCCCTGTATGCTTGATGACACAGTGAAATAATTCTTTTCTCATAACCAGGAGAAGATGGATGTCCAGTTTAGGCTATGCCAGCTCAATAGCAAGAAAGAAGTTGGAAAATATTCAGTGTAATTATATAATTATATTTTTTTTCCCTGTTTATATACTGAACTTTGCATAAAGGGAAGAAGTCAGTGTGAACATTCTTCTGTTGGTTACTCTAGTGCATCAGTGATAAACAGAGATTATTAGTTTTTTCTTTGCAAGACATGTCTCAGGTATGCTAGCAGGTCTTTCATTCCCACTTTTCACCCTGTTAGACTGGAAGCAACATACTCCTACTCAAGTTTTTTATCAAAATCTTAATGCCATATAACATAATAAAACCCAACACGAGAGTATGCATATAGACATTATGCCTATCTACTAATATTTTTCTAGTATACCACTGCAGACTGGACAAATCAATCTACTAGTATGGAAACTATATTTATGCATCTTATCTTTTCTTCATCAGAAGGTAATGGGCTTATTTCCATAAGGCAACAATAACTATTTCTGAGAAAATCCAAATAAAATCACGATAAAAATGAAGCACGCTGAAGAACTTCTGTCAAAAAAAAAAAAATCTCCTGAGATAAGCAGTCAATAGGGAACTCTGAATAAGGTTTTAAATACAAAACTTAGCACTTTGGAATAGCCCAAGAAGGTTGTGAATTAAAAAATCAATGTGTAGATTGCTCTAATCTTTAGATGACAGTAATATTGATAACGTTCTGCCTGCTACATAAACATTATAGAATACTTTCATGAAGTCAGCAATTTGTTTTCTACTTCATTTCTCAGATGGTAAATTCTCTTTATGGAACAAACAATTAGTCTAAAAAAGCATAACCTAGGTGCTCACAGGAAGCATCATTATTAATTTTGATCAAAAACCTGAACACAGCAATATTTATAAAATTAATATTGAAACAGAACAGAGTAGCTTAATGAGTTACTCTACAGAAACTTCAGCTGAACATACATGAAGAAGTCATACTATATGCAGTGGGGAAAAAGTATCTGTGGCAATTTTTCATTCTAACATACAGCGGAATAAAGAAGAATTATGAACAGGGTTCACTTCATTGATATTCCTTTCCCTTCAGCCCAGATTTTTCTCTTCAGAGGCTAAAAATGCATCTGCTGCATGCATGCATGAAACAACCAGATTATATAATTTCAACCTTTTTATATTCTATTTATCACAATTAAATGATGGCTCTCCACCATGGCTTGGGCCCTCTACACACGTTATGTGTACATATAGATTATAACTGAGGGACAGAATATTGGAATCATCTATCAGGAACTCTTGGATGATATAGGTAATGAGGAAGAAGATTAATCTTTCTCAATTCAGGCATTTAAAGAACTTTTACTATGATCTGTGGAGAGAAATACGGATACCCAGTGAATGATTTATATCTTCCAAAAACAGAACGTATCTTCTAGTGAACCTATTTCTCTCTATTGACTGTCCTGGGACTCCAGGATGACTGGCTGCTTCTTAAACACAGAATCATAGAATCATTATGGTTGGAAAGGACCTTCAGGATCATCGAGTCCAACTGTCAGTCCTACACCATATTAAGCACTAAATCATCTCCTGAAGGACCACATCTACCCATTTTTTTAATACCTCTAGGGATAGCGACTCCACCACACAGACTCACAGAATTATTTGGGCTGGAAAGGACCTCTGAGATCATCAAGTCCACCTTATGAAGTAACACTACCACATAGACTAAGCCATGGCACTAAGGGACACATCCAGCAGTACCATAGAAAGCTGGGGAGCAGCTCTGTGGAAAGGGACCTTGGGGTCTGCAGGACAGCAAACTGAGCTTGGCCAAGAAGTACCATGGCAATCAAGAGGCACAAAAGCCTCTTGAGGTGCAACAACAGGATCAAATTGTGTATATCAAAGGAAGGGATTATACCCTCTATGTGACTCTCACTAGACCACATCTAGTGTACTGTATCCAGTTTTAGTGCCCCCAGTAAAAGACGTAAGAAGTGAGTTCAGCAGATGACCACCATGATAGGTCAGGGCTGGAGCACTTGCACTGTGGGCAGAGGCTGAGGGGGAGGGGGTGCTCGGCCTGGAGAATAGATTGTTTTGGGGCAACTGAACTGCAGGGGCCTGTACTTACAGGGAGGCTACTAAGAAGGTGAAGCCAGGCTTTTCCAGTAGCATGTAGTGAGAGAATGATGCAAACAGGGCATACACTGAAACAACTTGCTTGATGTTATTTTTAGGCAGCAGTCTTGTGACTTTCAGCTTTCATTTTGGTAGGCTAGGGAAAACAGACACTTACATTGTCCTCTCAGAAAAAGTGACCTTAATTCCCTTTTTCATACTAGCTGCCCATTTCAGTACCCTCTGCATTCATTCTTCCTGAAGAATTGGCCAGGATTATTATTATTATTATAGAACTGGCTGCTGTGTGTGTACCTGGGAAGATTTTGGTGGTATGGGATGACACATACTACCTTCTCAGAAAGCCAGTCTCTTCCTGCTTGAACAGTGGCTTATAGTTTAATACAGACATTGCATAATGCTAGGTGAAACTAATAAGACTTTGGCTCCCCATCCGTTTCTCATCGTTTAGCCTTATGTGCCACATTAACAGGGGACTTCTTGGATTTGTGTGTGGAGCCTGCTTCTTACTGTGAATTTAGATGCACCAATATTTAAATGTTTGGCATACAAGCTTGCAAAAGAAATAAACCATCTTCTAAATGTGTCATTTAACAACAGAGAAACAGTTGATATTCGGAGCATTTTCATCTGTACTAAAAATATCAGGCTTGCTCTAACGGCAGGAGTAGCTGGGAATGAAAATTGGTTATGGCACTCACAAATCAGCAGGCATCCAGATTTTCTAACGTCCTCAGTAAGTTTTGACTATCTGGCATGTCTCTGAATAATGAAACACCTATTGTGCAAGCATGACAAGCCCAGTGACCAAACCACTTATGACATAAGTCCCAGTTAGCAATGTTTTTTATTGCATTGGCAAAATGCTAGCATATAAAGTCCTTTCTTCTCTTAAAAATGTGTAAGAACAAGATAAATTATTCATGTACAACTTATCTGAATTGCTTCTGATTCAGTTCTTAAAAGTCTGAAAAGCACATCTGGACATGCATCAGTAAATAAATAGGCTAGACTTCCTTTGAAACAGCTTGTACTTTGGAAATAACCATATAATTTGAGATCAGGATGACCCTGGTATTTAGTTGAATAATGTTAAAGCATCCCATTAACAGGAATTAATCCAAGCTGTGATCAATTCGCTGACTGGTGAAAACTGTGATTTTCAATGTCGATTTGCAATAGTGGCAGCAGCCTTATCAGGTTAAATGCATAAATGAATTTATTGATTATGTCCTTTAGTATATCTGTTGGCATTCAAAATTTTCTAAAATGGGGAATTTGAAGCCATTCTAGAAAAAAATAATATTTTGCAGTGTTCAAGCATGCATCACACCTAAATGCTTATTGATACGTCAAACAGCTTCGGACAGAAATGAAAGCTGTAATCATTATAATCCTACAGAACTCATACTAGGTAAGTTTCATATATGTAAAGCTTAGATTGTTTGAACAATTTTATAATTCATTGAGGTAAAATAGAATGCAGATTTAAAGAAGACAAAAAGACCCCATCTAAGATGACACTAAGAATAACAAGAACTTGCATCTAATTTGACAGATAATTTGAGATTTTTACATTAATTTACCTATATTATTCATATGTAAAAGTGGGATATTAGAAATTCACTTGTTTTTTTTTCAGGAATAAATATTAACATAACTTTTAAAATATACCATGATTTTTCTGTATGCTTTGGGGTTTTTTCCCAAATTCTGTAATTTAAGACTATTTTAATTTTAGATAAAAGTAAAAATACCAAAACAAAACAAAACTCACGGCTTAAATGTAATTTATTTGCTACTGATGGTAATGTATTTTAAAGGCCAGTACAAGCCTAAAATACTGCGCATGAGTTGCTAAAATCAGAATCATGGTTCTCAAAGTTTTTGGTCTGTTTTGCTGTAATGATCATTCTTCCACAGTTCCCTTAGTACTTAATATTGCATTTTTATTTAGGCACAAAATAACCTAAATCTTGCACTACTAGTTCATACTTGAGCTTTGGTGGAAAGGATAGGCCGGATTCATCCTCACATAATTCTAAAGTCAGTGTTTAGTTGCTAGGTCATGAGTGTCTGGTGTAATCTGAACTGTTCTGAGGTATTCAAGGCATCCATACAGTCTTGGGAGGACATTTGTGCATTTCTGAAACAGTATAGAGGAGCTGAGAAGGATGTGGTGGGACATATGAAATGACACTACGCACTTTTGGGTAGAATGTGTGGACACTGTATCTTCATCAGATCTGTACTCTGTGATTTGTACTCTGAAGCAGCAGATGGAAGCCAGCCTCACATTATCCACCATGGTTATAGAACCGTATCTTTAAACAACTGAATATTCCCCTTGTTTCCTAAAGAGGGGTATCTAGTGCTATTTGCTGTGTCGTAGGGTGTCCTACTTGGCCTCTACCTACCATCTGAGAAGAACATAAATCTTTCTTAAATTCTGTGTCACAGTGTCAAGTCAATGAGGCTGTGTTGGACATCCTATCAAATCTCAAATAGAATTGGCTTCTTGTATGCCGGTAGCTAGATCAAGCCCAAAAGGTGGACACTGTACAGTTTATGTTCAGTCTGAGATCAGTACTGAACTGGATGTATCTATATGTTAGCATCAGCCTGTGAGATGGATATCTGTTATGGATTCATAATTACAGTCAAAGGAAGTGTGGTGAGTCAATGAGGAAATCTGAAACATAGAAAAATATTTTCCTGATCATGGGAAAGGACTACACAGCTGCTCATGTAACTGGCTAGGGGCTTTCTAAATATCCCAGGATATAAGAAATATCTACATGAAGTGGGGAGACTTTACACAGGGTGTACAGATTATACCTTTATGGGAGAAGCTGAATTTCCCATAGCTTATGTTTTTGGTGTTTCAGTTAAGAGCTGATTCCTGTGCTTGAGGAAAATGTCTAAGCTGCTTCTTTTAAGCTCTTTGTGCAGGGAAAAAGACAGCCTTGCAGGGCCTGAGCTGGCTATTCTAGGTGTCTCCTGAGACAAGAGGAATTGCATCCTGAAAGTGACAGTTGGTATGAAAGGACGTTAGACAACTACCTTAGTTATGTACGTCTGCATTATAGACATGTACACACAAGAGATGTAGACTGGCATGCAGGACTCCTAGGTACATCAGAAAAATGCTTCAACACTGCAAATTGTAATCAGCTATGATTCCAAACATTGCAGCCTGGTTCATAGATTTTCTCTAGAATATTTTTTTTTTTTTTTTTACATAAAACCACATATAGAAGTCAATAAATTGAGGTTATTTCTGTTTATTAGAATGAGCGCATGTATTCATAAAACTATTTTGATATGTTCTCTTTCAGGCTAGAGAGACTAAGAAACAGTCTCAGAACATATGCATCATGAGCAAGGCAAATTATTTCACCACTGATTTAGAATCATTGAGCTGTGTTCGTGCAAGCTAAATTGTAATTTGCTTCCTTGTCTGTATTCAGCAATTTATGAGGCTGCTTCAAGTTACTAATCAATAGTGGAATAGACACTCTTTGGAACCAGCACTTTAGCACATTGTACTCTGGTCCAGCATATATCACACACACACACAATACACACATACAACACATATACATAGATATATGTGTGTGTGTGTGTTATGTATATATGTGTGTTGTTTAAAAATGATGGAATAAATTTTAAGGGGCTTGTAAAATATACAGGATTATAGTCAACCTTGACAGAGAAATGCATCAATGTTTGCAGCTGCTCTGCATTTACCAAGTACATTTCTATCACATGTTTTTTCTATTAATAATTGCCTGGGTAAAGCTAAAGGCAATGCAAATTTTCACCTCTCATAGGAGTTCTAATGTGTATTTTTATGGTATGATGCTACCATTTTGTGAGTATGCTACTCTCATTCTTTTAGATTGAAGAATCTATCTATATTGTAGATAGATTTGGACAATGAAGCATCTTTTACCCTTCCTTAAATACATTTTCACATGGATGACATCATCTTATCCAATGGGCTCATCTGTGCCCTGTGGTGGGTTGGTTGTGGAACCATCTGTAACCGGGTGTGTGCAGCCCAGGCCAGCTCTGGCCTCTCAGAGAGGTCGTGCCATGGCTCCTGCTGCCAGTGCCTGGTCGTAAACACAGAATTCTTACACAGATAAATGTTCAGAAGAAATATGAATTAAAAAGGTGCTGCAAAATAATGAGACACAGCTTCAGCATAGCTTGCAGCAGACAAAGGTTGATCTGATTTGTAACAATTTAATCTATCTCAAAGATTAAGTAAACATGTTTTGCTCTCGGAACCTTTTTTGTGTTGGCTGTGTAAGGCCTTTGAAAGAAAGTGTCTCTTGCCTCTCTACCTTACAGATAACCAGACTGGACAGTTCTCAGTGAGTCTTTAGAGCTGTTTTACACTATCTCAGCTTCTTACATAGTTCCAGAGAGTCATACTATGGTTCTGGAACCTCTTTCCAAAACATAGCAAACAGAAGAGGGTGACAGATATTTGAATGGATTCTCTCTGGATGCCATGCTCAACATACATTTTAGAACTTTTTCTTAAAAAGACCACACACAATTCCAGGTCTTTGCATAAATGAGGATTAATACTTCAGTTCCATTTGCATGTCTTGGCCTATGTTTTTATTAAGTTTTATTTTATCTAAAGAGTCAAAGGGTTATAAAATTTCTCAGAGGTACTTGGACAAAAATTAAAAGTATCAGCAGTCAGGGAAATCTGATCCTTTCAGCTTATGAGAGTGAAAATACAAAATAGTTTATTCACAGTTGATAAGTAATATACATTTGGAAAGCAAGATCTGTGGAGCATAAGAGAAAAGAGTGTCCAAACATTATTAAATTTTATATCAATATCACAATATATTTATACAGCCTTTTAGAAAATCTTGTGCCCAGACCCTTCAAAAATGTTTTAATAAACTTTTGGATGACAAAATCAAAGTTACTGAGTTATATGAAATTTCTCATTACTTTAATATGTCATTAAAACCTATACACACATGTACAACAGTAACATCTGTGTTTTATAATAATTGGAAACACAAGCCATTCATAATACAGTAATGATTTTTTTTTTCATAAGATAATTTAATTTGATGAGCAAATGCAGTGTAACACAACAAGATCTGGGGTTGGATCAAATAGCAGCTGTAAACCTTCCAAGTGTTGTGGCTCCATTCAGAGCTTAATGGAACATGAGTCTCAGCCTGTCATTTGAGTCTCTCCCACAGCAGAGGAGCAAAGGAACATCCTGGCATGGGAGTCTGAGATAAAAGAGACATTAGGATAGAGACAGAGAGCAATTTCACATCAATTAAATTATCCTTTGTGCTTTTGATACTTGGGTTTAGAGGTTACAGATAAAATTACCCCATTGTTCTGAACTCTGCTGAATCTGTGTATAATTATAATATTTTTCTATATGCAGTAGTAAATACACTGGAACAGGCGGAGGTTTTAACCAGTGCCCTGTGGAAAGGCACTGGCAAGCTCTCATTGACCTTGATATGGTCCAAGACTAAGATGTACTGGAAGCATTTCTCAGCATGCCTATTTCCTTTGCTCTTGTTTGTGTGTGTGTATGTTACATGCATTTCGGTTTGTGGCTTTTTAGCAAAAGTGATAAAAATGACACAGAGTTCTATCAAATAATGAAGTTTCTTCACAGAAAATGTTTCTAACAAACATTATCAAGGCCTAAAAGAGTAGCCATCTCCTAGGCCAGATCTACTCCAAAATCCCACAGAAGTGTATAATCCACAAAGTTTCAAACAGCACAGACTAACTTAATTTTGAGTTTGCCTAACTCTTTAAGACCTTTAAACAATGCTCCTAAAATGCTTCCGTTTAGGTGCCCACACATGCTCAGAAGCACTCTTTTTGCAGGATGACAACTTTTCTCCTTTATACCTTTGCAATGGTTGAAATAATACAGTTTGGAGTACAGCACTGATTGGTCTTCTTAAGTAGCTTGAAAAAAATTATTGTTCTGTGTACTTGCTGCCTACCTTTTCAAGAATGTCCTTAATGAGGGCACATACTGAATATGGAAGGTAACTTGATTATGGAGTCATCTTAGTTTCTTTATCTCTGTGGTATATTCTAGGTGGAAAGGTTTTCATTCCTTTTGAAGATTTCTTAATGCTTTTGTTTCAGCCATTTAGAGGCTTCTCTGCATCTGCTAACAGATTATGGGACAAGTTGGAGAAGTGAAAATGAGAAACCATGGCCAGGCTGCAGCCAGATTACTCATCTTCAGACACCTGGACAATTTGTAGACCTTGGGAACCTTAAGCAGAGGAAATGGACACTTTCTCTTTCTAGGAGTACTTGTGGATGAACACATATACAACCCAGTACATAAGCTGTGAGAGCATCTGGATTCCCATCTTTGGCACTTTGGATAAAAGCACCTGTTCCACTCAGATCTCTTCAGTACTGCCTTCATAGAGGTCAGCTTCAGTAGTGGGGATGGAGAGTCTCTCCTCTTCTGGAAATCCTTACTTTTCCTTCATAGAAACAGTTACACTGGGTAGGCTAGTATAAAAAAGTATCATGCTTCTACTTATAAAGTCACTTGGAACAGCTATAAGCATATTGAGCAAATAGTACAACTCTGTAGAATGTCCTGACATCCATCCCTGTGTGTTTTAGGATTTGTTAATTATGTTTAACTTGATTCTGGCTCCGCAGACCAGGTAGTCATTAGCAGTTGGGTTGCATTAGGTCCACTGTAGGAGTGTGTCATTTGTTTAATTTCCTCCACATGGAATCCAGGTAGCACTCTTGAAGTCTGCCCTGCCATGCAACTAGTGCACAGTAAATGGAGATAACTGAGAATTTTTCTTCAAACACAAACTCTTGGTCTAACTAAAATTCTAGCTAATGTAACATGTTAATCGTTCATAAAGAACTAGGACATGTGGCTTGCAATGTCTCAGCAGTCTCTAGGCTGTTGGCTTGGCTTGATTCAGTCAGTTAGGGAGGAGCATCCAATGATATTGAATGTGCCCGACGATATCTTTAATGCTCTTGCATGCCTGTCCATTGTGGCACAGATCTCCCATAAATGCTACATCGTATTGCTCAACCCCACTTGAATGTTTCAGATACCACAGGGTATTTCAAATGCCAATAGATACCTGTCTTCAGGCATCTTATTTAAGTTGATAAACACTTAAAGGTGTCTCAATTGCCCTTCTCCTCTTATTTTACAGATATCAGAGACACAGTTATGGACACAACAGTATGTATTACTCATGCTGTATCTCAGACCTTACTTGTAAATATCTTAAGTGTTGGAGACTAAGTTCAGCATCTTCCTTTGGTAGATTTGGAATATGGACTTGGACCTGGACTTCCTGAAAGAGTTTGCTAACAAATAGGGAACAGTCTGGTTTACTCAGGTTAAAGATGCATACAAAAGATGAAAAAAAAATCATCGGCGTGTCTGCATTTTTTTTCATCAGCATGTGGATGAGGAGTACATGTTTGAAACTTTGCTTTCACATTTTATTATTATTTTTTTTTAAATTAATCTTTACTGTTGTTTTTAACGATGCTGCTGTCAGCCCTCTTCATGGAAAGGAAAGTTTCACACAGCCAAACTCTTTACAAAGCACAAAAAAAAAAAAAAAAAAAAAAAAGTGAAAGCTAATGTCTGTGCCTGCATTTAAAGGAAGGGCATGCAACTTCAATATTTCCTCCCCTTTCAGTTATCCAAATCATGCAGGTTTGCAATGATAGATGATCACTCCCATTCTTCAGGCCACAAAAATGAAAGGTAAGAACTACTTACACAGAAATTAGAGCCATGAAATGTGAACATTTGTCATTTTGTCTGACAGTATTCATGTGCCTTTGTGCTTGCAGCTGCGTTATGGAATTTACATTCTTTTCAGAGATAATTCTGCTGGTGCCAGACTACAGCTATGGAGGGACAGATGGATTAGCAAAGTATATGCATAAAATATAAAAGCAGCATAGGAGAACACCATGCATTACAAAATCATACCTGTATGACTTTTCCTTTTATTGTTAGATTACACCAAAAGTTTAACCTCTTAGGTCGTATTATTTCAAACCAGTAAGAATTAGCAATGTATTCCTTTAGGATTATTTGGAAAACACTATTTTCCTGGTGTATTAGGAAAAACTGTTTTATTTGGGTTTTTTAATGGAATATGTAATATTCATTCTTAACACATAGTGAAATCACTTTAAAAAAAAATATTTTTAAAAAAAACTTACTCAGATTTGGCTGACGTTTTCACTTGTTAGTTGATAGTTCCTCCTCAGTGATTTGTCTTTGAGGAAAGATGTAGAATCTGCATACACTTAATATATTAGATCCATGATAGATTCGTTTAACGCATAAAGCACAAATTTCTGTCATACCCTGTGAGTTTTACTTTGCATTGAGCAGTCAAGTCCAGCTTGCCATGGAAAGCACAGAAGGTTAAATTTCCTAGTTCTGAGCTGTGGTGGTCATAACAGACATAAATGTAACAGGGTGTAGCACATGATTCATCATAAGGATGAATGGAGCTGTGCAGAATCGTGCTCTTTAAAAAGATGTATTGAAAGTTCATCTTTATGAATCAATTCAATGAGGACTGAGCCAAAAAGAAAATTGCTGAGACCTTTGCACCCCACCCCACACACCACCACCACCCCCAAGTAATTCCCATTGTTAATGTCTTACTGGAGTGCCGATTCTGTCTGTCTAAAGTCCAGTAAATACTAATTTTAATTAATACATTTTTTCTCTCCAGTGTGTTTCAGAGGTTATAGAACTTACTTACTGGTGTTAAATTTCAAGCATGAAACTTCTCATGATCCTATTTTTCATTGTAGGACTGTCTGATTGGCTTTTATGAAAGTCCATAAATTAGTTGTATACTTAAAATAAAAATGTAATTTCTAACTTTGTGGTGTCTTTGATTTTTTAATCACTTAATTATTGTTATTTGTATAAGCTGTTTTTATCTCCTCCGAGTTTAATAAGAACATAAAAGATGGTTTAGTTTTTTTATAACATGAATAATAAAACTGTTTCTTAAAATAATGTGTTATTTTAAATTTAATGAGTCCATTGTTCATGGTTTTTTACTGCCTGTTACTTGTAATGGATAGATAATTGTTTCTAGTAGCCTAATTTCAGATTGGAGAGCCTTTTGGAGCCTTACAGTTCTTTGGAATTCGTTTACAAATAATACATTGAAAGCAAAACCTTCATTTTAGCAGATGCTATAAAAATAGAAATTTTTATTAATGATGTGGATTAAAGCTGTAAGACTTTTTATTTGGGTTTCTTCTTATTTATTTATTATTGAGGAGTGTTAGTATGTGATCAGATTTTCTGTCCCATTTTTCAAGCAATTAATAGAACATAGAAAGATTTTTCCATTCTCCAAAAAATAGTTTGACTTAGAAAGTTTTGTATCAAATAGCTACGTGTTCAGCCTATTATGGGCCTTCCAAAACAACAAATTAATTCACTATAAAATGCTTATATTAACGTTTTGCTTTCAAACTGAAAGATGTTTTCCCACTGTCTATATATTTTAATATATCCAGTTCCATAGTAACTCTTACACTACACCAAATTCCCAATAATACTACTCAAAAAATATGTGTTTTGGAAATGTCATAAAATAGAATGCTGTCAGCCAGTAATCTCTAAATAGTGTTTAAGATTTTTTGTATCATTTGTTAGTATCTAGAGATTCAGTCAGTAACTTCTTCAGTTGCTTGGAGAAAAGAAGTTTCTATTGGACTAGACATTTCTTTTGGTATATTACTTGATTTTTCCCAGTGGCTTTTGCTATAGGCCATGGGGGAAGACACAAGAAACTGCCAAAAACACATTTGAAAGATAATTTGCTACAGAAAAAAGACCTTTTTCTCTTATTTTCAGTACTTAGAGAGACAAAAGAGATATGCTCTTAATCAAAAGAAAGAATGTCTTATATATTTGCTCTCTTATTGAGTTGTTCTTGGGACTTAATAAAGCTGTCAAATATGTTTTGAGTTGTATTAACCTCTTGATCTCGATGACTTCTTGTGCAGCACACTGCAGGTAAATTATGCAATCTGCATGAGAAATCTGCAGAGAAAACTAGTGTCTTTTTTTGTTTGTTTTTTTGGGGTTTTTTTAGGCTGAGGCAAGTAAGAAACAACTCTTCAAATCTCAAATCTGATTTGACATCCTGGTTCATTAGACAGTGCAGTGGTTACTCATCAAAATGAATTCCACCAAATTATTTTTAGTGTGCTAAATTGGTTATTAAAACCTTGATGTTTCTATAATTTTAAACAGAGTAAAGACGGTGTGATATTACTTAAATGCTGTGAACTAGAAAATAAATTGGGAAAAAATGGAGGTAGAAGCAATGGAAAAATTAGCTCTTTTTAATATTTCAGATAATTAGGATTTAAAAATGAGTTTATTTCATGATGTAGAAAACGACACTTTATGAAGTGTAGCTCTAATTTTTTATGGAAATAACATTAACTACAATGTGAATGCCTAACAGCCTCTTATAATATAAGGAATATCTTTGTATCATATATGTGATTTGTATAAATACATATCAGTCAGAGATGCAGGGATATGAGTTAGGTAAAATAAAAACTTGAAATGCAAAGCTTCATTGTCTTTGACAGTCACAGTAACTCAGCAATTCAATAAAACTTATTATTCTCATTTTTATTTGGGACAGACCACATCAAGTAACAATGAATTCTTTCTTGATTAAAAACAGTGGACTAGATAAAGTTTTATACAGCCCAATTTTAAGGTCATGTAAAAGAAACAAGGTTAGAGATTATGAGCAAAATCAGATTCTGATTATACCAAGCTGAGACTTGGTATAAGAGACCTAATTCAACCTCACACTGAACAGACAGAATAACCCAGTTTGTTTGTGCAACCATGATGCACTGTGCCAGACCTTTTACAGCATTTGTAAGTGAGCAAAATCAAACAGTATGAAATATTAGAATAATGTTATGAAGTAAACCATATTATACAGTCAATTGAGAATAACATGATTGGAAATAAAAATCTATAAATATACAGGATGTGTCTTTAATAGATTTCTTCATCATAGGAACACTACTGCTAAAAGACACTTTTGAAAGGCCTGCAAAAAGAATATTTTAGGCTGGTGCTTCCAGATACATGTTTCCAAAGCTAAAACCTAGATGCTGTTGGTCTCCTCATAGGTGCATTTGGCTTGACTCATATGTCAGGAACGAAGCTGAAGTGTGATTGACAGTACTGCAGGCTCCATGAATAAATCAGTCCTGGCAGCTCCAGGACTCCTACCACCTTCTTCCTCCCTCCTGATGCACCATTGCTACTCTCTGCTAATCTGCAGCCGTGTCTACAGTCATTTCTCTTCTGTCATGTATCAGTACCACAGTCAGGCATTCTGGATTTTGGTCTTGCCAGCAGTAACCCACACATTCTGTTCTCCAGCTGCTAACAACCACACTGTCAGAGAAACAGTTTAATATAGCTATGATGGAAGAATTCTTTTGCAAAGTACTTCAGAGCTTTAGTGCTACAGTCTATTTCTCACCAGCAATTTATGTCTTGTGACAGTCTTCAAGTTGGAGTATGCAGTACTGCCATGAAATAGAGAAAAAACAGTATCTCTGTACCCAGAGGAAAGACTATTAAGGATATGCTTCCATTTACCCATAACAGTAAAGGGTAAAAATGTGTTTAATTAAACAGCAAAATTAACAGATAAAGATTTTTTTTTTTTCTGAACACAAAGATCATTTTTTCACTTAAGTAGTTGCGTGTCTGTCTGTGTATGCATGCACCAGTTTGTGAGTCTGACCTCAATATTTAAAGTACATGTCTTGTTGGCCAGTGTCCCTTAGGATGACAGAGTATTTACTAAAAAGATCTATGTTTTATCTCAGTTTACCTGTGAAACTGTATATTTACAGTTCTTATAACAGGAAGCTCTATAAACTCCGGGAAGTTGACATGGTGTCCTAATGGTAAGGTCACTGGGAATTAAGTTTCAGTGTCCAGTTTAAAACTGAATTTTCTCTGATCCTTTTCTAGCTATGCCAATGCAAGTGAGTTTGGTTCTTCTGTGATTGATAACAAGAAAATCATAAATTGTGTATGTCCTTTCAGTGTGTTATTACCAAGAAGACAGTGTTCTTAATTTGGGTTTTTTATTGTTCACAAACAAGTAAAAATGGACAAAACATAAATATTGATATTAATGTGATTGAAACAGTTTTCCTTTGAAGTTAAATTTTGCAAGTTGTTATTTTCAGAACTACTACATGTATATTAATCCATTCTATATAATTAATATGTATTTTATATATTGTCAGTCATGCATCTGACAAAGGAAATAAATTCCTACAGTATCTGTTAGAAAAGTTTTGCAGAACCAAAAAAGAGTAAATCCTTTTGCTTCTGAATGTGTAAGAAAATGGAGTTGGAGAGGTGCTGGTGGGGCATAATTCTGGTTGCTAAAACAAATTCACTTTTAGTTGTTCAGCACCATGAGCCAAACAACAGAAAAAAAATTATAGTTTTCATTAGGTTCTTAAAAGTATTAAGGACTTAGCAATCTTCCTCAAAAGGCTAATTTAACTCTCCTTTTCTTAATAACATGGAATATATTAATGTTGAAAGACCACCAACTATTCAGGAATAATGAACTCTGAAGATTCCAAAGTCATCTAACTGATACACAGCTGAGTTTTAAAGATGACTAACTAGGCCAATCTTTTTTTGGTAACATAGAGCTAGGGGTGAAACTTGGCCAGGACAGAAGGAAAATGAAAGAGAAGCTTTGTGAGCCCGTTTATACTCTCTACAAACCATCCACTAGATTTCTGTGTTGATTCCAAGTCTTCTGAGCCAGGTACTCTGAGACATTCCTCCCTCCCTGTTCCATGCCTGTCCAATACATTTCCTGGCCTCAGGTTATCTGTTTATGCTTTCTTCCCAGAAATAGGACATCACAGTCCAGCTACTCTGCACCTCATAATTAAGGCTGTCTGTTCCATTTTCCTGCCACCTGAAGTGTATCTTTTCCCAAAACCTCACAGTTCAGTTCTTCAGAGACTTGAGTTCAACGGGAGATGCGCCATCTGAGTACATCAGTCCATTTGAAATGAGTAAGCACAGCCAGATCAAATACTACACAGAGCTGCATGTGTTTCTGTTCTCCAGACAGACTCCCTGTTCTGGAGCTCTTTGTAGCTGGCGAAAGGTAATTCTCAGATGTATGGAAACTCTCATCATTTCCCACTTGCTTTTTTGGGGGGGTGTCTTTTTGTTTTTGGTTTGGTTTTTGTTTGCTGGTTTGTTGGTTTTCTTTCTTTGGTTTTGTTTTTTTGTTTGGTTGGTTGTTCTTTTTTGTGTTTTATTTTTGTTGTTTTGTTTGTTTGTTTTAGCCTTCAGCATAATGTACAGCTCTATTGACCCTTGTTTTTTTTCAAAATTCTTTTGCATCAGAATGTAGATTCATGGAAGTGCTCTTAAAAGATTTCTGTCAGTACCTGAATGGTGAGTTTGCTATATGATGGCAACTGCCATTGCCAGAATATTTTTCATTCTAGGTAAAAGCTTCTGATATGTTTTAAGGCCTCCAAAAGGACATCAAAAGCACAATTTGACAGATAATAAACAAAGGAAGTAGAGAGTCACTGGAGAAATGGATAGATCAGGTGTTTGAACTCCTCCTTTGTTGCCTCAAGTTAGTACGATACCTGATGATGAATTTCATTATATAGACAAACAGTTGCAGTAACCATTGTTTCAGATGACTTGTAACACTGCAACTCAAATAACAAACAATAAACAATTTTTCACTGAAAATGAGTTACCTGGTTTTGGGGTTTCTTTTGTTTTGGTTTGGTTTTTTTCCAGTTATTTCAGGTTTTCTGCCCCTCAGCTATGAAAAAATAATATAGAGAGTATTCTTAGCTCCTTGGAGAATTCTAGGAGGTTTGAATATTGTTTGCTATTACAACTAGTATTCACCATTATTAAATCAGTGTATGTTTCCTTGAGCTAAAAGGGATACATATTTAAAACAGCATAAGGGTTTAGGTACTTGAGCCCTGTTTAAGTAAGTGGGAGCAAAACATTTTAATCCTCACATACTTATTTGAAAATGTAACTGTTCTTGCTAGAAGAGAGTGGTAGCTTGATTGTCTCAGTGCCTTAAAAGGGAAAATTATATGAACAAAAATGTTTTCAGTTGTGATTAACTCGATGTTTAAAAAGCCTATCTGGAGACAGAAATTTCTCTCTGTTCAGCATTTCTCAACAAGTAAAAATCAAAATATATACATGTTATTAGCAGAAAAGTAAAATGTTAATGTAAAGTCAGAAAACTGTACATTGGTTTCATATTTACTGTTAGAGTTCAAATGGAAGGAATGTAGACTAAAAATTGTTAACTAATGAATCCCTCTAATCTGAACTCCTGTGAGTGTGTAACCCAGCCTCTGGGGTATATGAAACGTGACTCTGAGCTGGAAAGGAAATTTGACAACTTTTAACAGGTGTGAAGTTAGCAATTTAACTTAGTTTGCTTTGTACAGAAGTGGAAAAGAACAGCCTGTACAGGCTGGTGTACAGTGGTGCATTGGTTGTGGAAGCAAACCTCTCCTTCTGTGATTTCAAACAAGACTCCATAATGTCTTGGACACTATCACAGGAAATGAAGACGGCTGAGGTCCTGCAGAAGCATTCCATGTGATCATAACTGAAGTGTTTGTCTGACCACTACTTCAACATAGATATATTTGATATTCATATTCTAGATTTTGGATAGATCTTCAGTGATAGTAAAGGAGTTACTCTAGATTTATTCTCTTGCTATATAAGTCCCATAAAGGGTATTATGTGCAATTTTTCCAAAAATATTTTTTCCAGCAGGAAACATTTAGCTCATTCTTCAAAATTGCAGTTTGCCTTTAGAAATCTGCACAATGGCCCACAGCTCTGAAAGTAATAAAGTGATTGGTCTGTTTCACCTTATAAAAATGTAAATAGTATTGTGAAGGTATATTTTCCATTATACGGTCATTATCAAAGATATATTTTACTAAGTCCCAAAGCATGATTGCTTTGCATAAGCAATCATTTTTGCTTTTGCATAAGCACAGAGGCTTGACTAAGTTTTTAGACAAGTCTTCCTAAGGAATATGTCCAGTCTAATGCATGCAGATATTATGACCTCAGATTTGGAATACCAGCATAGAATAAGTTTGTCAGACATACAGTTGATAGCCAAGTGTGACTTAAAGAAGACTTTCCCTTTAGCTGCCAGTTTCTAGATACTTCTACCAGTCTGCCAGACTGTCTTTCTCTGCTGAAGTGAGTTAGCACAAGTCACTGCCAAAGCAAAAAGCACATTCTCAGGAGTCATATTTTTTAGGACAGGTGAGCCAGAAAAAACAGAATGGCAAGCACAGGTTCTAAAGAGTTTAAAAAGAAAGAAAACCGCACTAAACCAGCAATTTTCCCAAATACTTAGAGAACAGCTGAAGTCTGATATTTTTGTTAACATTGCTGGCACGATGTTACATCATGGTTCAATGTTAACATCTCCATTTTAATCAAGTAGCAAATCTGAAAATATTTTCTGTCTTTCAGTCAATCTTGCTGAGCAAGCTGATGCTCCTCAGTGAGGTCAGCCACAAACCAGGTTTTCAATCTTATTACCAGCTTGTTCTTAAATAAGGTGAGACCAGTGTCAGTAAATAACTAATTAGGCTTAGACTGATGCTTCAGAGAACAGGGGAGGGACCTTTCACAAGGGTGAGTAGCAATAGGTCAAGGGGTAATGGTTTTAAACTGGAAGAGGGTAGATTTAGGTTAGACAGTAGATGTACATTCTTTAGTGTGAGCATGCTGGGACACAGGAAGAGGTTGCCTAGGGCAGCAGTGGCTGCCCCCTCCCTGAAAATGTTCAAGGGCAGGTTGAATGGGGCTTTGAGTAACCTTGTCTAGTGGAGGGTGTCCCTGCCCATTCAGGGGGATAGGACTAGGTGATCTTTAAGTTTCCTTCCAACCAAAACCATTCTATGATTCTATGAAATATGAAGACATACCACTTCTTCAGATAAAAGATCAATTAAATTAACTCAGCATGTGGTGCAAACAGGCAAAACTAGTGCTATGTAAGATTTGACCAGACTTAAAGTTTCAATGTAGGTGAGCCTACAATATAATTGTTTCACAGACCCTAGGGTGGGTCTTTAACAGAGTTGTGTTATGGATGGGACTTTATTTCTGTTGATCCTTCCCCACTCTCTGGCCTTACTCACTGCAGGTTACTCTGCTTTACCTCTCCTATGAAAAACTAATTTCTTCCATTCAGTCAGGAACTTCATAATATCTACCATGAACAGTTAATCCACACTTTGTACTTTTCTTTATTCATTAAAGCCTGATTAGAGAATATTTCCATTTTGTTTCTTGGCACTGAGTTAGTTACCAATACAACCTTTGTGACACAGCCTTTGTTCCGAGTCAACTTTTTTCATTTTTTGATTGGTAATTTCCTGGCTGGGTTGTTTTGGTCTTGCAACATTTTCTGCATAATGATGGCTCTTATTATTTCTTCAAAGTGAGTTGTAGCTTAAGAAGTGCTACAGAAGACATTAGGAAGTATCTTTTTACACATCATCTCTTTGTGTCCCTCTCTTATCTTCATACCTCCTTTCTGAAACCCAAACTGAACCTTAAGATTTTCCCTCCTTTTTTTAAACTTTCATTTCTGCAAGTGCAGAAACATAACCTGCATTGCAGAAAGTTATACATAAAACAACATATCCAAACAAAAGTGATACAAATATCTGAACTGTGAAGCTGTGTACTTTTTTTGCTTCATATCTTATCCTGTTAAGATAAAATAATGCTAGAAATTTCTGAGGGAAGGCATCTTGTTTTATTATTTTTCTTTTAAATTAAGAGATTGGTTTAGATTCATAAAAGAAACTGCAAGATAGAAAGAATAATTGGAACAAACAGAATGCCTGTACTTTTCCACCTAGTCCCACAGTGACTGTCTTCCATTCTAATTCCCTACATCTTCTGTTTTGTTCATTTGAAGCTCTTAGTTTTTGGGAATCTGCCATATCAGATATCTGGAAAATATCCAGAAAGCTGAGCACTTCTACATTAGCAGAAATAGTTAATGATGCATCTCCATTGCTGTCCCTGGAGATTTCATTTGATGCTGAGTTTACAACTTTGGTTTCTATAAGACTTCATCATTTTTGAGAGCTCAGGCATTAATTTTCTGAGGGTGTAAAGAATAGCTACTCACAGAAGTCCTTCACATACATTATTTTATTGAAAATGTGCCTTTTATTTAAAAATACTTTTTCTTATAAACACTCAGAACCTCTCCTGGTTCAGTTCATTCCTGTTGCTTCTTGTTCTTCCACCATGTGTGTTTCTGAAGAGCCTGACTGAATTCTTGATGCCCTCCTTGTAGGTGCTAGGGAACAGATGCTTGGTCTACCCTGGAGCCACTTGTGCTCCAGGCTTAACAAGCCCTTCTCCCTCAATGGCTCCTTGCAGGGGGAGTGCTCCAGCCTCCAGCCATCACAGTGACTCTGTGCTGAAGTTCTCCTAGTTTATTAATGGCTGTTTTTTACTGGAGGACCCAAAGCTGGGCATAGTGCCCTGTGGTCTTCAAAGTGCTGAGTAGAGGGGGCTAATCCTTTCCCTCAGTGTTCTACAGATAATGCAATCCAGGAGGCTGTTGTCTATCTTTTCTGCCAAAGCACTGCTGGATCTTGCTCATTTCACTGACTGCCAGAGGTCCCAGGGTCATTTCTGCAGAGATATTCCCCAGTAAATCAGTTTCCGGCCTTTATTGTTGTGAGGGGCTCTCCCCCATGTGCAGAAATTTCCTTTGGCCTTGATGAATTTCATAAGGCTTCTCTTGGCAGGTTCTTCCAGTAGGTCTAGGTCTCTCTGGATGCCAACCCTGTCCTCAAATATATCAACTACTCCTCCCAGTGTGGCATCATCTGCAAATTTGCAAGAGCCTCCAGCGCCTCCTGCCAGTCATGGGTAAACATGTTAAACAGGACAGATTTGATGATAGACCCTTGAGATACTCCACTTGCTACAGACCTCCAGCTAGATTACACGATCCATTAGCAAGTAATTTCTGAGCTTTATTATCCACCATTTTTTTTAGCAACTCTGTTATCCACCTATCCCATCTGTAGTCTCCTAACTGTGATACAAGAACATTGTGGGAGACAGCATCAAAAGCCCTTCTAAAGAACAGCCTCCTCTCATCCTGTTGCTTCATTGTAGAAGGCGTACAATGGGAAAAGAAAGTCTTTTGATTATTTGGTGATAAAGACAGAACTGCATAGGTGGAAGATGTGTTTTTCAGATCTTAAGTGCACTTTTGGTTGGTAAATGAGAAGGGCTGTTTCAGCATACAGGTCTAGCTATTAAGAGATAATTCTGTAGCATGTTTCTGTGGACAGCACTGTTAGTATGTAAAACCCCTCTGAAACTGATGATATTACCTGCATCTGCAGAGATCTTTTTATGTGGGATGAAGAATTTGAACAGTGCCTAATTCTGCCACAACTACTGGTTGCTCTGCTGGCAACTAAGGTAATCTTTTTATTTTTTGCTTCAGATTTTATTTAGGTTTAGATTTGGGACACTTGTCCCTTGATGATTGCACTGGTAGTAAAATAGTTGACAAAACTAGTATGGAAGGAACAGCACCACACTTTTAAAATACAATAAAATAAACCAGCTGCAGATTTTTACTCTCAAAACTTCTGGTGACATCAAAATCCTTAAACTGGAAATTGTACACCTTAGTGCAGTCAGTCACTGCTCCATGTGGACATATGTTCAATAGAACCAGGAAGACTGCCGTTTCTTTCCTTTCATCAGCTATTTTTAACCAATCTAAGAGCTGTTTAAACCATTTCTCTTTTCTGAGATTGTTTTGTTTTCTTTTGTTGGGGCATTTTGTTTCTAGTAGTCTTCAGAATACTTCACTAGCTTAATCCCCTCCATTAAAATGAATCCCTACATCTCTATCTCATCTTTCAAATTCAGCCTATCCTTTCACTATTATGCTCACTTTTTTCCCCCCTTGACTTACCTTCAGCTTCTGATTTCCAGTTGAAATTTTCATTTCATATTATTTTTCATACCTGCCTTTTTGTGAATTCCTCCCTGACATTTCTGCCCATGCTCAAAGAAATATCATCTCTTAACCAGTTGTTTTTTTGATGTAATACACCTGAACTCAGGAATGAAAGGAATAATAATAAAACTGTTTATTATTTTCACGTGTTAAAATACCTATATTGGAAGAGGTGAAAAGTAAACCACATGCTGACTATCATGTTTTAATGAATATTTCTGAAATCTCTAAAGATGAGCAAATACTAAGCCTCTGACATGTAGGCTTTCCTAAATCTAATTTTTCTGAAGTTTAGCTTGCAAGTGGAATTAATGTCCCAGAGAAACCATGAAATTAGATAACAATTTGTATACACACTACTAACAAAGAAAGAGAGATTAAAAGCTTGGAAAAAACATTAGAGTAATTTTGGCCTCTTGAAATTCAGCACATGAACCTGCACATCACAAGCTGAGCTAGGGTGGACAAGATCTCTGTGCCCAACCATCAGTAGCAGACACAAACTTATGCTGTAAGAACCTGTATACTGTGTACCTAGACCATGAACATAATTTCCAGGCCTATTTTTAAAATTTTGTAACGAAATCCTTTCCATTTTGAGGAAAACTGGATATTTTCACCACTGGAATTGTATCTTACTCACTGCATTAATTTTCTATTTTGAATTTGGAAAGAAAATGGTATTTTCAGATGCCCTATCTCTTTTCACCACTTCTGTTACTATGCCTAAAATATTTACCCTTGTACCTTTATCCCAGCATCTTAAATTTAGTTAATTAAAGATGTATGCACTCATACTTGTATCAGTTATTCATTTTGTCAGTGCAAGTGTGCACGGAAATGGAGGTTAAGGTTCAGTCTTTCTCTGCAAATCCAATCCAAATATTATGTCGAAGAATAGTGTTTGAAATAGCAGCGGCTTTGAAACTACCCATCTTTAGAGCTGCCTTTTGACAGTACTTAAAAATTATCTGATTCTTTTGCTCTCTTTTCTCCTCAGCTAACCGCAAAATAATTGTTTGTGTATCATAATGACAAAGGCATACTTCTGTCACAGGGTCAGACAATATTGAGTCAAATGCATACAGCACGCTGCCTCGGCCAAAAGTGCGTCCTACAGTAATAACAGTCAGTGATCTGACAGCTCCTCTCCTGGTCTCCTTCGAGGCCACCTCAGCTCTGAGTGCATGTACAAAGATGTGATTTCCACTTTGAAAGTTCCCCGGAGAATTTCTTGGTACAGTTTTTCTTGCCAGGGATTGCTTTTGAAATGTGCAAAGGGACATGTAAAGAGACAAAAAGAAATCATTACTACAGAAATATGTGGAATATGTATTCTGCTCAAACTTGTTGAATTTCCTGTGCTCACTGGGCAGAATGTATTTTGTAGAAAGGAAAATAAAACCCAAAATAACTAAAATCCAAGTGAATCAAAACAATGGTGCAAACACTCAGGTGACATGAAAGAGGAGCTCCTTAGGATACATCTCCTGAACTTGATGACAATATATTCAAACTTTTATACCTAATGTGAGACAGTAATGTCCAGCTGAAAAATCATGTGTTGTCAAAGAATAATTTCAATCTCTGAATAAACACCTTCATTTGCTATAGCTCGGTTATTATCCTGTCCTTGAAGGATTTGTGTCCCTTGGTAAATGGAAGAATATTTAAGAAGAAAAATGCTTCAAATTACTTAAAAGAAGGAATAGCAAACCGTGATATTTCCACTTGATTCTTCAGCATTCAGCATTCAGTGTTCAGCATTCTTCATACATTCTGGATACTACAGGTTACAGAGGTCTTTTTTGTTCTGCTCACTTGTTCCAATAGCTTCAGGCTCTGAAATCTGAAAATACTAGTCTCAGCAAGTTATTCCTCATTTTTGTGGGATGTTTAATGGTATTGTCTAATACTCCTGCATCTGTCTGCCTAAAGTTGTGGGTAATCAGTAAAATGTAGGACAGAATTAAGTAAGGTTTACATCCTCTCATACACTTGAAGTTTCATTAACTTCAATGGTTGGTATCCAAACAAAAGTATTTTACCCAGTTTTTTTTCTTTTTGAATGAATGCTGCATCAACGAACAAAAGGAAAATATTCAGGGAGTATTTAAAAACATGCTTAAGTGCAAATTCATGTTAGTGGGTTAATTTTTTAAAAAGAAAAGTGGTGATATTATTGTTAGAATTAAGGGCATATTTCCCAGTCACAGCACTCATGTCACATCATTGTACTTATCCATGTTTAAAGAGATGAACTAAATTTATTCATTTTATAATTCTGATCTAATAAGAAATTCCTCAATAGGCTTTAGATAAAGATCTAATCACATGCATGAACTGAAAATTCCTGAATTTCTTCATAGTTGTACTCCCACTAGAAACACCAGATATTTCTCTACATTCCAGTTAAGAGAGGGCTCTTTGTTAGTAGATCCTACATAAAATGTAAAAGGCAAGATTGTCTCTGTGTGGAAATCAGGCTAGAAGTATAAGAAATAACTTTCCTAAAACAGATACATGGGTTAAATCCAGTCCGGGATACCCAATGCTTTGGAACACCTCTCCTATAAAGAGAGGCGAGGAAAGTTGGGATTGTGTAGCATGGACAAGAGAAGGCTCCAGGGAAATCTTGTTCCACCCTTTCAGTGTATAAAGGGGTCTTATAGGAAAGATACAAAGAGACTTTTTACCACAAGGTGGAAATTTTAAATTGTGTGGGTGGTGAGGCACTGAACCAGGTTTCCCAGAGAAGTTGTGGATGTCTCCTCCCTGGTAGTGTTCACGGTTAGCTTGGACAAGGCTTTACGCAACCTGATCAAGTGAAAAAAGTCTGTGGCCATGACAGGAAGGCTGAACTGTGTGATTTTTAAAGGTCCTTTCCAATGCAAACCGTTCTATGATTCTGTATTTCAAACCCATTCCTTTATGTGTGAGGCAGTATTATCCTGATACAAAAGCTACTTTTGGTTTGTGAAAGCTTTATAAGTCTTAAAGCTGCAACAAATATTAAATTATATTTTACAGAAACCATTTCATATCTGCCAATAAACTCCACAGTGTTTAGATTATATTTCTCTTCTACATTTGTGTTCACATTCACAGAAAAACCCTGTAACTGACTCACCCCAAGAAGTTTAAAAGAAGTATTTTACAACAAGCTATGTATAATGTAATAGACACATCATTTTTGTATGTGTCTGTACTTAAACTCCCTTATTATGTCCTGGAATAGCTACTTCATGTAGCTATGCAATTAAGATGTTCTCTATACATAGGAAAAATATTTATGACATTTTTAGGAAAAAAAGGTAGAAAATAGAGCCTATGTTTACAGCCATTCCAAGAACTGTTTGGCTGTGGTTTCAAGTATCAGTCAAACGGTTCATGATAGAACTTTTTAACCCAAGAAAGAGACAAGCAAAGGAGACATCATAATTATAGAAGGCACCAAGAAATAGGAACTCAGAGACCATCTCAATGGGTCTTTCTTTCAGTTCCTCATAACACTCAGGAACGTTTAGGCTGAAAATATTAATGTTTAGTTCCAGCCCAGAGACCTCTTTTTGAGGTTTTCTTGTCTTTTTAAGGGTCATAGAGGAGAAGCAGAATATATAGTCTTATAGTAGTGAAATAATTATGTCTTCACCTCTGGCTTCCTCTTTCTTTTTTTATACTTTAATGCGTACTTTTCCTAGTTCATATATGTGCTTCAATTAATTCTGCAGGTTTCCTTTTCTCTTCTTATTGGTAAAATCCACATACATATTAATTAGATTTGCATTTAGTGAAATATCTTGTCTCCTTTTGAAAGATGGGAGATAAGTTTGCTTTCCAAGCAGTTTCTTCAGCTCTTATGACAAATAATTTCTTAGACATGTTTACCAAAGGGAGCAAATTTTTTTTAAAAATCACACAGATGTTAAATCAGTGTGTTTCTATAAATAGTGTGCAAAAATGGTTATGAATTGTCTTTTATTAATCAGTATACAGAAAACTGGATAAATATGTGTTTTGGCATTTTCTCTGGTTAATTCAGTAGTTTTCAGTTAGCAGATACTGTTGAATCTTTATATTTATTCCAAGTATGAATGACCTAAATCCACGAAGGTAGTAATCATAATTATTAACAAATATATTAAGTCTTTGTTTCATTTAACTGAAGATAGAAGACAGCTGAGTTGCAGCATGATGACAAATAAGGTATAAAATTATTTCCAGAATCCTTCATCATTGCATCTTAAAATATATTTTTCCAAGGCAAATAACAATATTTCTTTACTTGAGAGATATTGAATTTTATCTTCCCCTTATTTTTCTCCTTTTCACATTCTTGGTTATAGTGCTACACAGTTAGTTTTAGGACCATTGCAAATTGCTACAAGTCTTATTAGGCCGATGAAATGTAACCATGATAATACAAGATCCCCATATATTCCAGCCATGTCAGTAAAACAAATGATTGAAACTATCATCATGAACATTATACCCCATAAGACTAAGAGTGAGTTTTGGGCAAACATTGCCAATCACCTGTTGTAAATCAGTACAATCCTACTTCTTAAACCAAGTTATGTAAACTTAAAAATAAATACATAAATAAATAAATCTGAGATTAAATGACGTTCCATACAGTCAATATCTGATGTTTTGATGTCCACAGGTAACTCGGCATAGACTGTTTCCAATAGGAAAACTGTCAGATAAATGAGATATGGTTGCAATTGGAACCTAATGAATGCTAACCCAGATGATCTTCTTAGGAAGAGATGCGTTTGACTGCTCAGAATTCTACTGAGGTGACTCTGTCAGATGCTCAAGGTAGGGCTACTGCTTTAGAGGTATTAAGAGGTTACTGGCTTTCCAGACATATTAACGAATAATAAAGTGGATTTAAAATTAAAATTTCTTTAACTCATTGACATCTTTGTACTGAATAGATGAGATAAAGTTTTTGCTTAGCTTCCAGTTCTTTGTCCATTATGCAAACCAACAGACTAAGTAAGTTAAAGAGATATTTTATAAGATTTCTGGATTTGACATGTGCCAAACTATGTACAAAGTTGCAATGCCAACAAATTGACACACCTATTGTTTTATGAAACAGCTTCTGGTGTAATATTTCTAAAGAGCCAGGGTATCTCAACAGTGTAACAGTTGAAAGAAAAGGACTTTAATCCTTTCTTAATTCATCTGGCTTCTTGTGCAGTTGACAACCTTGTTGGCAACTGTTGCTGGAAAAAAAAGAGAAAATGGTATGTTGTTTGAATATTTTTTAAATTTCAGTGAGTTTTGCACACTCAGTCTGTATTCACAGAAGTGCTCCACCCCTCTGATCATCTTCATGGCTCTCCTCTGGACTCACTCAATAGCTGCGTGTCCTTGTGTTCAGGCCTCCAGAGCAGGTCACAGTACTCCAGGTGGGGTTTCATGAGAGCAGAGTAGAGGAGTTGAAGCACCTCACTTGACCTGCTGGTCACAGTTCTTTTGATGCAGGCCAGGATATGATTGGCTTTCTGGGCTGAGTGCACATTGCCAGTTTGTGTTAAGCTTTTATTAAACCAATAACCCCAAATCTTTTTCCTCAGGGCTGCTCTCAATCGATTCTCCACTCAGCCTGTAACTGTACTTGGGATTGCTCCACCCCATGTGCAGGATCATGCACTTGGCCTCTTGAACTTCATGTAGTTTGCATGGGCCCACCCCTCAAGCCTGTCAAGATCCCTCTGGATGGCATTCCTTTCTTCCAGAGTGTTGACTGCACTGCACGGTTTGGTGTAATTTGCAATCCACTCAAGGGTGCACTCAGTCCCACAGTTCACATCGCTGACAAAAATGTTAAACAGTGTCTGCCCCGATACTAAGGAGCACCACTTGTCACTGATCTCCACTTGGACATTAAGCCACTGACCATAGCTCGTTGAGTGTGATCATCCAGACACTTCCTTATCCATCAAGTGGTCCATCCATCAGGTCCATAACTCTCCAATTTAGAGACAAGAATTTTGTGTGGGACAGTGACTTTGCACAGCTTCAGGGAGATGACATCAGTGCCCCTTCTCTTATCCACCAGTGCTGTAATACCACCAGATAAGGACACCAGGCTAGTCAGGAAGGATTTGCCCCTAGTGAAGAAATGCTACCTGTCACTGGCCATATCCATATTTCCATGTGCCTTAGCATAGTTTCTGAGAGTTAAACTTCTGGAAAAGAATATATATATATATATATATATGTACACACACACATATACTTTTATAAGATCTCAATCTTAAAAGTAAAAGTATTGTCTTTCCCAGTTTTAATCATATCCTTTTGGAGCATAAAATTAATGAACCTTAAAAACTTCTATAGATTTGTGTTTCCTCCATTACTACAGACCACACAATTTTTATTGTAACAATATGGGGCAAAAAGGAATAATGGTCTTATCCTCATTTACAAATGAGGAACTGAAATGTTCAGAAAACAGGGATAATAGCATGGATTGCAGAAAGACTAAATGTGTTGCTTAATGTCATGCAAGAAATCTGTGAATCTGGAGCTAAACTCAGGTTTTTCTCAGAGCTCTATGTCCCAAATTCTGGACACAGGAAAGATTCCCACTGAGATGAGTAGATGCTTTATCTCAATAAAGGCACATGGTTTGCTTCCTAAGTGGGCAAGGAAAACAGCTTTTAAAATGCAGTTCACTGTGATTAACCATCTGAGATTAGAAGTATGGATATAAGCTCATGCTGCTTTCTTCATGTGAGAAACAACATTCTTTAATGTAACACTATCACCGCACAGATTTATGGGGCTCATTACACACCACACATTAGTAGAAACCTCTGAATAAATGTGGTTTAAATTTAGCTGGTTTTGTCTTTCCAATGTGTGGCATTTGTTGTAGATTTAATTTTTCAAGCTTTCTACCCACAAATGTTTCAGATCACAACTGGAAACTTTTAAGATAATTATTGGGTTGTATTATAGACATGAAATGGGTGGTTCTGCTAACCAAAGGCAGAATCATAAGATACTTATTTCATTTGTTATGAAACTACTAAACATTTCCATATTTCTGAGACTATCATCATTCAAGAAGAGGCTGGCAATTTCTTTTGTTTGTCAACAGTTATCACTGCCATTGGTTTTGAAAAGAACAAACTCAGCTCTTATGTTTGTAATATCTGGATATATATGTTATTATCTGAGTATCTGGAGCAAATCATAGAATCATAGAATTGCTCAGGTTGGAAAGGAACTTCAAGATCATGGAATCCAGCCTTGTCCTAACCCTATTACCCTATTTCTGATGACCCAACTTAACCATGTCCCCAAGAACCACATCCAGGTGATTTTTAAACACATTCAGAGATGGAGACTCAACTACCTCTCTGGGGAGCCTGTTCCAGTGCTTAACAACCCTTTCTGGAAAGAATTTTATCCTGATACTCAACCTAAATCTCCCCTGATGCAACTTGAAGCTATTTCCCCTTGCCCTGTCATCTGTCACCAGTGAGAAGAGACCCGCTCTCTGAGGCCTGGTAATACCTTTAAGGTATTTATGATAAGGTCTCCCCTCAGCCTGTTTCCCCAGAATAAACAGCCCCAACACCTTCAGTCACTCCTCATAAGGGATGTTTTCCCAACCCTTCACCATTTTTGTTGCCCTTCTTTGGACTTGCCTCAACATCTCAATGTCCTTTTTGTACTGAGGTGCCCAAAGCTGAACACAATACTCCAGGTGGGACTTCACCAGTGCTGAGTACAGGGGCAGGATTACTTCCCTGGTCCCGCTAGTCACACAATTTCTGATACAGGCCAGAATGCCATTTGCCTTCTTGGCCACCTGGGCACATTGCTGGCTCATATTTAGCTGACTGTCAATCAATACACCAAGGTCCTTTTCTGCCAGGCAGCTTTCCAGCCACTCTTCTCCAACTTGTAGTGTTGCCTGGGTTGTTGTGACCAAAATGCAGGACCCAAAACTTGTGGGTTTTCATACAGCTGGTCTCAGCGCAGTGATCCAGTCTGTCCAGGTTCCTCTGTAAAGCCTTTCTACCATAGGTAAAGACCATTCTGCAGGGAGGAATGTCTTAACTGGAATTCCACATACAGATACATATAAAAAAAGCAGACAATCCTTTTAACAAAAGAAGTGTCAAACAACAGATATAAGTCTAGTAATGGATATCACTGTTAGCACCTGTCTCTGATAGAGACTAAAACCAGGATCCAATCAGATGTACCTTTGAACATTCTCCTACCACTGTGGAAAATTTCTTTCTTCTCACATCAGTATTGTCACTATGGATTTTTCAAATCATAGAAAATACCTATTATGATGTTCTATTATTGCAGCTCAAGGACCATCTGATAAAATTTCTTGCCTTATTTATTTAAGGATATGCTGTGAAACATATTTTTTAATTTAGAAATTTCAGAATATACTTTGAAAGTTCAGGGTGATAATGCTTTTCTTTGAACCAGATTTCTGCAGTGTCAGCAGCAAACAAATTGTGAATGTGCAGCACTGGGTGGCCTGGAAATCTTGGCCCAGAAGTCAGAAACAAATTTAGAAGTAAGCCTTTGCTAGACTACATTCTTCCATGACAACCTTTCATACCACATTAAATCACAGTGATTTGAAGCTTGCTTAGATAAGCCCAGGCAAAGTGCAGTCATGCTTTTGAATGGCAAGTAGCTGCATTTTTGTTAAACATAATCACAGTGTAACATAAAAAATTAATGAATCAGAGAGTGCCAAAATTTATTTTTCTGAACTTGTTTCTTGAATGTCTAATTCAGGAATTTCTGCACTTCAGTGCAGTATAAAACTACCCAGGGACACACCTGGATCAAATTCAGGCGTCTTAGGCAAGTTAAACAGCAAGTTCAATTTGGGATTTTCAGCATGGCAAAGTAGCCAGCATTGAACTGTGCATCCACCTGGAAACCTTGTACCTGCATAAATGAATTCCAGACTACCTGGAATGTATCTATGCTCCAGATGCATTGTCACTGTGAATGTGGTTACGTTTTGTTTTACCACAAGGTTCCTGTTTCATGACTACATCCATTTGTTCATTCAGGGCAAGGAACATAGGCTATGGTAGGACTGATAGATCTGGCAGAAGAGAGATGTTAGTTTTTTGCTCTTTTTGTTGCTCATTTTGCATTCTTAGTACTTTTTAAAAACACTGAATATGCCATTTATTTTTTTCTCAAACAACAGTAACAAAACACATGCCCTGATATGACCCAGATACTGCAGTAGAAGACCAGTTCCATGTAGGTTCTAACTTGCATTCATCCAGCAACATGGTAGCCAAAAAATGTAGCATCTAGAGGATGCTTATCTTTGTCCCAGCACTACCAGTTGTTCAAATTGACTGTAAAATGCATGCACAGGTCAATGAGTTTACATTCTTAGTTAAGCCTTTGCAACTAGAACATTGTCCAAAGTATTTTGGAGTATTATTCCTCCTTCCATAGAAGTTTAATTGGAATTTTAGTTTAACTTCATGTTACCTTGCTGTATTACCTGAAAATCTAGTTGTAGAGAAAAAAAAAAAAATCATTCATATCCTTGGTAGTGAAATCCAGTCCATTTTCCTCTGCTACAACACTTTTTTCCACTTAGTATCTGTAAACCTCACAGAGAAGACTTGCCTACCCTGTGACCCAGCTAAACCATAGGTAATAACTCACATATTACCAAACATGGTAGAATGTGTCTGTATAAACAACCTAAAATGTTGTAAACCTTGAAATAATTTTGTGAAGCAGGAGCCTCGGTTTCAGGCCCCCTTTTTCCCACTTTAGTAATGCAATTGTTCTGAGGAGTTTTGAAAAGTAATGGTTTCAGTTGCTACAAAAAAGAAAAAAATAAATAGTAATAAAATCCATGCAGTTTGATGATTTTTAAGTATTCAGACTGGCCAGAAAATGGGTTGAGAAACCATTTAAAGAAGTTCTCTGAGGCTTAAGGGTGAAATTATAATATTTCAGTGAAGCTTCCAATAAATAGACGTGGTGATTGACATGCCCAGGGAAATAGAACCTCTTTGAGCCTGGTAAGTGCCTCTTTTAACACAGAACTTTTTAGATTCTCTGTGGCTTAGCAAGCAAGACACAGAGACATTCCTTATGTTCCACTTTTTGCATAGACACTTCTTCCTTTTTAGGGGAAAAAGTCTATGATATGTTTACATATATTTGAGTAAACTGTAATAATCCTTTTGGCAAAGTTTTTTATTATAACAGCACTAATTTTAGATTTACATGATTTTTCCCAAAGATTCTAGGTTTCTCTCTGCTTAAAAATTGGTGTTCCCGCCTATCCAAAGCAATTAAAAGTTAAGGTTTATTACATTTTTTAAGATAAGCTTGAATCAAATTTCTTTGAGATTTTTTTCGTACTTCTTTGGACAGATCTTTATCAGATGTTGCTTGAGTCAATGCATATTTAATGCCTCTTCACATAATTTACTTAGTACTACAAGTCTTATTTTGTATGTGATCAGCTGTCAAAGCAAATGGGTTCTGAATTAGACAAAAAGAATAAATAAGCTGATCATCAAATCCAAGGGAAGCCCTTTTCTCCTTTTTCTAATTTCAAGACCATACAGTTATAATGAAAAAACTGAGCCGTTGAAGAAAGGGAATAGTTATAACAATTATTCTAACATGACCTGGCTTAATTCTAATTAAATGTACAAACATAATTATTTCATTTCATTAGGAACTCAAGGACAGCGTTTCCTTGGATGGAAAACCAATAATTTTTTCATCAATTCAATTATTCCTTAGCAATTCATTGAGACAGAAAGCACTGCATATGGAAACAGAAGCTTTAATGGATGATTATCCCAAAAAATACAAAATATGAAACCCAGAGTTTTATAGATGATTTTATAATACTACCTTATCTCACTCAAACACAGGATGTCCTGCCTAAGGAAAAAAAAAAAAATGTCCAAAGTTTCCTTCCTCCTTTATAATCAATTTCTGTCCAAATAATCCAAATATTCTAGAAACTCCAAGTTTCCTCCAGATATCTTTCCAGAAGAGATTTCCATGAAGCCCAACAATAACCATTACACACCTTTCCATAACTACTTTATTTAGCTTCTGAAAGATGCTGACAAATGCAGTGAGAGACTTTTCCTAAAACCAGTTAATCTCACACGTGCAATTTTAATCTTAAAAAGCTAATGCCTTTTAGGTGTCAACTCTTTGTAGTTGGTGCTGCTCTGGTAAAACAAGGTGGAGTTTCAAACACCTAAAATCCTTCTGTGTGCTGGTGGTTGCTGGTAACATATTCCATCTTTAATGAGTTTCAGCCAAAACACATTTGCAATCATTCCTGATCCTGATTATATTCTTAACAGCTGCAGACTAAACATCTCAATTGACTTCAGTAAGCGTGCCAAATCATGTGAGCACTGCTAAATGTGTGTGCATTTAGTTTACGGGTTTTTGTGTGTAAAATCTTTGGCTTTTCCTTTCAAAGAATTAGTTTTCTCTTTCTGCAAGTCTGACACATGGCATGTAGACACCACCCCCGCCTTGCAGGAATTCTCCTTCTCAAAGAAGCCAGAGAGCCTTCAGCGTCCAGGCTTTTAAAGCATCCCGTTCCATAAACAGATTAAACAGGAGATTCCTATGCACTGATGCCATTTTCTGGGAAACCTACCCTCCTCAGCAGTGGCTGACACTTTAGTGACAAGTTTGTGTCAAGTGGTTTGAGCTAATGGGCCTGAGCATGACTCAGGATAGGTCTGGGACATGTGAATTTGCCTCTGGAATAGCATTGTGATCTCTGCTTCCTTTCTCAGGTTGTCACGATATAACAAACAAATTTTAATAATATTTATTTAATTTGTGAAGTATGTTTAGGTTTGCTTCCCAGAACTCTGTTTTTTTGTAAGACACTAAATTTTTGAGACAGATTTTTTAATGAGAGCTACGAGGTTTGGAGTAGTTAAAAAGTGGTATATTGAATGGGACAGAGCAATCATTAACTAAGAATTAATGTTTATTACAATAAATATCAAGGATTACCCTTAATGGTGCCCAGTGTAAGATATATTTGTTAACTGTCCCATTAAAAAAAAAAAAGACAGCCTTATGATATTTTCAAATTATTTTTATTGGTAACTTAGAATGAAGTTTCCTTTCAGTCAGATACGTGTAAAATTGTCTCTTCTGAACTTTAAATCAGAATATTGCAGAAAATCCTGATATACACAAAAAATTAGTTCTTTTTCTGAGACCTACAATTTTGAGCCTCCAAAGATTTTGGTAAAATAACTATACTATGGGCTATTTCTGTCTCGATCATCTGCAGGTAGTTTGTCATTACCTTACCAATTTTATTTCAAAGGAGTGAGTGTCAGTTTGAAAAATTACCAACATTATCAGTAGTCCTAGTGCTTTAATATATGCAAAAACTAATATTTTAATATGTCCAGTGTCTTGAACTTTAGGAAACGTTAATATGTTTAGCTTTTTTATTTCACAGTTATCTTACAAACGTGTGGATAATTACTAATTAAATTAACCGGTCTGATATAGGAATAAGGCAGTTTGCACTATGTTTGAATTGGACAAGACACATAACCAGCTTTTTATCTTTGAATTACTGAGTTGGCTTCATAAAACCATACATTTTTGTAAATAAATAATTTGGAGAATACATTTCTATAAGAAGCCCATTTAAGGGAAAAATGGTTAATTTAGGATGGGAATCTTCTTTTGTGGTGGTAAAACCAGGCATTGACAGGTAGCCACAGCATAAGATCAGCCCCACAGATTTCAACAGAATGTTATTTACACAGAACTTTGCAAATTAAAATATAAGTTTGAGGTTAACAGTTCATACTTCATATCTGAAGGCACGGTACACTTCAGTTATACATCTCATCCTAATCTGTCAAGAACTGAATAAGCTGTCACTTCAAATACAGTGTACTCCAAACAATCTTAATCATTGAATTTTTAAAAAAAATTTAGACCTCATCTTGGGAAAGGCAAAACTCTGTATATATTCTGTTATTTCTCAAACACCTTTTAATATACTAACACATCAGTTTTTCACAAGAATATGTCATGAATAAAGAAACACTTTCCAGAAAATAAAACATCAGCTAGAAAGGTTTATATTTTCAAAGCAATTTGAAGGATTCAGGAACAATGGTCATTAAAATAAGTGGAAAATACATTATCTATTTCCCTGGAAAGAACAATATAGATGTTTAGAGCATGGATTTTCTATTATATGAGATGAAACCAGGGATATATGCATATCAACTTCTTGAGAGACATTTGGAATAGTGCTCCCAAACACTGATTGTTGAGAAATACTGCATAAATTTAAGAAAAACAAAGCAATATATTAAACCCTTCAATAAACTCCAGTGAACATAGGTCTATCCAGGTATCCAGGAAATTTATGTGAATGAAAAATAAAGGTAAGAGGAAATTCTATAATGTTTTATAATTCTATAATGTTTTATGGTACTTGGTAAAGTACATTTGTAACCAAATGTACTTGGTTACGAATTTTGAAACTTTGAATTGTTTAATTTTTTTTTTTTAGTTAAAATGTGCATCTTCATCTTAGAAGTAACAAATTAATGTGATTTTTTTTTTTTTTTTTTTAAGTGTTTGGACATTTTACCGGATGAAAAACACCTTCTTCTCATTCAGTGCTCATGAACTAATGGATTGGTATTATGCAAAACTTGACCAAAATCTTTTAGTTTTAAACATGCAGTGAGATGGGAAGGTCAACAGCTTTGCTAGCAAAGCTGGAGGGGTTTTCTGTGTTTTCTTTTGCCTTTTTTTGCATGTTTTTATTTTGGATTACTGTGTGGTAGTCAAGCAGGACAAAAGTTACAGCTCCCCAATTTCGTATTTAAAACCTTTCTGTAGAAAAGATTTTCATGTGTTCTACATTTTGTACACCATGAATTAGGCTATTATTTCAATGAACTACAAGAACACATATGTAGACAATCATATATAAGGACATAAATAGAACTTTTATAATATCAGAACACATATGAGCCAGATTCCATAAAATTCATGGTCCTCTGTCTAAAGTAACATCTTCAATAATATTGCATGATTTACATAATTGCATGCTTCTTGTAAAGCATACTGAGTTTTTTAAAGACTAGAATGTCTCTCTTTCTCTCTTCTCCTCTACTTTTCCCCTCATTGTTTATACCAGTCTCCAAAACAACTCTTTCCTCTGAAAAATTAGTCAAAACAAAGGTCTTCACACCTCTTAGAGAAGTCAACAAGAATGAATCAAAAACAGATTTAAAATGTTCCCAAAATATTTACTCTATCACCTTTGGCTTGGTTGAGAAAATGGTACTGGAAATGTGTGTAAGTCTAATGGTTAAGGAAGTAAAATGGTAACAAAAAATAGGAAGAAAAGAATTTGGAAATTTTTCCTAACTTGTTAAGCAGTTATTAAAACATAATTTTCAAACAACGTACAGAGCTTCACACTGAATTGCATGTGACTTTATCCCTCACCCTCACAGTTTCTGGGAGAAAAAAAAATCTCTAAATGTATTGCATTACCATCCGGGCCACAATTGCTACCTAGAACTTGCACCATTGTTCTTTGTGATAAATACAATAATTTTCTGCCTGGGGCTGTTTGCCATGGAAATTTTCCACCCACAAACCATCTTGTTAGTTTCATAATTACTTCCCCCTTCTAATGAATGGCATAATGAATGCCAAGGCAATCTTTGGGGTTCAAATCCTGGGATCTTCATCAAGACAATGAATGTGCATTCATTAAGTAGAACCATTCCGAAAGTGCTTTTGCCATAAGTACAGTATAATACATTTTCTTTAATGGGAATGTAGTATTTTAGCACATTACTTAATTAGGGATGAGCAGACAAATGGAGTTAATTCCTTCAGCTTCAGTGAATGCAGCAGAAGCAGTACATTTTCATTCACTGCTTAGGGAGCCATTTATTACATAGAGTTACAGGCCAAAAAAAATAATTCTAAAATATTATGTCTGGTAAAGTATAATTTAATAATTTTAATATTTACTGAAAGGGTAGGTCTGAAAGTGGTATTGCAGATCATCCTAAAATTCATCTCTGAGGAACTGAGATAAGGTTTGAGATTATTTTGATGCTCCCAATTCCCTATTGATTGCAAAACACCAAATAACCATTCAGTTTGGGAGAGCAGAAATTGCGAGAGTCATGCCATTCAGTAATTAAATGCATTTACAAACCTGTGTGGGAAAGTTTGAGCTGTACATTCTGGCAGAGGCTCTTCTTAATAGGTCATCCTGCTAGCTAATGTGAAATGTATTCATAATTTTAAAAGTAAAAAACTATATTTAAAGTCAACATTTTAACTGGGTGTAAAAAAATACCACGACTATTAAACGTTCCAGTGTAAAATTACTGAGACTCATTTATGAAAGTATCTTGGCCACTGAGTATAACTGAGGCCATTAAGTGTAACCTGCAGAAGAAAAACTCTGTGCTCTGTGCTGCACAGTCCATCAGGACGGTCAGTATAATTCTTCCTGTAATAGTGCCTGTGGATAATACACTATTTAGTCTAGGGGGAAAAGTATGTTAAAATGAGCATTCAGTTTGATCAAGGATGTTGCATATGACATAACATGACGTTTTAGAGAAGTAATATATTTTAAAAAGCATGATTTATGTTGTTCCACGTTATTTTAAACTCAATCCTTACTTGCTAAATACTTTCATTTTAGAAAAAAAAGGGAGTATTGTGGTGTCCATGTTTTGCTAAAAGGTCAGAGCATTTCTGTACACTGAAAACTTGCCTGTTCAATTCCTTCCTCAGGGGATTTGAATCCATGGTTCCCCTCCCTCTCCAAGACTGTCCTGTTTACCCTTGGCTGTTGTAGAGAAGTGATGTTTTCTGCATTTCTCCTGCTGACATCCTCCTATAGGTCACAAAGGCTTAAACATCCACTGTGATCCACATTTTGTCTCTCATGCACAGATAGGAAAGTGTCTAGAGTCTAGCTGTAAACTCAATAATTCCTTAAAATTAAAAATACTGCATTTCAAATGGGAGAAATCAACAGAGAGGATTCAGAGTACTTTGTCTCAGAGGACCCCATAACTGGCAGTACGGAAACAGATTACCTGTGTTAAAACCCATGGTACAATCAAGCAGAAAGAGCTTTAATTTGCAACTCTGTCCCCTCTGCAATAGTCTAGCCTAATGGCAGAAGACACTCCCAAGCAAGTTTCCTTTCTGAAATATTTTACTTACTGTGAACTTAAGTAATCACCAACATTTATGGCTTTATCCTTACAGGCCTATGTTTTTTCTGCAGCATTCCCCAAATTTCATCTCAGATTGACTTTATCTTACTGTAAATTTATAAAGAGGTCTCCATTACTCCATAAAAGATTAAATTTATAAGTTTTCAGTTAATTGCTTTCATGTTCATTTTAGACTTGCAATGTTATTTTGTGCAGGTGACGTTAAGTTACGATGTTTCACCAGTAATAAAAGGGTACAGACTGAAATGCCAGTTCTTTGTGTCATATTATTTTATTTACAGGAAGGGATAATACAAAGTAGATTTTTTACCACAGCTAAGTCATATTCTTAAATGAATAGCTCTAAGCAGGAGTTTTACTAAAGGCCTAAAGTTGCCAGGGACTTTGGTGGGCAGAGAGCCAAGTTGTGTCTCAAAGCACTTCAATATGTTTGTGAAGAAGTGTATAAGCAAAGAAGGTGATAATTTGGTTGTTTGAAATTTATATTATTTAACTGAACTTACGTTAAAATATTTAGAATCTGATTCTGGATGAATTTTAATAAAAATTCTGGTAATTCAGAGATTATGTTAGGTAAAATCAAATATAAAACTTGTTTTCCTGTTTTGCTATATGTTTCACCTTAACCTGAATGCTGGACAATAGATAATATCACAGCTATAACTACAGCTCCAATATTAGATTATGAAGAGGCTATTTATCAGTTTGAAATGAAATCACTGCTGCAAGAGACTGTAAGTTTCCAATGATAGATCACATTGGTTTGCATTGCTGTGCCATTCTTGAATTCATCACTGTAATATGTATGATAGTTCTGGATGATTAAACATTGAAAATAAACATAAATTGCATCAGCATCAAGATCTATTTAAATGCATGAAAAGAAATTCACTCAATTACTGCTCAGCAACTTAGCTAGTTGAGAAAAGAAATAATTGTCCACTGGGATCACAGAATACACACTCATTTATCAAACAGAAGGTTAGAAACTGAGCCTAGGAGACTTTTTTTTGCTATTGACTGTCAGGTAGAAGTGTTATGAAAACAAATATATGTTTATACTCATTCTGCAAGTTAACTGTTGAGTAGCCCAGCACACGTTGAGAAGGGGCTGAATTAGGTGTTTATTGAGGCTGCTATTTCTGGACTTTTCTAACTTTTCAGTACTTGCTTTTATATTTTCTTCTGATGAAATGCGTAACTATGTGATTTCTTCATATCACATATGAGGAAACGTAAACTGTAAAACTCTTCACTTGTTGACATTCACATGGTTAATTGTCTGTGCTAGAACCTCTCTGTTCACCACTCAGACTTTGCTCCCCAGCTGGTGGATAACCGATTGCCCTGCATTAGCGGAGTAATCTAGCACAAGCAACAGGTCCCTCAGGAAACTCCTTTTGGACCTACATTATACTTCCCAGCTGGTTATGTCCTGACACAGTATTTGCAGACCATAGCGAATTTGAAAAATGGTTCCACCAACAGTGAGTTTGTTCCAGAGACTGTATGTTCTGCACCAAACACAGGTTTGTTCATCCAAGCAGAGCGAACTAACAGCAACATTCAGAATTAGAGAAAATAAATGTGTAACAGAGAGAAAAAATCCAACCAAACAAGAAAGCACCTGTGGAACTTTCTTAACCTTTGAATGCCAGCAATAGCTTTTTGTGAGAGCTTAACATATCTTCCAGGAAAGAGTTTCTTTTATTTCTTTTTTTTTTTCAGATAGTGTTTATACTGAAGGTTCTATGCACAGAAATCTGAAGACAGAGGTAGGACTCCAGCCACTGACTGACTGTTTAGTGGTGCTTCCCTGTTCTTTCACACTTCTGTTCCTCTTTCCATTGGGTCTGCAGTCTGCTAAGAAAAATATTTGAAAAAATCTGTATTATCTGGAAATATATATAGTTTCATGAAATACAAAATTATCCAGAACAAAAACCTATTTTCTGCTTTTCTTCCCTCAGCCTTCCACCTTAAAATACTCAGAGTGATATGATGAAGTACTGCATGCAAAATTATAGAGGTAAGTCACCTTTGTCCTGCCTTTTTAAAATATAACACAGTATCAAGTCCATAAGACCGTATATGTCTGAATCATATTACTTGTTTGGAACTGAGTCTATTTTAGATAGTGTATAATAAAACAGCTTCTGAAAACTCTAAAAATCAATGTAATGCCATTTCTTTTTTCTTTAAATGAAACTCCATGTCTACATATACTGAATTTTTAAATTGATGTTACTCAAAATAGATGCCTGGTAAACTTCAGGAGTTAAAATATCATCTTCTCTCACAGATATGTTTTGCTACATAGCTTATACTAACATGAAGAAGAACAGAACATTACAAATACTATATGATTTTGAAGTGTTTATTCCTTCACCATGCACCTGAATTTTTCAGGAACTCAACAACCAAAACTAATGGAGGTTCTAGGTCATCCTGCTCAAAATCACAATATTTGGATTTTTTTATGGTAGGTAGGAATTTTATTCTGAGTAGCAAAATTGGAATTAATAAAAAAATTATGTCTGCTTCACATAACTGTGCCACAATCCCTTGATCTCTGTTTTTTTATATGACTTTACCCTTTCTCTTTCATTTCTCTGTTAATTAGCCTCTTTAAAATGTCTTCAGTTTTCCATTGTTGAGGACAAAAAGCATATATATTTAAATCAGGAATTAAAGTGAAAAAACTTTGGTATCCTTAATCAAGTAAAATTATCAATTTATATGATTCTATTATAAAATTACAAAAAGGAAAGTTTGACACACTAATGCTTCTGTGTTGTTTGAATCTGTTGCACAACATTACTTACCACAGTCTCTATAGGTTTTAGTCCCTTATGCCCTTCAAAATTAAACACTTCCATAGGAAAGTAAGCAATAAAAAAATTAGCAATCTAACTCCTAACAATGATTTTACAGAGAAAATGTTCTCAGTGAAGTTTCTGTTACGTGATGAAGCCAATGTGGTACATGAATTACTTGTAACTAATAATATAAATGAGGTTGTCTTCATCATGTGAAATCAGTCAATTGAATTTCTCTTTAAGACAGACAAATACCTGAGAACTAGACTCTAAAAAGTACTTCAAAGTGGTTCTGGGAAACCCTGTAGCAAATATCCCATATCATTAGTGTATTAAATGTAGAAGAATTGAAAGTACAACATGATTCGGGGAGCAAAAACCTTTCTTTGTGGCAATGCAATGGCCGCTTATGTTATAGCAGCTTCAGCATCCATAACCTTGGAACAAGTTACAAAGTTTCCATGCAGTGTTATGTCTAAATAGAAACCAATATTGTGTTACTGAAGCTTATAACTCACAAGCATATTAAAATGGTTCAAGACTTGAGGAAACTTGTTACATAAATTGAAGACTCACAGATTTGGAATCATTGTTGTAATTCATTTCAATTACTTATCAATTAAAATTCACAATTGGTAGTTTACAGTATAATCTTATTTACATCAGGTTAAATCAACAGATAGATGAAATTTTCATTAAACTTTAGGTCATTAATTAAGGTTTATCTCTGTTTCTTACTTTCTTGAGAAAACAGTACGCAAGGAAAAAGTCATCATATGTTTAGAAATTTTAAAAGTCCAGCACTTAAAAGATGAGATTTCTGATCAGAAAAATAAACTTTCAAGATAATTCAAATACACATTTAAATGTAGTTTATATCTCTGCTTTTTTCCTACCATCATATTTTGACTGAAATATGGGTAATTTTTATCAAGTCATGGAAATCAAATACAGAAGTAAATGGCTAATTGTGAAGGATATCTGTTTTCACAGCACTTCTGAGGGATGACAAAAGAGGATTTTGTATGCAAAAGTGTAGACCCTAGTGTGATACCGAGCCAAGATCTGCCTCCTATATGTTATTTTTGCTCTTATAGTTATTAAGTTTATTGTAGCAGGTGTTGTGTCTATGTCATATCTCAGACAGCTATCTTAGCATTTCTGTTTAAAACTTTTAGATGAATTTTCCAGAGCACTTACAGTAACATCCTTATTATTGTCAATAAGATTGTCACGATTCTGTGATGACTGAACAGAGCAAGGAGAGGTTTGAAGGATGACGAAACTCCTCCTCATTAAAATTTTTCATTATTACTTTGATCAAGATGTACACGTGAGTTAAATGTAGGCATATAATGATATATTCCAGTGAATTTGGGAAGTCTTAGAAAGCCCACTGTTGTGGTAGAATGATGTGGGGGTTTTTATGTTTAAATGCTCTGGCATTCTGTAATTTTTTTGCATGGTATAGTAAAGTATATCAGTATCAGTAAGCCTAGAAGTAAATCAGGTAGTGTTGCAAGAGGGAGTGAAATGCAAAGAGTGGAAAAGCATGGGTCTACAACTGCCTTTTGGCACAAAAATACTTACCTACTTCTGTTGCATGGTCAATTTACCAAGGTCATAACACAACAGCTCATCCTATGCCTCCAAGGTAAAGACTATGTTTCTTTATTCCATAGTTTCATTTGTGGCCAGGAGCCCAGTTGTTAGTCAGTAAATGTACCCAATCTGGTGTTCCTTTGGTGTATCTTTAAAACACCTCTTTGATTGGAAATGTTTCCTTTATTTCATTATACTCTTGGACTGACACTATTGCACTCATTGTCCCTATAAAAAATATCATGTGTGTGACATAAAAAAGAAGTGTAGAGTGCTCATTAGCAAATACTTTTACATCTTCAATCTTGTCTCTGTATATCAGACTTTGGTGGTTGCTTTGCAGTTGGAATGCAATTCATCCAGAACCTAGCATCACGCACTGAAAAAGTTAATGTGTCGTCAAGCCACGTGGACATAGTCAACCTGTGTGTTTGGCAAGTTTTCAGAAGCTCTAATAATCTGTAGTATCCCTTTATTTGTAGTAATGCTGACCAGTAGACATTTCAGATATTCAGAAAGAGACTGAAATTGCCACTAGCACTTCATATTTCATTTCAGGAGACAAGATAAGGCAAGGCAGAGTGACCTTCCTCCATGTATATATTGAAGTCTTAATGAGAACTAGTAGTTAGGAAAAAAATTAATGAGGACTATTTTTTTCCCTTTTAACCATTAGTTTTCAATGAGTTTTATTCTCACAAAGTCAGTGCTATGAAGACAAGGTCTGCCAGCTAAAAACCTTCATTGAAATGTCATACATACAAAGTTGGGTGTACTTTGGAAAGTTTGCTTTGAAGTTACACATCGCTGGGAGTATTTTAAGATGCCTTTCATATGGCATCTTCCAGTATTACCTTATTCAAAGTTCTTTGCATACTTTTTCATAGAATTTGGTCTTTGGAAAATTGGTAGTCTGAATGCTTTCTAGATTCAGAAGTGTGCACCAGAACATATTTTCCTGTTGTAGCAATCTTCCTTCCAATTCACTTCTTTTCCTTTTTTAGCTGTGTTCACATAACAAATTACAGAAAGCTATAATCTTCCCAGCTAAAGGCTGCAACATCTGATGGAGCCTTCATCATGACCACAATTGCTGGTTTTAATGAAAATTGTCCCCTAATGCAAGCATAGATCAATGGGTCACTTGTATGTTCCATTCCACGGAGTAACTCTATGTCCAAAGTCTTTTATATTTATAGAAGTCTGAGCCATTCAGAATGTTGGGAAGTGATGCCATAATTGTTCAGATATTTGAAAATAAACTTTCAGGATGTATGAGTAAAGAAACTGAGACTCAGGAAATTTTTGTATTTGGTCTTTTCACTTTTAACATTCTATAAGCAAGATACAGCTACACAGACAAGGGAAAAGGATATGATGTTATTTCTCTGGTTGATGAGCCACAGGAAATACTTAATGGAGCCACAATCTTTTAAGGGGCTTTTTCAGTTCCTCTCTTAATTAATTGTGAATTTCATTCTGTAATGTATGGAATAACCTACTTATAATCATGGCTTGGCTTCGCAAACAAAGATTTAAGAAGGGGTCTACCCACTCCTGCTGCAAGTGTGCTGATGGCTGATAAGGCCAATGCAGGATATGCAGTTCCAGTTGCAAAAGGTCCTTTGATGGGACAGGCAAGGGGTGGAGATGAGCTTTGGTTAGGCCACCTGTTCTAGGCCCCTCTCTGTGTGGAGCATGCAGTGCTCTCCTTGAGAAAGGCTGCTAGGTCACTCAGGATGCTGTTGAACAAGACTGGCATCTCCTGGGTCAGTCTCAAGCGACCGATGTCCCGAGCCTCCTGCATGCAGGGTCAGGACTGCGGCTTCCAGTGCCCCTTTCCCCTGACGTTTCAACCCTCACCTGTTGCTACAGGGGCTTTACAAGTGTGGGTTCACCCTTTGAGTCTGAGTCTGAGGGGTGGCTTTTTTAGGTGAGGTGCAGCACGCATGGAACTGGCCCTACCCTTTACTCCTAAGGTTCGTCTGCCAGGGCCCAGCAAACTTGGACAGTGACAGCAAAGTCCTCAGTACGTAGGTTTAGTTAGTATCCCTCTCTTAGACGGATGGCCTTACAGGGCTAAATGAGCTCCATCTGCCCAGGTTTGGAGTTAGAGCTGTGCTTCTCCTAGGATAGTTGCCTGAAGACTAGTGAGCCCATCCTGCCCACACACACACTTTGTCTGACCCTTCAGTTGGCACCTGTCTGGCATGGGAGACCCTACTGGAGACAAATGCCACTGCCAGCATAGCTCACAACCTCACAAGAGCACACAAGCTCCTCCCCCACAACAAGGGGGTGCCTGTGGAGGGACCTAAAATAATATGTAGTTTATAGAACTTGTCATGCCTCAGATCCACTGGGCTCATAGTAAAAAACAACTTTAGAGAAAGGAAAAAAGATTTAATAAAAATCCCTTCTGTGTTATATCCATTGTAGAAATTTTGAATTTACTTTATTTTTTTGTTTGATTTTGTCTCTTGATCTGACACTATTTTGTAATTGGAGGTAGTAGTCTGAACTGTTTACTTTCTTTTCATTATGGCAGGTAAAGACTAACTGCTTTTCTTTCATCCTCCTAAACCTATCCTGAAGTCAACTGTTTACCTTGGAATTGTCACTATTCCCTGACATTCACTATCTCTGATAGTTACTGATTCTCCATTTACAGTCAGTGTCTAAAATTTAAGATAGCTGGAAAGATTACAGTGTTTGCTGTAAGGTGTTTGTTTAGATGGGCTTATTCTTCACATCTTTTTCTGCCCTACCTGAATACTACACTGAAGGAAAAAACCTGTCTAGGGAACTTAAAAGCTCAGGAATATTTTTACGGTTTAAGACAAAGCTTTGTATTACAGAACAAAGATTGATTTAAGATATAGATAAAGTTCACATCCTTTTCTTTTTATTTGACTACAACATTTATATGTCTGGTTGTTGCAACTGGCACAGTCTGTCATTCCACAGTGTCTTTTAACTCTTTCTTGTTTACCATTCTCCTTTAAGTGAAAAGCACTTTGAAGTATTATGCTTTCATAATAGCCCTCTCTCCTACTTCCACTCTAAAGCTAAATACATTTAGATAAAATGATGAGTATACCTCATTTTCATATAAGTCCCCTGAAATATTTGAATAATTATTTTTTTGACTTCATCCTTCTCTGAATGTAAATGTTCTTTATGACAAGCTTTAGATTAAGCTTATTATACTTTAAGATGTAAGCATGATCTTTTGTGTTAGTGTTCATGTTGTATGGGTTAAAGTGAATAAGCATCACCAGGATAAATGGATTTTTTTGTCCTTTGTAAGAAATTAGCAAACAGCCAATATTCCTAGACACCAGCATAATTTCAACCTCTATGACTCCAACCACATTGTTTGTCACATGAAGACCTTCAAGCAAATTTCCAAAATGTGGCTTTATTTAAACCCATTCATTTATAGACTACACACTTTCTATATCGTCAGCTGGCTGAATGTGGTGGAAATTATTACTGAATGTGCAAGGGCAGCTATGCAGTGTTTCAGTGTATTTAGGCACAGGGCTCTGCCTCTGCCTTTCAAAACACCACAGATCCTTTGGGGCTGCAATAATTAGCAGAAATAAGATTTGCTTTTCACCTTAGTGGCTAGCATTTATTTAACCAGACCATCCAGAGTTAAATGTGTTTAGAGTCTTACATCTCACCCATACTAATCATCACAAATCCAAGAATGATAATTTCAGACAGGTTGACACAGTGTCTTTTAAGACAGATACATGGCAGTCTAAACAGACTATTTTCTGATCCTAGAAAAGAGAAGGCCATCCAAGAAAGAGGTTCTGTTTACAAATTGCATGCCTGGTCTTTTAGACTGCCCAATCAATAAACAAGGCATGCATTTTTCTGCTCATTTAACATTTTTCTGCAAAATCTCTTTAACAAATCTTTACTCATTTAGCATTTACAAAGACAGGGATTTTGCTTGAGAAGTGTATGAAGGTTTTCACTGACTCATGATTTATGTGTATAACTCTCTTAATTTGGCATCAAAAAAGTTAGAAAACATTATCTATGTAAAAGGTGAACCTGTTAAGATGACATTTAGATCAGACAAACTATTTCCTAAGCCATACAGTTAGGCATATGTCTCTGCAATACAATGTTGTTCTGTGTGAAGTACGTCTGCTAACTTTGAAGGCATTCCCTTGTATACTGGAATTAGTGAAGTCACTTGAATCATCCTTTCAGCTTAATTAGCACTGCTGAGAAGGAGGTCATATGTTTTAAAATATTTATTAATTTTTGTTATTAAAGCAGCTTTTAAAGATTGATTTTTGAAATAGAAACAAACTAGAAACAAAGGTGATAATGGGCTGTTTACTAACCCTTGAAGTCTATGTGTGTTCATATGCACATATGTCTAGCTGTACACACACACATACACTTTGCAAGTCACCTATATGTCCCTGTCTCCCTATCTATAGTTTGATATTGTGGTATAAACATATTTTTAAAAGCTGTAAGAGTTTAAGAATGGAGATACAAAATTAAAAGCCCTCCAACTCAAACCACACATAGTATTTTTTTGTCCAGTGACATATTTGTTGACCCTGTTACTAGAAATTTTTAAAGTCCATTTACTCAAAAGGGTGTAAAAAATGGGAACTTTAGGTCATGTTAGGACCTTTGATTTAGGTAATCAATCCACAACACTAATACTTCTCATGCATTTTCTCACAATCTTTTTTTTTTTATTTTTAAATTTAGATTTTGGTTTTTTGCATCTTAAATTAGAACTTCACTTACTTTCTCCTTCTCTTATTCTGTTACTGTTGCAGCTAACACCATATCACAGCTCTACTCAAAATCCAAGGATTATTAGCTACACTGAAACAGAAGCCAATATATACTACCCACTTTGTTTCAATCTTGCCTAAAAGAAAAAAAAAACAAAACAAAACCAAAACACCAAGAAAGCCATAGACCTTTTATGATAAAGTCACCTATCTTGTGGATAAAGAGAAAGCAATGGATGATGTGGATGATGTCCAGAGAGTGCCTACAATAAAATAAATAAATAAATAACAATAATAATAAAAAGACTGACAAAAAAAAACCAAAACAAAAACCCAACACCAAAAAACCCAAACCAAAACAAAAAACAACCAAAAACCAGAAAAAACAAAGCGAATATTATACCATTCACCACATAGAGTAAGAACTGGAGAAGAGGCTGTTGAAGAGCTGTTGGTTGGGTCAATATGTTTCTATCCTATGTAAAAGCATGATGAACTCCCTTTATGCAATGCTCTTGTTATTGAGCCTTAACTGCATCAAAACACCACATTTAATTCTTATAAAAACTGGCTTTCTTGTGAATTTTCTGGCTTGTCATGTCTGTGCTATAAGACTGGCAATCAAGATCCAATGGAGGAGCAACACTTTTACTCCAATTCTGGAACAGGGTGTTGGCAAGGGAGCGGGATTTCTATTGACGCTTGATGAGAAGACCTGGAGAAGATAAATAAGAGAGGGGTTTTTATTGAAGAGTTTTAAAAGATGATAAAGCGTGTGTGAGAGTATGACCTCACTGCTTTAAAATTGTCTCAAAAGAACAATTTTAAAGTGGATAGCCCTGGCTAGGATGGAGAAAGATCTGGCCTGGACAGAGTTGAGCAGGGGCTGACACCCAGGAAGAGATAAGAACTACTGGGTGGAGACTACTCCCCTTTTCTGAGGGCCAGCCTGCAGTGCTAGGTTATCCCTGTAGGCATGATTACCCTGGCCAGGGTAGAGGAAGCCACCTTGATTGTATTGATGCTGATGTACCTGGGTAAGGTGGCTGGAACAGAGCAGGGAGTGGCACCTGGAAAGAGATAAGGCCTGTGTGCTGGAAGCCCCCCCTCCTCCAGGCAGCCTGTTTGCAATGTCTCTGATGCTAATGACCCTGGCTTCTGTGGCAGCTGACTGACAGCTGCCCCTTTGGAACAAAAGGAACTCAGGGGTATATATGGCTGTCCATGCTGTGGCTGTTTGGTCGTCTCTTGACCCACCGCCATCTCGCATCGGACCCTGTCCAGGATCAGCGCCATCTTGAAGAAACTCGCTGGACAGCTGGACCCCTGGTGGTGACTCTCTCTCTCTCTCTTTCTGTCTCTCATTCTTTCTTCCCACTTTCTTACCCCTTTTCTCCACTTTTCTCTCTCTCTTATATCTTTCCTCTCTCCCTCTTTTGCCTGGCTCTATAATTTTGCCTGTGTCAATTGTCAAATAAAGTCTGCTTGCATCCGACCCTTCTACAGCTGGACTTTGTTTCATGGATCCAAAACAAAAATAAATTTTAATGTTACCTCTGACCATAACAGCATGTATCAAAGTGCAGAAATCTTGGATAATTAACTATATGAATATTCTGAAAGTTACTGTTTGCTCTAAACAGTCCCCATTACTTCCAATATCAGGATGCAAAGGCTGGCATCTAGGAAAAGGAAAGAAAAATAACAATGAAAACCAGGAATATACTTTATTCAGTTGTCTTCCACAGTGTGATTCTTGCTGGAAACTGCGGAGGGATTTTTGCAGTCTGAGAGAATCTTCCCCATTAGCAAGGTTGCATGCACTTTTTTTCTGGGAGATGAAAAAGAAGTGTTAGCAAAACAATGGGAGTTGGGTGGAGCGTTAGAAGTGAGAAGCAGCATGAGACAGAGTTTGTGGGACATGATGTGTCATGAGGTAGAGCCAGGGAGGGCACAGAAGCAGCAGCAGAAGCAGCTTGCACAGAGCTGAGAGCTGAATGAGACACAGGTAGCAGCTACCCCAGTGAGACAGCCAGCAAAAACATGGACAACGGGTTAGATCACATTAAATCAGACCTTAATGCTTAATGAAAGTTTAAAAAGTTGATAAATGAATGAAGATTACTTTAGGGTAAGACAAACATCAGTCTCCCTGTAGTCAGAGGAAAAGACTGACGTTTTATACTTCAAGCACTGGTTTTGACCTCTGTTGGAGATGTCCTTTGGAGTTTTTACTTTGTACAAGTTTTCTTCTGTTGCTTCTAAACAATACTGCTTTTAAACAGTTTCAATACTGTTTATTATTGGAGCAAATAAGTCATCTGAATACTGGAACACTATATTTTTCCCAGATTTCTTAATATAGGCTTGGCCTGGTGTCTTTGGTACTACCCCTTTACAATTATTTTTCATTTGAGTTATTTCACCTGTTTTGTACTGGGTTCATAGTTTTCTGATCATCCACAATTTAAATTTAGATGGATTGTGTTTTCTCTTCTTTGTACAACAGAACAGTCCATGTAAAGACATCTCCTTTCACAATAAGCTCAGCTACTCAATACTGGTTCTATTTTTCACCCTTTCTCACTTCTGGAATGAATTCTAACTCCTTTGAAATGTGTCAGTAAAGTTATTTCAGGTACAGTTAGTTATATTTCATATGACTGAGTTTTACCTCATATGACTGAGGTAATTTAAAATTCATTATTTAAAAGAACTCTGAAATTGTGTAAATAGCCCATTGTAATGCATGACTGATTGATTTATTGATAAATATGGCTTCTTCAAGGAGGAATAGGGGTCAGTATATATAATCTGAAAGCTATTAGATCGAACTTCACTGCCTCCTTAGGGTGCAGTTTGACAAAATAGGTTCCAGTGAGTTGATATGTTCAGTAGTGTTCCTGTATCTGGAGGCAGAGAACATTTTAGCATCAGTGGAGTTGTTGAAAATAACATTGGAATGAATGTAATAAAAGCTGAAAATAAGTCAGACATGCAGGGCTGGCAGACTACAAAACATCCTACCATTTTAAATGTCTGTGCTGAAGTTCTTTGAAGAGAAAGTGAACGCCAAGTCAAGACAAGAATTTATTCTTTCATGGACTTGGATAGAGACAGTGTCCTGTGTGCTAAACCAGCAAGGAAAATGTTAAACACTAACTGTGTGTGTAGCAGTGCTTAGCTATGAACCTTTACACCCAGCATCATTAATACCCCTTTGTTTTTCTTTGATCCTAGTCCTTTTGATTTTAGCTCTGTTGATACAGATGTCTAGACCAATCCAAATACATTTATAATAAATGTAACATGCTTTGAAGGATATATGGTTCAGTTCTAGGAAGTACTGACAAGAACTGTTTTTTGTAATATAGTCTACCCATCACTTCTAGGTTAAAATATGCAGAAAATAGCCAGTCTCTGAAAAATGAAAACTCAAAGGATATTTTTTCTCTGCGTCTCTAATTACACAAAACAGACATATAAAGCTACTGAGGGTTGATTTATACTTGTAATCTAGAGTTCATACTGACATATGTTCACATGACTTAAAAATACTCAGGCTTACAGCAGTGACACTTCTCAGGACCTTTAAACATCTCTGGAAAACCTTACTTGATCCTCAGGATCTCATGAGAGCCTAGAGATCACCTAGGTTGCACAAGCAGTAATCCTGTCTAAGAACATGTATACTGACTGACACGATAGTCTTTGAAACAGGCAAAATCAATGTGGGAAAAACTTAAGAACTCAAAAGGAATGTCAGAAAGATAGTATTTTGACTGAAAGTCTGGGATTACATTGAAGGACTAAATTGTTCTGGGTTACTGGTAATCATACAATCATATAATGGTCTGTGTTGGAAGGGACCTTAAAGATCATCTAGTTCCATCCCCCCTGCCATGGGCAGGGGCACTGTCCACTAGACCAGGATGCTAAAAGCCACAGTCAGTCTCTCTTTTGCTGTGTCTGTTCTGCTATACAATGTGTCCTATGTCTCTACCTTTGGGGCCCTCTGCTCTCAGGCCAGGCTGGTACTCCTCTGCAGTGTATCTATCATGCATAAATATGTGTGTTGTTACAGCCATACACAGAGTAACTACTTGCTACTGTTCTCCATATACGAATTACATTAAAACACAGAGAGAGGGCACTGTCTGGAAGTCAGTAGGCAGAAATTACCTCCTGGTTGTTGGAAAAATTGCTGTTACAGCTAAACAAAGTAAAAAAAAACAAGACAAAACTAGTTCATACGTAGCAAGCTGAATAATCTTTAGTGCTCAGGCCTTGCCCAATTAGTTCAAAGCTCCTCTCCACTGACTAGCAACAGCAGTAGTGTACACACAGGGATATGTTATCTTCTTCTTCATTTTTGGTGTCCTTCTACCCTGAAAACCCTCAGACTTCCTTATTCTTCTTGTCTACCCTAATGAAGAAGTTGTGCTGACTTCTTACATTTCTTCACTCATGATTCTTCTCTTTGTGTGATTTCCATATTCTCCTGGTCTCTGCCTTGGCAGAAAGACAAGAAGCCACTTTGTTTGTTTGTCAGACTTATTCAGAATACTATTTGGTAATATCAATCTCTTATTGAGAAGGTTTCATTTAAAACTATAGAGATGAAAGATCTATATTAGACTTTTTTTTTTTTTTTCTTTATGTCAATCGGTGACTTTGGTCTCACAGCAGTAGAAAAGAATATTTTTCCAAGGCTGAAATGTTTTCAGCTGAAAAGATGAAATTGGAAAGTGCAGAGAAATCACAAGAAAAAGGAACTATTTTCAGATGGATGGAAAAAAATACATCAGACTTCCTGCCACAACTGATGCATTGCCTGTAGTTGACCACCTTACATTCTACAGCTTTTATCCCCAAACCCTTGTGTTGCCATTATCACTATTGCATGTGGCTGGAAATCAGGAACCAAACTTTGGTCCCATCTTTAGAATCAGTCCTAAATAAAGCAAGTGTCTAAATATTTCTGACAATGATGCCTGCACAGTGACTGAGAAAAACGTCAAGTATTAGCATATTGCCTCTGATGCTGCAAGATATTCCTGAGCTGTGATTCTTTTCTCAGCACTTCTGCCAAGAATAGTATTTGAACCTTGATTGGAGTCTTGCTTTTTTGAAGTGTCGCCTGGCAACAAAATATGCACCCAGTGATTAGTTTCTTCAACTTAAGAATGTTTTGTGACTGAATTTCCCTAGGCTTCTCTGACTTGAACATCTTCTGCTATTTATTCTGCTATATAAGCTATTTTAAAAGGTACTGAGATTCAAAATTACTGTAATAAAGCACTACATTTGACACATTCCTGCCATACACTTATATTTACATTGTTGAAAATTAAGATTTATGTGGAGAGAGGTTTTATTTTTTTATTCTTTTTTTTCCTAAACCTTTTGTCTATCAGTTGCCTGGTTTTGATCCTTCTGGCAGAAGAAAAGCTGTAAGTTGCACATTTGAATAGAGGCATATGGCTAAATATTAAATGAATACACAGTTACAGTCAAGCACAAAAAAAGGTCATGTAGAAGATTAAGCATTCCCTTTCTAGATGTAGTGTGGGCATACATTGAGTCATAAGTGAAATAGCACCTTATCCACTCTTCTGGATGTGTACTTTTATGGGGGTATATGTAGGTGTATATTCAGAGTTAAAGGAAAGTTCAGGAGGTGCCAGTGCTATTAGGATTCATTTTCTCATCCTGTGCCTCATATCTTAGTACCTGTGTCAAGAACTTTTATTCCTTGCTTGTATTTATAGCCTGTGTCATTATGTAAGAGGTAGTTTAGCTCAATTATTCTACTGTTTATACCAGTATGACACTGGAGATCTTGTTTTCTTACATGGCTGGAAACGAAAACAAACAAAAAACCAAAACTACAACAACAAATCAAAGTATTTAGGGTTCAAATGGAAAGAGAACTGCCGGGATTGGAACATACCTGGAAACAAGTAGCCCTGGCAGGAGTAGCTATGAGAATGAGGGCTGGGATCAAGTTGGATTTTGCCCTTAACAGGCAGGATGGGGTGGGACCTGTACCAATGGAGATCTGCCTGCCTCTGAAACATTTTCTGCAGCCATTCAGAGAAGGCTTATGTAGACAGAAGCATGAAATTTCTTTCTTCCCTCTTATACACACTTTTATTTCTCATCATGGCTTCCAGGACCACTGACTCAGTTGTTCCACTTGCTTAACTCAAATGGGGGGCCAGGTACATGTCTCCAGGCAAGTGATTTACTTTAAATGCATGAACTGCATGTAAATCAACAACTTAGAGTCATAGAATCATTTAAGTTTGAAGAGACCTTTAAGATCATCAAGTCCACAAGTCCACCAGATCAAGTCCATCACAAGTCCACCACTGGACCACCCGCAATGTCACACCTAGAATCTTTTAAAAATCTTGAGGGATGGTGGGACATGTCCAGGAATCTGCTTCCCCGGGCAGCTGGTTCCAGTGTCTGAGAACCCCTATAGTGAATAATTTTTTCCTAATATCCAATTTAAACCTCCCCTGACACAACTTGAAGCCATTTCTCCTTGTCCTAGCTTGATAGACTTTTGAAGAAAAGAATGAAGCAATGTTTAAGTATCTCTGGTGTGATTAAAAATTGTGGTAAAGCAGGAAGCTGATACTAGTGACAGCTGTCATGATAAAGAAGGAGGCATAGATGCTTAATGGCAACATGACAGCCTCAAGTTTCAGTAAGGGAGGAATAAATGCCACATCTGACTGAATCTTTCCCATCTTATACAGGGTTTCCCTCTGCTTTTATCATGCCTGAGCAGAATTTGTCTCAGTAAAAATGGCATCCTCCTCCTGTCAAGTGGGTTTGCTCCTACAGTACCTGTGAATAGTCACCATCCAGGATGATTCAGAGTGAAGCCTCCTCCATACAGACATCATTTGTGTTGCTTTGAATCAGATATGGTATGATTTTTACTTACTGCTGTAAATAGGCTTTGTTTGCATATCTATCTGTCAGTTTTGCCTACATACCAAAATGTTATCTGCCTTTGGTTTCTCCAGAAAGGGAAGATGCATATCTCAACACAAGTACTATTTATCCAGTGTGCACTCAAGTCAGGGTCTGTTTTGAAGGAATCTTTCTCTAATGGCACTCTGATAAACCTATATCCTTCAATAGGATACTGTACGGAGGTTGGTGACTTTAGAATACCACAGCTGCTTGACACACATTAGTGAAAGAAAGTGTCTAGAGACCTTTTAGATGCTTCAGTTTTGAGAAGATGGTGGTAGGAGGGACAAGACACAGGAAGAAATACTCTTTCAGTTGTTATCAGTCACAGGTAGAAAACTTGTAGAATTTTCTTACACCTTTTGCATCCATCTCACAACTCTTTGGCCAGATTACAATTTGACCAATTTAAAATTTGACCCATGGTCATCACTGGCATCGAAGGCCCAGTCTCTGAAATTAGATATATCCTTCTGAGTATTTTTCTAATGAATTTTGTAAGCATTTAGAAAAGAGGAAAATATTTCTTTCTGGGTGTTAAGAATTTGTGCACATCTGTCAGTCCATCTGTTTGGGTGTCCAGTAAAGCTCCAGTGCTCATTCTGAAGCTTTCTTCATATATTGTCACACTTAAAAATCAGAATGGGATTGCTTTTCAGACTGGCTATATTTACACCTTCATGAAGTGTGAAGAGGAGATGCAATGTCAATGACAACTGCATGATGCATTTCTGTAATTATTTTATTATAATTTTTGATTTATAGCAGATGGCTGTGGGCAATTATGAGAAATAATTTTATGTATGCATGTTTGTGAGTGCGACAAAGAAATTATTTATTAGTAGTAGAGTGCTGTCCTCTGCTTTTCAGTACTAGACATACTGAAGTGATTGTCATGCCTGATGACACTTCCCTTAACCCATGTTTTCTTGAAAGAAGCTGTAAAAGTTATTATAAAGAAGGTGTTAGGAGCAGCATAAAACAAAATCAAATCAATCTTTGGAATACATAGGATACATTTAGAGGTATCCATAGAGAAAAATGATTTATCAGAAAACTTCACTGGGCATACAGGACCATTTGTTAAAGATCACAATAGATGTGAATGTTATCTCCTTATAGACCTGAGAGGGCTCAAGGGGCCATTAAGGCATAAATTCAATATCAGAAAAATTATAAACTTTTAGTTTGAAGGCAAAAAATATTACCTTTTTGCTGTTTTCATGAAAAAGATGAAGAAAGGAACCTCCACAGTAAACTGGAGATCACAGGTCTATTTTTTCTTTAGACTCTTTGATTATGGGAGGGTTATACAATGTATCCTGATGTCATGGATTTGTACTGGAAAGCATCAGTGTGACTTTATAACAAAAACGTTGCAATGGAGCAGCACCCTGCTCCTGTTTGGTACAGCTGTTTCTCTTCCTGGATTCAACTCCTTTAAACTCTGTTTTCTGCATCTGTACTCACTCATCTCATTAAGTGCTTTTCTGATGATCCATATTATTCTCCCCAACCCTCCGAAGATCATTTTCTACCAAGCCATGATCAGGTTGTTATCTGGCTCCAGCTTAAGGCTAAATCAACCCACTGTCTTGCTGACCCAATCTGCTATTCTGACACTGAAGGATTGTTGCCTCTGTGAACATATTCCTTGCTGTGTTTTTTGTTATATCCTATAGAGATGCTTTCCACAGTGTTAGTCTTTGGCATAGCTTAGTCCTGGACTTAAATCTGCTGCAGAATGTCTCATGGATGTAGGATGCTCCAAGCACAGAATGAGGAACTGAAGAGAATCCCCAGGACTACTTTTAAACTGAATACATTACCTGTGATTTTCCAAAGCTTGCACTTTGTCTGGATTAACTGGCTTTGCACAGGAACAACAGAAGGTACCTTTTTCAAGTAATGTTCACTAATACAATAAAGGCTTGTTCAAAGTTCTAAGGTGCTTGTTACGGTCCGGTGTAACATTAAAATTTATTTTGTTTTGGATCCGCAAGACAAAGTCCAACCATCAAAGGTCGGGTGCAAGCATAGACTTTTATTTGACAATTGACACAAGCAAAATCGTAGAGCCAGGCAAAAGAGGGAGAGAGGAAAAGGAGAAGATAAAAGGGAGAGAGAAAAAAAAAAAAAACAAAACCAGAGTAAGAAAGTGGGAAGAAAGAATGAGAGAGAGAGAGAGAAAAAGGGAGAGAGAGAGAGTCACCAGCAGGGGTCCAGCTGATCAGCGAGTTTCTTCAAGATGGCGCTGATCCTGGACAGGATGCGAGATGGCGGTAGGTCAAGAGAAGACCACACAGCCACAGCATGGACAAAAAGCCAGGTTCATTAGCATAAGAGACACTGAAAACAGGCTTGCCTGGGGGGGTGGAGGGGACTTCCATCCGAAGACTGTCATCTTCACACAGCACACAGGTCTTATCTCCTTACAGGTGCCACTTCCTGCTCTGTCCAAGCCTCCTTAGCCAGGTACATCAGCATAAGTACAATCAGGGTGGCTTCCTCCACCCTTGCCAGGGTAATCATGCCTGGAGGGATGTCCCAGCACTGAAGGCTGGCCCTCGGAAAAGGGATGTCCACCCAGCTTGTAGTTCTTATCTCTTTCTGGGTGTCATCCCCTGCTCAGCTCTGTCCAGGCCAGGTCCTCCACCCTAGCCAGGGTTATTTACTTTAAAATTGTCCTTTTGATGCAAATGCTAATCAGTGAGATCAGTGGACTCTCACATACTAGAGTTAAATTTTCTTGGGGTGAGGGGGTAGAAAACCAGAGAAGTGTAGTCAACACTCTACTTTGATTTTAAAAATCTTAGAAACATCCCAGCTGATATTTAGAAAGCAATGTTTACCATGAGTCAGATTGTCTGAGCTGAGAAAATTGGGGTGAAGACTGTAAATATTTGGTTACGCTCTATACTCAGAGAACGGTTTTTCACTGGGAAGTGACAATGTTTGCAGCCCAGGTTACAATCTAAATATTTTTTAATGGGTCCTTTTAACCTAAAGATGGGGTGAGGAGGGTTGTAGGCCTGGCTTCTATAAGAAAACACCAGGAGCTGCTCCCATGTCAGACAGTGCCAGATACATCTAGATCTAAAACAGACCCACCACTGCCCAAAACTGAGCCCATCAGTGTCACTGGTGAAATCTTTCTCATAATGTATTTAAGAAAGGGCAAAAACGAATGCTGTGCACTAGCTGTGAAAGTAGAGTGAGAAAATGGGACAACCCCAGAAATATGGCCATGGAAGGGGAGGAGGTGCTCCAGACAACGAAGCAGAGATTGGTGAGGGCTATGGTAAGGTAGTGTGTCCTCCTGGAGCCCATGGAGATCCACAGTGGGGCAGACATCCACTTGCAGCTCACAGATGACCCCATCTTGCAGCAAGTAGAGGTGTTCTGAAGGAAGCTGAAGTGAACAGAAAGACCACATTGGAGCTCCTAGAAGGACCTGCAGCCTGTGTTGTTACTGATTCATTCGTAATATTGATTTCCTAAATTATGTTTCATTTACTCAGACTGGCTAAGTAAGAATAAGTGAGAACATTACTAGCTATTGGGCCTGCTTTACATGCATGCAATTTAGGAATATTGAGAAAAATATTTTATTTCTTTTTCAAATAATAAAACTGATGAAGTAAATAAAACCCCATTATTGGTCAGCATTTTTTTCTCACAGTCTGGAAGTGTGAGCAAAAATGAATATCTATAACCTAGTAATGGCAATAATCTCTTCCTTTTCTATGATTTCTTTCTCTTGATTATTTTTTTATTTTTATATTTCTATCATACATATAATATGTACAATCATCAAAATTATTTTTTTAAGCTAAATCAACTTTTGAATGGCACAAATAAAGTGCAAGCTTACAAACGTAAACTCTATGGCACATACCTCTATATAAGCAATGTTTGATGTTGATAATTTTCATTAATTATAATGAAACACTGGAACAGGTTGCCCAAGAAAGTTGTGGCTACCCCTTCCCTAGAAGTATTCAAGGCCAGGTTGCATGGGGCCTTGAGATACCTGGTTTAGTGGAAGGCGTCCCTGCCCATACAGGGGGGTTGAAACTCTATGATCTTTAATGTCCCTTCTGACCCAAACTATTCTATGCTTCTATGATTAACAGCATGGGAGGAGAATAGCGATATGTAGAATGATAACAACAACTGAAGCAGCTCAGTAAATTGTACTAAAAATATTTGTGTTTTCATACAATAGAACATTATCTGAACCTGGATTTTTGAATGACCGCTCTTCATTTTAAGGACATTTGTTTTTCCTACTGAGGTACGATTAAGTTCTTACTAATGTCTGTGGAAGGACTTGTCTTAAAATAAGCATGTAACTCACATTTTCATTTTCGTATGGTAATTACATTCATCATCAAAAGTACAATGTGCCCCTAGATGAGTTCTAATGTAAAGTTTAGTGTGTTCCGTACATACAAGCTGTAACTAATTTTAAAGCCTGGAGATAATATTTTTTATGGGAAAATTACAGATTTGGGAATTCATTGTATATCAGGAATGATTATTACCTGCTATAAGTTCAAATTTCACTGTACTGAAAAACCTGTGAATGCCTCTCTGTACTTTTATACTACAGTGTAGAGTTTCTGATAAAAGGTCAAAGTGAGCTCAGTTATTCTAGCTGAATGCCAAGTGTGGGGAATCTGTGGATCCAACCACAGCTCAGAGGTTTAGGAGGTACATTGCATGCATCTAGAATTCAGGTTTACTTTTTTTCTCTATGAATCTGTCTAGCTTCTGATTAACCAGATGTACAGCACTGGGGCAATTAAGATTTCCTTGAAAAGATACAGAAAGAGATGAAAGATATCTCCATTCAATGTTGAGTTGATGCTTGGACACGATGTTAGTTTTTTACATATATCATTGATGTATTTTATTTCACACTAATGAGCAAAATTACTGCCTTCTGACCTCTTCAGTGTTCTTTTCATGAAGCATATAAGACTTTTGCTCTTCTGTACCAGTGTCAGAAATGGCATCAACTAAACATTCTAGATAACAATCTGGCTTGTGTGATACTTTGTCTTGTTTCTTTTCCTCTTTTAATAGACTTCCATCAGCCCAAAATTTTTGGAGTTGATTTGGATCAACTTACATGTCTTCCCAGAGAAATAAATACATAAGAGAAAAAAAAAAAACAACAAAACACAATTATAATATGAAACTTCATATGCCAATTGAATTCAGAGTTACTCAGCTCCCTCTAAATTAGCAAAACTCAATTTTGCTTACTGACACCCTACCCACATGTGATGTGCAACAAGACTAAAAAGTGGCTGCGTGTTATATAAAGTCCTATATCAATATATTCAAAATACTGAGGTGCCTTGCATGTTTGCAGTCCTTTTACTAGTATTTGTAAGGATAATTCCGGGTCAGCACCATCTCCACTGTTTGATATAGGTCAAGCAAGGGAACTTAGATAAGTAACAGGAAAAATGTATTGGAAAGCTATGTCTTGAGAAAGAGCAGTTCCAGTTGAGGAACTGAAGCACTTGACCTGTATCTTCAGAGATGTGAATATGAATCTTAGCATAAGCAACATTTGGGCACTATTGCTGTCCTCTAAATTGCTTCCCAGCAGTCAGTGAACCCAATAACTGCTCATGTCACTCTGCTGATGCTGACACACCCAGTTCCTTATCCAGGCAGAAGGCTTCTCAAACCTGTGTTCCTCCTTTTATCCCATAAGCATGGTTTGATTCTGCAACATGCAGCCAATCTGTATGTAGTATATGAAAAAAGCAGATGGGTAACAAACAGGAAACCTCCTGCTGGGTAATACATGGTCAGGTGAGGGAAAGTGTCCAGCTCAAATTCATTGGTTTGCAGGTTGATTTTAAGCCCTATTTTTGAATTCCATACCAGTGCTCTAGAAAGTACTTCTGTGGCAACTGGTTTTCTAAATATACATAAGTAAATATAGAACCTCAGCTTCCCACATAAGTGGAGCCTAACTTGCTGCTGTATTCAATGGCTATAGCCAAATTAAATTTGCATATTATATGTTGGAAGTAATGACTGTTACATGCCTCCATATACTAAATCTCTGAAGTCTGAATGAATCTTAAAAGCAAAGAAGAAAAGCTAGTGACTAAAAGGTTCATTTGTACTTGGAATAATTCGATGATACAATCCAGAACAAAACATTTATTCAAAGTAATGGGTTAGAGTAAGCTCTAATGTAGGTAGTTCAAAATCTCTGCAGCTAAAACCAGGATAAATTAAGATGAATGTGCTCTGGTAAATGTTCAGTATCAGCTCTGGAACACAGTTTTGAAGTGTTTGGTGAGAATACAAATTTTGCCCACCACAAAATGAATACAAGCTCAACTTTCAATATACCATATGTCTATTCAATGCCATATTGTATAACCACTGCTAGCCCTAGTGTTACATTTTGCCTGTTTTGTAGATAATTGCTTAGTGGCTCCTTAATAAAATTAATTTTGTAAAAAGTTGGAGAGCAGAAAGACAGTACATTGCACTGTCTGTTTCTTAAACTCCGAAATACAAAATGGGGCACATGACTGGTTTCTTTATTTGCAGTGCATATTTCTGTGAGTAAAATTCTTAATTTATTTTGTAAAATTAAACAGCACATAATAAAACATTAAAAATATCTTTAATAAAATATAATTTTAGTATACTAATAAAACCCAAGAGAACATATGGGCTTATTTTTTTAATTTAATTTCTGTAAGTGTCCTCAGAGGTATACAGAATTTCATCTATAGTTCTGTGAATGCCACACAGAACACTGTTTTTAAGAACTTTTTAAAATGCAAGAAATACCTTAAAATTTGTCTAAATTCAACAATATTCTTTTAGAAGACATTTTGGTGTAGTCTCCTTACTAGAACTTTGTGTCTGCAAAAATTCGTCAATTAGTTTTATTGCTCTGTTGCTTTCAGAAGGTAAGAGACAAAAGGTACTATATTTTGAGTGATTAATTGTGTAATTATGTATCTGAAAAAAATAAAAATGAGTTTATTGAGCAAGTGTCTTTTATTTAATTTAAACAGGCAAAGATCACATTTTAGTAAAAGAAACTTTCGGTGGAATTGTTCATATTTAACTTGTAGCTGTCTAAAATTAGGTACCTAGTCTAAATCAGTTGTCTAAGTTACTTTTATATTCCATAAATATTTAGACACCTCCAGAGACAGTGAGGATAAACCTGCCTTTGGAAATAGTTATCTTCCTTCACTTACTATGTGAAGGGAACCTAAATTTAGAGTAGACATCCAACTTGTAGATTATTAAAACTAGATTAATTGGGGAACATTAAATGCTTTCAAAGGGGGTTACTCACAGACTGTAGGAAGGTAATTACAGTCTCCATTCCTGATAAATCCCTTATCTTTCACATTTGTCAATTAGCTGACCAAAACTCTTGTCTTGCAAGATCAGAATTGTTTAGCAATAACATAATTCATGTAGACTTCAGTTCTTTCATAAGTGAACTCTGTAAGGACTTTACATAAGAATTTGTTAACAGTGGTAAAATGATCAGGACTGAGAGATTGTTATATAAAAGTCAGTGGTTATGAAAAAGAAATGCGTGAAATGGCCTTTTGTTGTGAAATCCATCTAAACATCTTGCAGCAAAATAAACAAAGGAAAGTCACAAAGCCTATTATAAAACTAATAAAAACAAAGTACAGAAAATAACAGCCAGAACTTTGTTTCTAGTTTACATTCTTTTATGAAGAAAAAAGTTTCGAAGACACAAAAGCGAAAGCATGAGTAGAAAATGACATCAATGAATCGTGGAGGTGAAGTGCAGGAACACAATAGAGACAGAACATGTAATAAACAGTTAATATATCAGTTGACAAGGAAGATAGGTAAAAAAGAAATACTTAAATAGACAAGATGAATCCATATGTATTGAGAATTATCTTGACAACTATAAGTAAATTTTTCATGGATGTTGTATCAATAATTCATATGCCTACAAGGACAGGGGCTTTATATGAGTCTCTCAGCTACTGCATGTTTTGTGAACTTACTGAAACTGGACTTCTCATTAGTTTAATGCAAGAGGAGGAAAAGATAGTTTCTTAAATATGTTTATGGGTTGAATTTCTTCTTTTCTAGCAAAACCAAACAATGAATATCAGATGATAAAAAGGAAGACTTTGCAAAAAAAAAAAAACCCAACAAACTTGTGTTTTTGTAACCTGCAGAAGTATTCTGTTTGTGTTCTGTAGGATTTAGAAAATAATTAAAGAAAATTTGCTTTATCCAGTTTCCCAACAAATGCATTTCAGTTGTATGCTACTATGTTTTTGTAGCAAATGTTATTTTAAAAGACAACTTTTAAAGCATATGAACAATTCAGGATAGTTAGGGCTAAGAAGAATTTGATTTGCCTCTGACTTTCAAATTTAATATATTTTGTTATAGAATACTACACTACATTAATTGCACCTCTCTACTGGGCTGCCCTGCTGTTTTATACCAAGAGCAAATACTTGTTTTCATTCACAAGAACATGTGTGACTGATCAGATCTCTGTATATTAGATCTAAATTGTTGAAATGTAGATTTACACGTTTGATTGATCAATTATGTCAGATTTCATATCTCAGTTACTGAATTCTGAAAGAACTTTTATGCTTCCTTGCATGCAGCCTAACATCAGGATGTGCTCCCCAGATAACTAATCTGTCATGGGAATCCAGAATACTTCTTGTTTCTTTTATGGAAGAAGAGATTTTAGAGTAACTAATCCATTGTAGCACTAAAAATCCCTTATTTAAACTCTATGGGAACTGGATTGACTTTATTTATCTTTTTAGAGAATCTAAGATAGCAGGTGCCATCCATCTGACTAACCTCAGGCAGCATGGTAATAGCAATGCATGAAGAAATAATTATTCATCAACTTCATAGTAGGGAGCTAGTATTGCTGTGGTAGTATTACAACAATTTACATTGGGTGTGACACAAAAAGTGTAGTTATATCAGGGCAAACCAAAGGTTCACCTAGCCCAACCATCTTTAAAAATGAGTAGAAGCAGATGCTTGAGGGAAGGGCAGAATAAAAATTACATAAAATAACATACATAAAAGTATACATTGCTATTATTCTGAGTACTCTCTCAAAGACTCTTGAGAGGAAAACTTAGAGGAAGTCCCTGAATGAGCTGTTGTTTGTATGTATCTAATAATCCTCCAAAGGTTTCTGTTCAATGAACCTGTTCAGTGACCACTTGAGAGCATGTAAACTTTAAGTGTTACAAATCCTTTGGAGAGGTTTTCCACAGCTTAGATAACTGAAATTATTGTAATTAGTGTGATCTCAATTCTAGCTGATGTAATACATTGATGGAATTGAAATTAGATGTTTGTCATTGTAATATGCAGTTGTCATAGTGTTGGGCTATGTGATTATTCACATACTTTCATTTTGTTCACATTCCCAGAGTCTCATAAAAGATGTTCAGTTTTGCCACAGCTCTTATCGTAAGAATCATTTTGCAGTTAAGATGCTCCTCGTTCATCCAGCTTTCAATGAGCATGCATAAGCTTTAATGAAAACATAATTTCCTTCTGCCAAATTACTACGAAATTAGTGGGTGATCATAACACATCCCAAATGACACCTCCCACAGTGGCTACATTTGCAAAATAAGCTCTTCTTTCAGCATGGCCCTTGGATGGAAAAAATGAGCTCCCTGAACTTTGGGAAGTGGAGGAGTTGAGGGAGAAGATGTAGCTGACTCCTCCTTTCTCTATGTAGATGTGGATGTGGGTAGATGTGAAAGGCATGAGTGGGTCCTTGGTCTGTAGGTGTCCAGGTTGTTATCTTCTCTTTGCTATTTGTAACTTTATTTAAATAGGCAGTGGGAGTTTTTCTTTCACTCCTCTCTCTTATGAAGCAAGAATTCCAGATGTAAGTAAGTGCTCTCCCACACAAACTGACAACCACCACTCATAGAAGATATTCAACTGAAAAGAAGGAAACAAAAAGTAGAAAGCAGTTCTTCACAAGGTAGAGAAATATTGAATCCCTGGAAAGAAGGAACACAAATAATGTGACTGAAATATCTTCTGACACTCAGTTAAGCCCAACTGTGGTGGTTTTTTGTTCTTCATTTTGTTTTGTTTTGTTGTTTGTTTGTTTGTTTGTTTTCAGTTAGGAAAAAGCACAACAATTAAATTCTCATCATACAACCCTACATAGTTTGTCTATAGCCTTCCCATCACCATCCTACCTGTCATCAACCCGTACTCCTTTTGCATTTACCACCACTGTAAGCAGCTATTGACAAAGATGCAGTTATTTGTTGCTGGGACAGAAACTTTGGCCTTTGTAGGCTTTTTCTAAAAAAATGAAAATATAAGCTAAATGCAGAGTATTTTAGAACATCTTAATAATTCTCCAACTAAGTTTCAGAAAGTGTGCTGCTCAAATTCAGTGAAAGATCTGCAAAGAGATTTTTAGATTATGTTCTTTTTTCTGATAAGGTTTCCATTTGAAGATATTGGAATATATTTTATAGCATGACAGTTGGTATGGGATCATTGTATCTCCTACAAAGAGTCAATCTAAATGACCTGTGGTTCCTCTTACAGGCCAAACTACATGTTTCACAAGTCCTAGGAAGTCTTTTGTATCTTGAAAAGGACAATTAACGGTGAACTACTTTTCAGATTTGCTCAGTGATCCCAATGTGAAATTTTTTTTTCTTACTTGTTATAGATTTGACAGATCCACTTATCACATGATTCTTTAACTCTCCATATTTTGTAAGGATTCCATACGGTTTCTATCACCCTTCAGGTGATCTCAGGGTAAGTATGATATATACCCATATCCTGACTTATACTTTGAATGTCATGTGTAAGAACATTATTCCAAATCTTTAACGGGTATATAAAATGTAGACACTGACCTGGGGATGGGGAAAAAGGGGTAGGGAATAATGGGAGAGCTTTCAGGACAGTAATACTTTTAAAGAAAATAGGGAGTAGTTTGCAATAAACTGTGTGGAGAACTTCATCGTCAGAGCCTACCTTGTTCTTTCTGTCCAGCACTCATCTGAAACCTGTGCCTACCATCTTGATTATAAAGCTAAAGAATAATCTTTGCAGCGGGCATTCACTCACATGCTGCAAGGTGTAATAAGTTTACCTCCATCAAAATTCCTTTTCCAACACAGGAGACATTTCTTCACATTTTATTTATTCAAAGGTTTCCTTCTGTTTTGACAAAATGATCAGTGTGCTCACTTTTATAAACTAGTCACAGAAATTATTATGAAGGAATGTCCTTGTAGCCAGTAACTGGTATATTCTAGACTGTTCCATCCATCAACATGCCTTAAACACTTGTTTCTGAAATGACACGGGACTATAAGCCATTCTCCTATAGCCTCTGTCCTCTGTTAGTATTACAGCATTGTTTTCTGTAAAAAAAGAGGAATGTATAGTTCCTCTTTCAATTATTAATTCAGAAAAACAATCATACAGAAATTAAAATAGCTATAAAAATGGGCTATGAACCTATTCCATTCTGCTATTGTACTATGTTCAGATTTTAGTCTGAACACAAAAAATATTTCAACTTTCCTTCCTCTGAAGATTTGACATTTATGTGCTTAGGTATTAAACACGATTAAAGTAGAGTTTGCAAAATTTTTTTTTTATTTTTTTGATTTTGAGCCTTACTGAGGTAGATAGCCTTTAAATATCCATAAACATATGTCATCCATTCAGATGTTGTTCTTTTTCATGCCTAATTAAAAAGGTCTTTGTGTTACCAATTATTTATTTCTTAGCCTTTCTAATTAGGAGCCCTCTGGCTGCATTATGTAAACAAAACCAGTATGAAAAAAGTAAATTTACATTAGTTCTGTATTGCATGATTTTTGAAACACATAACTTAGACTGAACTTTGAACCTTTCCTCTTAAATCTGCTTGTTTCTTAATGTTTTAATTCCAGTACTGGAAGGACTGTGCAATATTTCAGCTTGGGCTTTTTGATATTCAGGGGTTTTTTTTGTATGTTTGGGGGCTTTTTGGGGGGGTGGTTTTTTTTGGTGTTGGTTATTTTTTTTTTTAGGGGGGTGTGCTCTTTAGTTTTTACAATAATATTTTCCCTCATTCTGGTGAGGCACTCCTGAATGTTTCCCACCTGCATGATCATTACATATTCTCTTTGATTTCCCTGAAAATATTTCACATTTCTTTAATTTGCTGGAGATCATAAGTTAGAACTCTTCCAGGTTTGTTTATATTTCCTGCGTTTTTTACTATGGACATGTTAATAACGTATGTATATTACTAATCAATCAAAACAAGTTGGTACTCCCTTGTATGCTGAAGTAATCTGATTTGTTAAGGTGACGAAGTTATGAAAAACATTAATTTTATTTTTTAAAAAAGCATTAGAGAACATGGCAAATGTGGGAAAAACTTCTCAGGGTATTTCAAGTGTTGCATATTATGATCCTCTTGTTCTGGAAGTTTTTAATGGTTTAGTTATCTTTCCTACAAAGCTCTCAAGTATCCTGGTCAGTCCAAGAGAAAATTTCCCTCGTGATACACCTTTGCTTCCTGAAGATAGTATTCTCTTAAATATCTAAAGAAACCTATAAAACTTTTGTAACAGAGTTGATATTGGTTGGGATCATCTCAGGTAGTCTGCCTTCTTAGATGTCAGTCTTCAGGTTTTCAAGGTGCTATTGGACATGGTGGTAGATAACCTAATCTAGGCCCTTTCCCCATGAAAGCTGAATAAGGTGAGCTTTTGAGGTCTCTTCCAATCTTGGTGCTTCTATGATACTGTGAAATTTCCCTACCTTTGGAACAGAAGATGAAAATAATATCCAGTCCAAGCTTCTCAACGTATCTCTGTTTTATTTTGTTGGAGGTGTTTTTTGTTTGTTTTTCTGGTTTTTTTGTTTGTTTTTTAATTTCTGCTTACATACTTTGACATTTCAAATTGCTTTCATTCTGAGCATATTCTTCTCTTGCTCCTGGGTTGCTTATTCTTAGTCCTTCTAGGACCTCAAACTCTCCTTTCTACAATGATTTTTTTCTTTTTCATATTTCTCCAAAATAAGACCAAATGCTTACATTTTGAGTGGGGTTTTTTTGGTTTGGTTTTTATTTTTGACACAGAGAAAAACCTCGAACTTCCTGGAAAGCTCATTCTGCTGTTACCAGGGCATAGCACAATATTCCTCAGAGCAGGATGAGTTACTCAGAAGACACACATTCTAGGACTCTGCTTCAGACATAACATCACATTGACTCCCTTCATAAAAGCATGAGGGGCTTTTTAGTGGTAGAATATGCCTATGCACTTTAATTTCTTTATGAATAGATTGCCTGGAGAGACTCTGGAGTGTCCAACATGCTAGAAAACAATTTGTCAGGAATGGTAGGGATATAATTGATTCTATCCTGGTCAGGGAAATAAAGAATATACCATTTTGAGATCTTTCTTTTCAACCCTGGATTCTATTTCACTCCCTAATTAGTCATTATACTTCTCCCTCTCCCCATGAAGCTCTTATCCCATTCTTTTTTTAAACTTTTACATATTATTTTATTCATTCTACATCAAATCCTGCTGTGGACCCATGAGCCAGACAGTCTTTTTGCACTATATCTTTGTTCTGAAGCAGACCTTTTTTATTCTGAGATTAACCATTCCACTCTCTGTCATACTGTTAATTCTTCACCGCTACATGAGACCAAGCCTGAGTTTTTGTCTTGTTTTCCACACAAGATTATTTTTTTTCTCAATCTTTAATGTCCTGAAGATTTTAATCCTTTAATTTTAGTTTTGTGGTGTGATGATGTCTTTGTTACATATTACTTTAAAAGGGAAATAACCTCTGAACATGTGTTTTATTTTTACCTAGGAAAGTTTCTAATTCATTTTATACATTCCTTTTCTTTATAATAGTCTGTATTGTAGTCTGAAATTCCCCCGCAAAATTTGATTTTATTTTGCAGATCTATGTTTCATGAGAGTTTTCATCCTTATTGAATCTATTCAGTACCAAGAGTTTTTTTAGTTTCTTACTCATTTTCTACTACAAATATTTGAGAAATCTGACACTGGTCACTAGCCTTTCTAGTGCATTTTTTTTTCCCACTACAGTTTTCTTGTATGTTAAGATTTCCCCAGATTTTTGTTTTCTGAGGAAAAAGGGTCTCAAAAAGCCTTCTTCCATAAGGCACTCATTCCACAGACAAGATTGGAAGTAGAAACTTTAATACTATCATCAGTATTTACCTAACACACCATCTTGATTTTTGTTACTCGATACAGACATCTGCTTGCTCTGATAACTTTATGTGTGGTCTCCTTTCTCTTTCATCTAATCTGTTAGACTTGTAAACATCACACAAAGACAGAAATACATAAATTATATATACAATAAGTATAGAAGCTTTATTTTGTATTTGACCAATTCATTTCACTGTTGACAGCAAAGCCTAATGATTGGAATAATCTTAGTCTCCTGCATTCTGCTTTTTAGACAAAGATTTATTTTTCATTGAAGTACTTGAAGTACTTTAGACTGATTAAGATCTTTAGAGTTGATACAGGTCATCTGGGTGAAATTTGGTGATCTGTATTGTATATGCTATTTTAAAAAATCTACCTTGATACTGTATCTTTTTTGTTTTGTTTTGTTTTTTTGGTTTTTTTTTAAGTCTTAATATGTCTTAAAACCTGTGTGTACATCTTGGATCTGAAGTCTTTACATTTAGGAAAAAATATCCAGCTCCAAATTCCATGATTATATCTACAAAGACATGTTTCTTAATCACAGTCTTGAGCCCTTGACTGAAATACTGACCCTTGAATCTTTGACTGAAATTCATCTGGGTAGGAATAACACCAACCAGCAATACAGATTAGGGGATTTCCTCCTGGAAAGCAGCTCCATGGAGAAAAACCTAGGAATCCTAGTGGACAGTAAATTCTACACAGCTCAACAAGGTACCCCTGTGGTGTACCAGGAAAAGTGTGCTCAGCAGATCTAGGGAGGATCTGCTCTCCCTCTACTCTGCCTTAGTGAGTCTGTATCCAGGTTTGAGCTCCCCACTTCAGGAGACAGGGATCTACTGAAGAGAGTCCAGCTTTCTCCTGTGAAGAAAGACTGAGAGAACGGGGGCTGTTTAGCCTTGAGAAAAGAAGGCTGAGAGGGTATCTTATTAATGTATAACAATGTCTGAGGGGGTGCATACCAAGAGGATGAGGCCAATCTTTTTTCAGTGGTGCCCAGTAATAGGACAAGGAATAATGGGTTTAAGCTAAAAAGTAGGAAGCTCCACCTCAAAATGTGGAGAAACCTTTACTGTGAGGGTGATGGGGCACTGGAACAGGCTGTCCAGAGAGGTTGTGGAGTCTCCTTCTCTGGAGACTTTCGAAAACCTGATGGATGCATTCCTGCTTGGCCTGCCCTTGGTTATCCTGCTTTGGCAGGGGGGGTTGGACTAGATGATCTCTTGAAGTCCCTTCCAACCCCTGACATTCTTTGATTCTATAAAAGTGATTGATGGTGAAAATTGATTTATTGGTGGTGAGATTTTGATCTGTGTGTGTGACTGACAGCAAGGACTCACAGGTCAGAGCTCTTGTTGGCTTGGCCACAATCTTGAGCTTGGAGAACCTGAAGACCAATCACTGCCAGCTGTCTCACCGTACTGCAACCAAGATAATCTCAAAGGATTTTTTTTGTCCCAGAAGAATAGCCTGCTGTATGTACTCTACTCAGAGAAAATACCTGTATACTATTCCATGGAGTGACATGAATTTTAATGGGAAAAATAAAGGGAGAAAACAATGTTGAGAAAAGGATCTCAATATTTAATTTAAGATTTCTGGAAAAGATGCAAAAAATCCATTCTTGACTAGAATTTTAGATCTAAAGAGAATTAAAACATAACTTCTTATCAGCTTATCTGAGTATTAATAACTAATGAATAGGATTGACAATTTCAACATAAAATCAATATATGGATTTTTTTATCTTTAAATCACTTTTAGGAACTGTTGCATGGTTTTTTTTGTTTGTTTGTGGTGGGTTTTTTTTGTTTGTTTGTTTTTTTTTTTAAAAAGCCAACAAACTACTTCTGTGTAGTCCTTCTGTGTTTATCTGGTTTTGGCAAATTGGCAAATTTCAACTGAAACCATTGCATTTTTTTAATATATAAAGAACAGTCCAGGCTAACATGGAAATGTCTCCTAACACCTATACAATCTAGTACGTTCTTCTTTTTTTTCTGCATCATCTTGTAAAGCAAAAAGTACAGAGATGAAAGTTAAAAAAGGAATAAAAGAAAGTGAGACGTTGACCAGACCTGGGAATTTTTTTGTACATTCCGAAATAAGTCCTAAAGGTAGAAGCACTGGAAAACAGATGCTGACAGAATGAAACATGCTTACATCACATCATAGGTCAGCTGATTGAATTTATATGTCTTATCATCATCCAATAAGTAAATATAGAAATTTAGAGGAATTAGATTTTATCTGAAGTAATAGAAGGAAATTTTCATCACTATTTTGTTGTTTGTACTTTTATATGTATTGTGCAGATAAAACCATGAAAAATTATAGAAGTGACAAAATGTACTTCTAGTTCAGATACTGCTTTAAAAAAAGAAATAAGGTTGGCCCAGCTTTATTTATTTGTATACGAAAACAGAACAAGAAATGCAATTCTCCTTTGTGCTCGTATAAGCCGCAGTGTAGAGAGTAGTCAGTAAATTACAATATAGAAAAGTAAACTGCAGTGAAAGTGATTTTAGCAGGCTCTCAAAATACCTTTTCTGTTAAATTCTGGTTCTTTCACCACACCCTTCATTCTAATTATTGGTTGAATCCATCAAAACTTTCGTACTGGCCACTAGATACTCCTTTACAATCTAATTAACTAAAACTTCACCAAAAGGACCCCTTTATTCAAGGACTCCTGTCTGAATTTTACATTTTTTTGTTGTGGATGTGAATGAATGGGATGGAAAGAACTATATTTCATGCAAACCAAAAACTACAGGAGTAATTTTTGTAAGAGAAACAGATTGTAGAATTCAAAACAACAGCAAATAAGGATTATTTTCTGTCTAGGCAAAACACGCATTGGTAGGGATAACATTTTTTGTAAGAACTTTTTCCTAGTGGTGCTGCGAAGAGAGATTGGAACAAGAATTTACTCCTTTTGAAATTATTTATGTGTGAATCTTTCAACTTTAAAAGATATGTTCTATCTCATAAATAAGAAAGTAATGTTGTAAATTGTGGATATAAGAGATTGTGCACCTTTACATTTCTCTTCTCTAAGTTCAAGAGTTAAATTCTTTTGTGAATCTACTACTATGAAAAAGCCAGCTCAGATTGCTTTCAGGGTCTGTTATGTCCATCTATCCCCCGGGTCTAATTGTGCCTTGTAAACTTATATCTTCATCACAGTACTGAATTATAGCAGGTTCTTAGAAGAAGTAACTGTATTTCCAGGCACCTGGGAGAAAAAATTAGCTAAGGGAGTGTAAAATGACCACATCTTCAATAGACATTTGAAAATTTTATAATTTTAATTTCTGTGTGCTTAAGCCAACATTCTTAGATCACACCTACTTGTCTCAGAATTTCATGGAGGAAAAAAGAGCAGGGTTCTTCTGGGACACCCAGTTTGTCAGAACACAGCTTCATGGCTGAATGCAGATGGTTGCACATGTGGCTTTTGTCCACTTGTCTAGAACTGCATAGTGGCATCAGCATAGTGTTTGGGTTCTACTAAGATATCTATCCCCTTAGTGAGGCTTATTATCTTAGGCTTAGCACTGTTTCCCTGTAGCACTTTGGATCAGAGCTCAGTCACGCTGGACATCCCATACTTTCTGCACCCAGATACATCAATTGAACCTCAGATAATGTGCACTAAACATTAGATTTCTAGAACTTGGAGCTCATATTCGTGGAGCTCATATATTTTTGTAAGGAAGTCACACTTTGCTCTTCTTCTTCCTGTAACTTTTATGCCTGGCCAAGCCAAAAAAATAGTCTTCTCCATCACTGGAATTCAAGTCATTTCATGTATCAGCCACTTGAAAACTACATACATATCTGACAGGCAATATAATTTGTGTTCAGCTGTGACAGGTTTGTGAATCATTAGCTGCACCCACTGTCACTTAATTTAAACATTCCCATTTTAATCTGAATATTCTTACATCTTAGCATTTTCATTGGAAAAAAGAATGCAATATCTTGATTCAGTATTTAGGCAGCCTATGATCTGAGAACTAGAAAGTGATACTGAAAATGTTCTTATGAAAAGGAAAGAGATCATTTCTCCTGCACAAAAAATTAAGGCTATTAAGACATGTGAGAAAGTGTGTAAATAGGGAATTCACTTAATGTACTTGGCTAATAATAATAATAATTTAAAAAAAAAAGGATAACTAAAGAGTGCTCTGAACTTTGAACCTCTCACTCATGACTTTAGCTCAATCTCAGTGTATAAGGCTGTTTCCCTAGAAACAAGGTGCATTTTGCTGTGAGCATATGGCAAGTTCTAAGCACAAGGAAACCAGCCCTTGATAAAATTCAGTGAGAACATCTGTTCAAAGAACCTACTTGGAAAGTAGCCCAGACATTTGAAAAAACCTCAGTTCAGTGTCCAGCTGCTGTGGTGCTGAATAATGTGGGAGAAAAAAAGGCAAGAGACAGAAGCAGATCTTGCCAATATATTTCCCATTTTCATGGACTCCCAAGACTACAAATAAGTGGAATTATTTAGTAGGGAAGATCCAAAGCACTCCAAAATGCAGTGAAAAGGGCCAAGGATCTGGGTTGGTTTCCCATGTAGCTAAAAGTCTTTTGGATTCTGTGAAAACTAAGAGAAGTGAGAAGATAAAATCTTATTATGTACCATGACTTGTCCCAGTTTAAATATACCAAATTGAAAATTCCACCTTTTGTAGCAATTTTCTAAATTGTGTCAAAAAACCTGAGGCTCTTATTTCAGACAATAGTTAACAAGTAAATCAGAATTTTCAGTGTAGTCCACATGGGAAGGATGTATATGCAAATATGATGAAGGCAGATTGCAATACTGCGCAAAACCAATTTGCAGTGCGACAAAGAACTTTTGCTTTTGATACATCAAAGGTTTCTTCACAAGTAAGAGGGAGAAAGATATAAAATAAAAAACTTGATAGAGGATTATTTAGTGACTAGCTTACTCTATTACACTGTTACTAAGGAGAAGACAGTTATACAAGTAGGATGGTTTAGTTAAAATCTGTATCTTCATAGCAGGACAGGATGCTGATTTTGGTCAGGCTAGTACAAAGTGAATCACTGCTAAATTTTTATCATTCCTCAGATGCATCTGCTGAAAATTGCTAAGGTGGTGTCTGCCTGAAAGATCACGAGCTGGTCTTTTTTTTTAAAACTTTGGTTACAAATGATTTGATATAATGATTTGTGTTTTTCTGCACATGAAAACTGTGGTGTGATATTTTAAATTCTTATGCTCCCTAGCAAGACCCAATATAGCTATTTGCCTTTTAGTAAGAAAAAGGCAAATGGAATTCCTCCACAAGCCTGCTTTATGCAAAGCTTTCTCCTCTTTTTCTGTTCTCTACACAGAATTCCTTATCCACATTACCCCACTCACCCACTGCCATTACCTTGAATTCCCAGCCAAAACCCCCCATGGAAAAAAAATCCCCACCCTTTTGGGCACCAGCCTTTAACTCCAAGACACATGACTGCCCCTCTGCACAGCCTGCAGAGCCAGGAAAGGAGTTCCTGCTGCCAATCTCTGTCTCAGCATTCCATGGGCTTTGATGTAAACACTTTGAAAATACGTCTCTCAAATCAGTTTTTTCCCTATGCTCTTTTAAAACATACCAAACACACTCTCAATTAACAGATCTTTACCTTACCATGCGTGACAGGCATCTAAAGATAAGAGTGCTTATCAGGTCGCCTCCTGGTGCATGATCCAGACAAAGACAATGAAATTAGCAGGACGGCAGAGACTGAAAGATACGGATAAATAGAAGAGAGATTCTTGGGATGGCAAAAGCCTGTGTCATCTTTGGCAAGTCTGTGTGCCAGTGATTTATGCAAAAGACAGAACCCTTTTTTGCTGTATAAAAACTCTGAGAGAAAAGGAGAAGGCTCACGGCTCTTCTTCCCCTCCTTCTCTCTCACAGCTTCGGATTCAGCCACGGGACTTTTTCTTTCCAGCGGAGGAAAGAAAAAGCAGAGAACATCAACCAAGCAGGAACGATGGGTCCTACGCCCCCCCCCAGTCCAGCCAGAGGTCAAGGCCAGCAGGACAGTGATAAAACTTAACTGCTCCCTTGTTTTCTTTTCTTAACAACTCTCTCTCCAAAGTGACTAATTTGTGTAAATTCTCTCCTCTTAAAGGTGGCGTTATTGTCTCCTTTCCCTAAAATAAATCTTTGTAATTTGCTTAAGTCATAAAGCCTGTTATTTCTGTAAATTCGTGCGACATCTATGAGTAGTGGCTGATTTTTCCTCACAATCAAAATATAAAATAATAGCTCGAATCGTAACAGGCTTGGAGTCAGGAGGAATCCAACTGGTAGATAATTGTCTGGATTTTGGTTATCTGACTTTTCCTTAAGGAGGTTTCACACTGTCCTCTCTCCTCATCTCCCATCCTTGATCTCTCTGCCAGGTTGTTCACCTCTTGTTTACCATACTGCTTCATGAGGTCCCTTCCCAGTGCGTTTCAGACTAGTTCATTATCATTTGGACATCATGTATAGGAAAAGGACTAACAATAAAAGGAAAAGTTAAACAGCTCAGTTATCTTTAATTTATGAATGTTGATATTTTGGGGCCCAGATCTGATAACTATATAAATGTTACCATTTATTTTCATTTATTTCATTATTTATTTTCATTTATTTCATTTATTTAATTTCCTTTTCATGGAACTAAAGAAGAACAAAATTATAATGTTAGGTGTACAAATAATACAAGTTTTTATTATGGCAGCCCTGGCAGCTCCTATCTATGATTAAGCCTTTCTTTTAGCAAGTCATATCAACATGTGCTCTGAATCATCCCACAGCATTTGAAGCTAAAATAAGCTCATACTAATGAAACAGATTGCTGGGACTGGTTTTAGCTGAGAAGTCAGGCAGCTGAAAATAAAACAGAAGTGTTTCAATGGTCAATGACTCTGGTAAAACTGCAATATCCACTGCTACATAATAAATATTTTGAATCTATTTAATCATGATATTAATCAGAAATAAATATTATGATATTGCCAGCTGTTTAAAGACCATACCTTCCTTCACTTCAAGATGGCCAGATGTGAGCCAGCTCAAATCCTGAAGTCACATAGCTACAGCATCACATTGCTGGACCTGGGCCAGCCAAAGCATCCTTCTATAGGACACTTGGATCTTCCTGTGTCTCTTGAAGTAGACATGTCTAGACTACTTTGGTGCTTTGTACAGAGGTTACAGGAAACTGAGGCTAGATCTGGTTCAAATGACTCTTGGAACACAGACTAACAGCTCAAAGTTACCTTATTTTGCCTGCGTTTTCCCAGATCTTATGAAACACATTGAAATTTTTCATTATTTCCATCTGAAACCTTTAAAACCCCCTCTCGGGTAGGAAAAATTAAGCCAAGAATGTCCCCAAACCTGAACAGACCTCAGGAAACACTTTTGCAAACCCACACAAACATCTGGATTGTAACAAAAGACAAATCTAGCAAATGTAACCAAATGCCAGCTTTTGTTAAAGACATTTCTTGTGACTGTAAACAGACTTCCTAGTTTGATAGACAGCATCTGTTACATTTTCATGAACTTTGAACATAATTTCCCCACTTCCTGGATGGTTTCACAACTTGATGGCAATCTCCCTTTGGTTTTTATTGTCATTGTCTTGACACATTTGTATACACAAGACCAGTCTGCAACAGATTCAGAAAAACAATCTCCTGGGGCATCCAGCAGTAGTCCATTATTCCTTGTATTTTTTCTCCAATTAAGGCTGTAATCCTATGAGTGAATGATTATAATGTAATTAATCAGAACTGCATGCATTCAGATCACTGCCATGGACAAACTGTAACACAGTTATGTTAAAGATTATTCACAGAACAGCTAAGCCCAGCTAAAGCTGCAGAACTTGTAAAATGTTATAAATTATGGAGGAAGGAGATCTGGTTTTTGAGAGGAAACTTTACAAAATATAAAACTGCAGATTGTCTGCTCATTATTAGCAAGATGCTTGGCTGGCACTCGAAACCAGGGATATGTTTTCAATCACTGTCAGTGCCACTGTAAGAGCATGATAAACACCTTTTGATCTATTTCTTCCAAGTCTATTATTATCTGTCTTTGGTCCTTCAGTATATATAATTTCAATGTATAGATCCAATACATTTTAGAGATTAGCCATCCTAGAAAGAAAGAAAAAATTGTTTCTATTGCTCTTCTGAAAAAAATAACAAAACCAAAAAAAACTGAACCAAAAAACATACTGGAATTCTTGACTGCTCTGTTATGCTTCCTTGCTGCAAAACCACTAGTTTGTGCAGGCTGCAATAACTGGGCCCAGAGAGTGGTGCTGAACGGGGCTGCATCCAGTTGGTGGCTGGTCACTAGTGGTGTCCCCCAGGGACCAGTGCTGGGCCCAGTTCTGTTTAATATCTTTATTGATGATTTAGACGAGGGGATTGAGTCCATCATCAGTAAATTTGCAGACGACACTAAGCTGGGGGGGAGTGTGGATAAGCTGGAAGGCAGGAGGGCTCTGCAGAGGGACCTGGACCAACTCGAGAGTTGGGCTGTTTCGAGTTGGATCGACAAGAAGCTGAACATGAGCCAACAGTGTGCCCAGGTGGCCAAGAAGGCCAATGGCATCCTGGCCTGTATCAGGAACAGCGTGGCCAGCAAGTCCAAGGAAGTGATTCTTCCCCTGTACTCAGCGCTGGTGAGGCCACACCTCGAGTACTGTGTCCAGTTCTGGGCCCCTCAGTTCAGGAAGGAGATTGAGGTGCTGGAGCAGGTCCAAAGGAGGGCAACCAGGATGGTGAGGGGACTCGAGCACACATCCTCTGAGGAGAGGCTGAGGGAGCTGGGGCTGTTCAGCCTGGAGAAGAGGAGGCTCAGGGGAGACCTCATCACTCTCTACAACTACCTGAAAGGAGGTTGTAGCCAGGTGGGGGTTGGTCTCTTTTCCCAGGCAACTACCAGCAAGACAAGAGGGCATGGTCTCAAGTTGTGCCAGGGGAGGTTTAGGCTGGATATTAGAAGTTCTTTATGGAGAGGGTGATCAGGCATTGGAATGGGCTGCCCAGGGAAGTAGTGGATTCTCTGTCCCTGGAGATATTTAAAAAGAGACTGGATGTGGCACTCAGTGCTATGGTCTGGTAACCGCAGCGGTAGTGGATCAAGGGTTGGACTTGATGATCTCTGAGGTCCCTTCCAACCCAGCCAATTCTATGATTCTATGATTCTATGTTAGGAAACACTCTGACATAATTTTCCTCTCATTTTGGGTTCATGTGAATAAGCCATTTTTATATATTTTATGTATTATATGGAGACTGGATAAAAGTAAGCTGGAGAGACTGGAAGCCTGCTCAAGAATATGATTAGAAGAAACAGTATTTTTCTTGCTTTCTTCTATTAAAAATAATTAGTTCATTAACAAATAGGTTAACTGACAGTTCTTGAAGAGATTAAAGTCACTGGTATCAGTAACATCTCTAAAATCTGAATCCAAATATTGAGCTCAATGATGCTGTCTCCAAGGTACAGACTCAACAGCTATTCAGTGCTTGGTACTTGCCTAAGAACCAAGGCAAGCTGTTTGTTTAACATTACTAAGCATTACTAGATATTGCAGCTCATTTGAATTATTGACAAATTACCTGTTAGCAAGTGATAGACACCACCTTTGTCAAGTAATGATTTTCAGTGACTGCCAAAGTAGATAAAGGAGGTAAGAAATGGTGTCAGAATCTTTCCCAATGGATCTTATGAAAATAGAAATGCATTATTTATCAAACGTATCTAATATACAGCAGATTCCATTAAAAGATTATTTCCTAACTTTGTGATTGGAAATCTATTGAAAACTGGTGTATCCAGAATACCTGAGCTGTTTTCAGTCTAGTAGTACGTTTGGTCTGATTAGTTCATATATATGTGGATATTTACTTGCTATCCAGTTAAAGTTCATCTGTGGATGTAGACAAAAGATGTGGTTTAAATAGTGCCTGATCTATGACATCTCCGGGTTAGTAGTCACATTTTGAGTGCAAAACAAAAAATGTATCGGAATATACAGTAATACATCTGATAAGTTTTATTAGTTATTTTTTCTGTGTTTCTAACTGACTGAATGGAATTTTTGAAGCATATGTAAACATTTACATAAGAACTGCCTGTCTAAAAGATTCTGAAGTATCCTAAACTATCTTTTTCATAAACTGCTCTAAACTGTAAGAACTTTGAAAATTTTGTGATATATGAGTTTTTCATGAACTTTGAAAACTGTATGAATTTTATGTCATTTTCTTGTGTAGGAAGGTCTAATAATGATAATTATTTGAACTCTGTTTATAAGGAGAAGGCAGCAAAAGACTTCATTTATTGTGTTATTCCTAATTAAAGATTATACCCAGAACAAAGTAAGAATCCAGATGACAAGCTTGCATGAGGGCAGTCCTGCTTCTTACAGTGTGCTATAGCTTTGTCTCAGTTTTACCAGATACACATTAATTCCTGCTGTCTCCTCAAGAGGCGCTGCCAAGAGAAAACACCATTTATACCTGTCACATTGCTTGCCTCTTCATCAGCTTACTCCTGCCTGCTTGTCATGCATTGCTTTTCTGATATGATGGTTGTGGGAGAGAAGGAAGTAATCAATACTGTTTAAACTGCTCATAGAGAGTGCTAGAAGCTTGGTGTAGTGGTGGACAGTGTGCCAGTCTGACCTGTCTTTTGTTATAAGTCACAGAAGAGAAACGAAACATATTTCTCTCAATTACTTTAAATTTAAAATGCCAGAAGGACTGTTTTATAACATGATATATACACAATACGCAGGCTTTAAACTGTTGGGTTTTTTTTTTTTCCTTCTAATTAAGTTTAGAGGTTTTAATTTCCTTTTAAGCGTATCTGTAGAAAACGTGTAAAGGTGTGTTCAGATTTTCATGTTTTAAACTTTTTGAATGAAATTTAGTGGAGTTGCCAGTAATTTGAAAACACTATGCAGAAACAAATTTTTCAGAAAGAAAGGAAATTCCCAAATAAATATTTTCTGATGATTATTTGGATCAGCCAAACTCCCAACAGAAGTGACTTTACTCCATGGAGAAAGAGTAAAAAAGTAACAATTACTGGACATTTTGTTTTATACTATAGGTTTCTGAAAATCAAAATTGAATGCTGAGGAGAGCTAGAAGTGAAATCATGCTGCAGTTTGACACATGGTCAAAGCTTACTACAAAGCATCACCAGTTTAGTCATAGTGCTTATGAAGACTATAGGCTAATTGGTGTCTGCCACTAGTGCTGCTGAAGATAATTGCCTAAGTGAAAGACTGTACATTCCATTGTAAAACTGACTGCTGCCCCATTTGGTACAGAGGTTTAGATTCAGATAGAAAAAGTCCTTGTACAATTCGTATTTGATTGCATTGGTTACATGCAGGGGATATACTTAGAGGCTGTGAGGTACCTTGTCAAAACAAAAGACAGACAATATCTTTTTTACTCGAGCATTTGTGTCTATAGGAAACCTAGTCTCACATCAGATTTTTTCTGCAATATAAATGTAGCTGTGTGTTAACAAAGCTAGATGGAAGTGAGAATAGAAGTATTATGTATTTCGTTCTGATACCAGATTATTTGATTAACTTTCAAAGACAAAACTGCTGATCAGTGGTAGTTTTAGAACAGTTTCAAGATTTAGATTTTAGTAAAATATAACAATCTTTTATTATATCTCTACTTAATACAAAGTATATGGAATCAATCTTTTCTACATACATCCTAGGCAAGTCAAATGAGATACAAATATTTAGTTTAACTCAAACTAAACCTGAGGAAAGTTAATGAGTAATAGCAACATTTCCTTTATATTCTCAAGTTTGTCATGAAACTATCAAAGCAATCTATTTTCTCTTGCTTTCTGCTCAAGTGATATATTCATCCTTCTTTTCCCATCCAATATGCTATTTTCTTCCTTATCATGTTTAGCTTCTAGACTGCATTCTCTCACTCTGCCCATCTTCTTCCCAGTTTTCATGTGGTGGATTCTGTTTTTATTTCAGAAGCAGCTATCTGCTGCTCTATCTTTTCTCATATAACTGCTTCCTCTTTCATTATTTTCATTCTAATGTTGTGTTTCTGACATGCCTCTCACCATACTGGTAAAAGTCTGGTCACTGAGACTTGTGCACAAATCTTGGAGATGTACCTTCATACAGTTCTCAAGGTCCTTACCCTAAATGAAAAATGGATATAGAAAAGACAGGCATTTTTCATCAGGACAAAATTATTTGGATAAATAGCAAGCTATCTAAAAATAAATTTGAAATATCTTGTTAGTGTTGGACATCTTGGCTGGTTATGATTAGGTATTCAATATTTTTTGTGTGTAATTTTCTGAGAGAAAATTATTTTGCTCCCACTATATTTGTATGCATCACATCACTTCATATATCATATCATATTATATCAATCTGTTTTAATGTTACCACTCCATTATTTTTCAAGCTTATACCAACAATAAGACTGACAAATTAGGCAATGTACGTTATATTAGTAATGATATGGTAAAAAATTAAAGGAAACTCAGCCAAATGCAGGCATGTAGCTCAAGTTTTGGATTTGCCATGGTGTCCTGCCAACACCCCACCTACTGATTGAGAAAGCTGCAGGTTTCAGGCCACTTACGGCACCCCAGGTAACATTATGAAACATGTCTAATTCAAGGAAGCTGAATTGCATCACCGCATGTCACGTTTTATTCTGAATTAATGTTATCTGAATTTGGAACTGAATCCCATCTTGAGGGTCACTATACTCATTATTTCAGTATTAGATTTCTCCCTGGTTCTGTGTTTCAGATGGGACAAAATATGGGTCCTGCTGACATCTGGCTACCAGTAATTTCCTGATGTTTACAATTTTAGCTACTTTAAATAAGGCTATGTGGAAATTCCGTATTTCCTAGTTAACATTTGCAGTTGCTATGGTTGAGTGGGGAAAAGAATTGAAATTTTATGACGGGCATATTACTATTACTGCTTATTTTACTATATCTCAGATACATATACATGTATGTGCACACAAGCATGATCTATTTTAATCAAAAGGAATTAAAAAATCAATGCTGGAAAGCACAATTTCTCTATATAATTGAAAATTTTGTTTGCCGTTAATGGAATAACAATTTTGAGGCTTGTGAATTCTACATATACATGAAAAATCTCAAGCATAATATATGTCATAGCAGTATATGGACTCATTCACTTCAACTATTTATTCCTAGAAGGCAGACGTAGAAATTCTGGTAAACCAGGACAATGGCAGTGTGGAGGACCAAAGCAATATTACCCTGTGCAAATGTGAAGCACGATTTAGAACATATAAGATAAATACTGAAAGGTGAAATTTCAGTTACCTGTTGGTGGCCTCTAGGGCATGTTTTGGTTTCTGGTCCTCTGCATAGCTGGATCTCAGGAGTGGTTGGTGGAGCACGTAGTTTCTACATTATTGATGTATGTAGATTCTTTGTATATCTAACTGCATATGTCCTGCCTGTATACACAACAGAATTGCATTAAGGTGTGCCACCAGGTCTAGTGCAAAAATACTTTTATATTCTTTGGTGTAGTTGTAGCAAAAACCCTAAATCAAACAGTCCCAAAATATGTCCTATGACAAAATAATATATATGGCACCTATCTTGATCTTGTCTGAAGATTATCTCATGTTTCATGCTTTCTCCAGTACCTGTCCAGCATAGAAAGTGATTTTCTGACTGGCTCATGACATGATTTATTTATTTTTCCAGTGTTATTTCTAGGTTAAGCCTTATTTGTGAGTCTCTTCAATACATGATATTTCATGCAAACGGTCAAACAGGCTGCTCATATCGCTTCAATACCATGAAAATACTGGAGAACTGAATGCTGAAGATCTACTTAATGCCAAAAGCCAAAAGTAAAAATAATTTAAAAAAGAAAATTATTGTAAAAAAAAATAGAAATCTGACATTGATTCCTACTGGCTCAGATGAGAGGATCAGTTAGCTTTTTTTTGCTAGAGGGCTACTCAGTAGTCTTTGATCATGCTGCTAGAGAGACTGTCTGCACTCTGTGGTTTGTTGAAAGTGGCTATTATTCAGCAGAACTGAGGTAAAACCCTTAAATTCCCTTTAAGTGCTTCTCAGTCAAATCTTTAGCTCAGATCACTGGCTATGGATTAAAAAAAAAAAAAAAGGAAAAAAAAAAAAGGGAAAGATTGGATAAAATCACCACCAAATCTGCCCTTAGATTATTTTAAGACACTCAGTTCCAGTCAGTTAAACTGGCTCAAAAACATGCTGGTAGAAAAACAGTGCAGTGGAAATGAACTTAGTGAACTCAAAAGAAAAACAATAGCATCAGACAATGTAGGCTGCTTCCCTGAGCTTCCTGCCATACAGTTAGTCCCTAAATCCCAACAGAGACAGTGTAGGCAAACAACATTTTATAAAGCAAACACAGAAGTCTGGGTCTTTCCTGTTTTTCAAAATGAGGTCACCTGAAAAATGAGCTAGATATTTCTCAGGTGTTTTTTTTCTGTTGTCTCCTGCAGCTGTAATGGAGAGAAAGGAAGAGTTTTCTTTCCTGTTTCTGGTTTTTTTTTGTTGTTTTGGTTTGTTTTTTTTTTTTTTTTTTTTAACAGATTCTGTGTATGTCAACATTGAAGAAAGAAAGAAAGCATGAAAAGCATGGACTATGGAAACAATTTCTCCTTATACAGGTCATCAAATCTATGAGTCAGAAGAGGAAAACGGAACTGAGGATGCTGGTCAAACATAAAAATTACTCACAAATGAGTTGTAAATTGCCCTGTTAAAAAGGTAACAACAAGTTTGATGTTTGAGAGATGTTTGAGAGATGTTTGATGTTTGATGTCAATGAGATGTTTGAATAGCACAATATTATTCAGGAACTGCTTGCTGTTGAACATTGTAACTGCAATAACATAACCTCATGCATTGTTCAAAAGCAAAGGGAAGTCCCAACAAAATACTATATAATTCTCATTATGAAATAGTAAATTAAAAAATAAGTTCTGGAAGTGCATAAAACTTTTTTTAGGACTGAATTTTTCCATTTAATCAATATAATTTATGGAAAATTCTTGCTCTGGTAAGAAGTCCCTGGGATCCACCTATATTTTACAGGCACTAGAATTTGGTGATCTCATATTGAGCAAAGTTTATCATTGCTATCCATGTGAGATAATACACAAGTAACATTGATTCAGGCATCAAATCATCACTTAAAATAGGCTATATTATCCAGAAGTAATTACAAAACTGTTAAAATAACCCAGGCACAGTGACTGAAAGGTGATGCATAAAAAAGAGGAGAAAACAAACAGCTACAGTCATAAAATAAAGCTTTAACAGGTCAAAAGGGAAATCTAGTTCTTAATGCTCATCTTAACTGCACCAGTTTTACACCAGTATAATTATTAACTTCTTTTGCTTACCCATGCAAGCTGGGTTATATTTGAGCCTACAGTATCTCTCTTAGCGTGTTAGCAGTCTGCATACTAAAGATGAGTTCTTTTAATTGTTCCCAAAGCTGTTCTTTAAATATGGGAATTCCTCAGTGAATGAGTCCACCAATGTGTAAGTACATAGCAAATCAATGTTTACGTTTAAATGATGTGCATGACTGCACCTAGATGATAGCAAGGACTTCTTTTTGGCCAGAAGCTTCAATGCTGAAAAGTAAATGTTGAGGCTTTTTTTTTTTTTTTCATTCTGAGAGTTTTCAGGGTGGGATTTGTGGCTGAAGACATTTCTTTGTGTAACTGAAAATGACATTTGATAGCAGTAAAATAATCGGGTAATTTTTATGAAACTCCAAGGAGGAGGCTAGATTTCACTTCTGCAGACTGAAAGAAGAAAAAATTGCAGTAATTTTTATCTAATTTCATACAGTCACTGTGCCTTTTTTCCTTACTGAATTACGAACAAACAAACCCCAAAACACATCAAAGGTGATCATGTTCATTAAATTTTAAACCACAGATATATGAAGACATTTGCTGCTTGATTGGATTCTGAAAGATTAACTTAGCATAGAATCTGCCAGTTCAGTTAGATGGCTCAAGTGGCTAACATGTGGCTGATTTATTGCTCTCTGGGGACAAAGGGAATTGAAATTTGACAGACAGGATATGCTGTACCCACTTACTGGCAGAACATTAATTCCCAGATGTCAGAATGTGTGCATTACAACCCATGCATCTTTTCATTTTGTTTTGTTTCTCGAGCAGTATACAGCTGAAAATAACACATACGATTCCTGAATTCTTAAGTAACTCCTATATAGTGAACTGCTGCACAGGAAAAGGAAGTGTGGCTGTCCAAGAAGCAGTTCAAGGGAGCCTTGCAGGCAGTGGTTTATTTAATGCAATGTTCTAGCCAAATTTTTTGAGTTCTTAAACAGCACAGGTCTCTGAGCATCCAAAGCAGCAGCAACATGCTTTTCTGGGAAGAAAGCATACAAGAAAAAGAATGTGTGAGTTATGGCAGATAAACTAGTGTAAAAGTTGTCTGTAAAATGCGTAAAATGTGACCAAAAAATGCTTATCATACCAAGTTTACTTCTTCCCTATTAGATTTAATCCATCTAAATCCTCGATCATACTTGCTTATGAGGAAAAGAACACAAAGCAAACATACAATTTAAATGCATAATACATATTTGTAGTACCAAGTTTTTCTTCCACATACATAATATGACATCATTTAAAATTAAATATCTTTCAAAATCTGAATAAAAAATTTAGTTGTAAATTTTCTTGCCATATAGTACTGAAACACCAAAAGTAAAGATTTTTATTATTCCAGATACTAGTAATTTTAAACAAAATAGACTGATTATGACAGAGTAAAAACTAAGAATATCAATGTGCCATGCAGCACCTTTGGAAAATAAAGTGTCCTTACATAGCTAGGTACATTCAATGAGCACACCCATATGGAGTCTCTAGTAGACACCACAATGGGTAAAATAAAAAATTCAAAATTATTTGGATATTTTTCTAGTTGCTTTTGTAGCACTTTTTCGATGTCAGGTGATGAAATGTTTTAGAATGACCTACACTTACAGGAAAGTTATCAACAACAGAATCAGAGCTCTTAGTTTTGCACTCTCCACTCTTACTCAGGTGAGCTATGAGTACAATATCCCACCAAGAACTTGGTGAGCCAAACAAGGCCATCAATGAAGCAAAGGGGATTTTTAAATGCTGTGGCTTCAACCACTCTTCTTGTAACTGCCTCCTCTTTTTCTTTTCTCACAGGCTATTAATGTTTGCACAATACTTCATCTCTGTTTTTCCCTGAAGGTGGAGCGTTTGCCATAGGTATACTTACTTCTGGAGTTTTTCCATCTGTGGGGTGCTGGGTTTAGGGCTCTCATTTCAGCTACAAACACAACTTGCACTCCATGAAAGCATAAAATGTTCTGACTAGATAGCTAATGATTTATTGTGGTCAACAATGGTTTTCTAATTCCATTGCCATAATTTCCACTGAAATTCCATTTACAGCACTCTGTGTTTAGACTCCAGGTAAATAAAAGTTAGTAATTTAGTGCTGTGAATGTGCCTACCATAGTAATTAACATGTTGCTTGTCTTCTCTGTGTCTTTGTGAGAGAAAAGATCCCAGAGAAATAACTGCCACATATTTTATGAAGAAAAGAAATAAGGGGACTTCAAGAGTTACACTACATATATCACATAAATTATACTCTATTCTTAATACAGTCTGTGCACTGTAATTTAAAGCCAACATGCAGTCACCTATTTTCCACTGCTGCTGAACTGGGTTACCACCTGCTTTGATTCCATCCTCTGGGAGGCTGCCAGCATTGTTACAATTTAATGTTATATCCCACTGTGTCAGGAAAGACATGCCTCCCCAGCCTCACTGTCAAATGAGTGCTTGTCAACATCCCTTAATTATTGCTATTATTAGGAATGAAGGTTAAATATGTGTGCTTTGTGAATTGTTATTTTTATTGCCTGTTTTAGTTTTGTTAGGTTCAGTGGTACTACTAGGAAATAAAATATTTAGTTGGGAGATTCTTTTAGAGCCAGGTGTCTCTGCTTATTTGTCATTTTTTGCAGTGAATTTTCTGCAAGCTGTGTTAGCATTTACATTCCAGAATGCTGGTACAAGAGGACAGAATGCATGTTCAGCAAACTGGGAAAAATATCTCTCTCAGTAAAAATAAAATGAAACAAATCTCAAATCCCCAGGACACAGAAGTATACAGGGACATTTTCATACAGTCTGGAAATGGACTAAGAAATGATGAGGACACAGTTGGGAAGTGGGCACAGTTTCCATACCTGATTATGTTTTTTCTGTACACAGGCGGATGATTACTTCTAGGAATTGTGGGCTTGCAAATGGTTGACAAAAGATTACAGCTCACAATTTTTTTAAATGTAAGTGGAGACAAGTAAATTCTTGCAAAACTTCCTAAGAAAAGGCCTAGTTGCCCTTGAAATTATTGCTCGTCCTATTTGTTTCCAGTATATATTTAGCCTATATATTCTAGTTTATGAGAAAGATAAATTTTAGTTTCATTGTCATGACATGCCACTTCTTAGTATTATAGTCCTGTTATGAACACCTTAATATCAGGCAAGACACTGACTCATGGAGCAGGTGTGGTATCTGTGCTGACACATCATCTCACCACAGAGCTGTTCTACTCTTTATTGTTTCCAGCTCTGTTCTAGTAGTGTAGCTCCACCTCTTTATGCAGTTCCAGCTTCTATCTTTTGGGCTTTGGTACTCATTATTATTAAATCTTTTTCATGCATTAGCTTTCTTCTCCATTCATAAGTTCAACTGGCTCATGGAGGGAACTATAAGTTTCAGGCAGTGCAGGAGAGAAAATTAATTTAGTCAAGAATGAGAAGGGAAAAAAAACCTGCTAAATACTCTCAAGCTGTCATTCTAACAAACTGGCTGTCTGGTTAATTTCAGACACATTCAGCAGAAGCACAATTTAGGTCAGAGTGAACTTCCCTCACCACCTGCTGCTCTTGGTCTTGCTCTGTTCATCTCATCATCACGACACCTTATACACATTACATTTTTAAGTCTACAGTATCTGTGAACTCAATGAGCTGATTAATCTGATCAATATCAGTACAAAATAGTACTGCTTTCCAGATGCTTTCCAGATCAGCCTTCTGATCTGACGAAATGGGACTAGAGTGGTGTTGCATGCGCCTGATCAGACACTGCTATTGGACTTGTCCCTGAAACAACAGCCTGAAGCTGGTTGTACCACTGACAGGTTACAACACATGACAAATACACCCTGCTCTCAGTGGGGTGATCCACAGCCCTCCACATTCCTATGGCACAGCCAGTGGTCCCACCAGCAACCTGAGTTGTGTACATGAATTAGGATACATTCAGGCATTGCATCTTAGCAGGGAGCCAGCTGAGGAAGCAGAAAGAAACAATGCTTGACACCACATTACAGTAGACTAGAGGAACCTCTTTCATCAGTCCAGACTGAAACACAGAAATAGTAGGAGTATTTTAAGTAGCTGTTTTATTATTATTTTCTTCAACCAGGAGTTTACTGGAGTGTCACGTGACACATTCTCAGCACTGCCTCTATGAGAGCTGTGGCAAAATCACTCTAGGGAATTGGTCTTCTCATATTCATTCTTAGTGGTGCCAAACAGGCCAGACAGGACATCCAGGCAATACTACTATGTTTAGCGCTTTGGTTTACTGGTTTACTGGACAGAATAAAGAAAAGATTTTACTTCAGTCTAGTTAATTAAATATGTTATTTCTAAAATATGATCCAATATATTGAGTAGGAATCTACTTACACATGCACAATAAGACATGACAGACACAGGGGAAGCATCCCACCTTCTGCTTGCCTGAAGTGTATGTGACTGATTCAGATCTGTGTACTGGTCATTTCCATCTAACTGAGGTATCAGAAGAAATCCTCTTGTTGGGTTTGTTTCTGATTTGAAAAAAAAAAAAAAAAATCTTGAACTTATAACACAGACTGAGAAAGAGAAGGTATCGTAAAGTTTTCCATAGTAGTCAGGTGTCCAATCTACTCATTACAGAAACAGGGAGATTGGAGTTCCACCTCATTCTCAATTAAAGGGTTCATATCCTTGTATTCCCCTTACTAGGAAGCTAGAATGCACACCTCCTACCAAATATCTCCGCAATCTTAAATTGAAGTGCTAGTTGAATACAGAAATACAGACACCTCAACAGCCATGCATCATGTGAAAAAAGGCTTCTTGACTTAAAAGGCTAAATTCCTTCCCAGTGCTGTCTTAGGTCCTAAAGAAGATGGTCTTAATTCTAGTCCTTAAATAGTTGCCTTGGTTTACAGGCAAGATCAGATCAGGGAAGCGAACCATCCTGGTTTCCCACTTTTCTTTAAGTAACTACTGCCTTCTCTTTCTCTGCTGTTTCTCTACAGTAATATGGGAGGAAAATGGCAAATTCAGATCCATCGAAAATATTTCAGGAATTTGAAAACAGAGTAACAAGTCTTTGACCGTAATTATCTTCAAGGCTTACCATGAAACAACCCATAATATTTTATTTTTTTTTCAATCAGGAATTTGCAGCTGACTAGACAGTGGCTAGTTTGAAGGATATAGAAATAAACATAGGGTAATTTCATAGACAGTGAACACACAGCATTAAGAATCAATGAAGAAGGGAAAACAAACTGAAAGTATGCAATATTTTGCTAGTTGTTGTCCCTGAAGAATGTTTATCACGGGTACTTTCATTTTCATATTTTAAAAACTATTTCTCCTTGTTCTGTTAAGCTACCCCTTACGAATCTGAACACCAAAACATCTGCAAAATTTGGGGAGTTTCTGTAAATATTTAAAATAATTAATTCTTTAATGCTGATTACATCAAGAATTATTGTTAATGATGAGATTTTTTTATTTTTCTATTGCAGAAAACAAATATTCAAGATTTTTATACATTAACTACACTAGCCTATTAGTGCATTGTCTTAGCTGGAATTTAAAATACTAATTTAATTTAAAAATAAAGTTCTATCCTGGAAGTGATACTCTTCTTTCTTTCACTGACATTTAATCCAGCAGCTGATACCATTAATATCACTTTCTTATTCAATATCAGTGATGTTTCTCTCATCCCTTGTACTGCTGAGCCTGCATTAAGAATACTGAATATTTTCTTTTTAGTATGTATTAAATGTAGAGCCATCAATAACTCACCACCACATTTGATAAAAGACTGAAAGTCATATGCAGTGACTTTCAAATTCACCAAGGTGAGAGAGGGTTTACAGCTGCAGGCAGTTGCCAGCTATTCCGTTTAGCTTTTGCCTCTTAACTCCTACCATCCCTTTTTGAAGTTTTTTGTTTTTTTTTTTAAAAAAAGCAACCAATGAAACAAAAAACCCCAAACGGATTATGCTGAATTTGGCAAGGAGAGAATGTATTGGTGACTGTATCAGACCTTTTGGAGACCTGCTCTTGGCTATTTGTTACCTTTCTTAATAAGAGATTCATCTATGCTCAGCTGTTTCCCTATCCTTTTAAAAAAGTCCCAGGACTCCTCCATCTCAGCAGTTCTGTCTGGCCTCCTGCTTAACTTCAAACACCACATCTTCCTGGGAACAACTTTCATGTCATAAGACAGAGTTCCTAAATACTATCAATGAAACAAAGCTTCGGATGTTGAACTAACATAATCTCATCGTTTCTCTAAAAATACAGTATGTACAGGAAAAAGAGCTGGTGTTTTTGTTGTTAAAAGTAAACTGTGAATTGATGTGTTCTCTAGGCAAATCTTTCATTAATTTGTCTTCTCTTTCTCCACTTCTCACTTTTCTTGACTTCCTTCTAAAATTTGAAACTCTGCTTAGCAGCTTTTTTCCTTTGGGCTTCTGAGAGCCGCAAGCAGATCATCTGCTTATTGAACCCAGGCCAGGGATCACTCATCGTCTCAATATTGAGGAAAAATAAAATTGCAATGAAAAATCTCTGTTTTTTTTCTCCCCTGTAGGACATCTCTCTTATTGCTTGATACCATTATTGCTCTTCTGTGTCCTTTATATTTTAAGTCTTCTGTTGTTATAATTTTTGTATTCTGCTCAGAATTTCTAGGCAAGATTTCCAGAAATGACTGAGTAAAGGATTCTGAACCTTTTGAATGTAGCTTACAAGTCTAAATTTAGGTATCCATTTTTGAATCTCTACTCATTGAATTCTAACCTAGAGAATTAATGCATTAATTCTGCATTATATGTCATCTGATCATAAAAGTAGATTCAAATTTCATATTTTGGATACATAGTGACTACTAAAACTGTTGGATAAAAGAATTTTGCTCTATTATTAAGAAATATCCAAATATCAAGAAAATTTTTATATTCTAAGGATAGTGTAATTCCTCTCTGTGAAGCATATGTGTGCATGCAGGAAGGAGGAAGGACAATGGAAGTGGCTTAATCACCAGGTTTTCATTTGGGTTAAACCATAGTGGTCTCCTAACACCATTTGGCACTTCAAAATCACTAAATATATATGAATGTCAGCCTGATTATGCTGGATTGGGTCCTGAGTAACCCTGCTGTCTAATTTAGCACAAATAATGTGAAATAATGAAATAATCCAAGGAAAATTAAGACTCCTTGGAGGTGCCAACAGCAGAGCTACAAGCAGTTTTAGGTGGCTGGAGCCTGTATTGCTCTTTCCCTGGTTCCCTCACTATATCACCCAGAGAACACATCACATCTGGGAGCACAGGCTACAGCCTCAATAACTTTTTACTAAACACACTTTTTCCATTAAAGGATTTTCTTAAAGGAGTAAAATGAGTCCAGATAACATAGAGAAGGAAAAAAGCAAAACAAAACAACCCAAAAAAGCCTGTAAATATAGACTATAATAGACAATTTGTTAGATATCCTTCCTTCCTTCTTGATTATACAGCTGTTACCCTATCATGGGACTTCCTTGTCTTCAGAACAATTCATTCAGCCATCCCTCATAACTATAGCTTTCTGAGCTTCAAATTTTACCACCTGCTTAGAGGGGTGTTTAATGTTCAAGTATAATTCTACTCACATCTGTGGGGATGGGCTCATAAGTGTTACTTACTATGATAAAAGTGGCAAAAAGCAATGTATGTGCTGGTATTTCTTATCAACCCTCTTTCCTGTAGCTGTGTTTTCAAATACAGTATCCTCCACTGAAATCCACCTAAAGGAAAACTAGCTGTGAACAGAGCAGGGTAATTACTTGGCTTGCTTTACTCAGGTCACTCCTAATCTTAAATGCACCATACTTTTTTATTGATATCATTGTATTTGTTGTTCATGGTCAGCCTGTCACAGATTGTGACCTACCACCATTCATGTTTGCAAACAAGGCAGTGTTTTCTTTTATGTTCCTTTAAGGACTGATCCTGAGAGACACAAAGAACCTGCATCTGCAGTGAAGTTCAATACACTTCATGGCAAGATGTGAAACTTAATCATTTCTTTCTTCTTTGCACATAGTACATCTGCCTATATTGGCTCTCATTTTATTCCAGTGGTTTTCTGTAATAAATATTGCCCCTGTTCCTGACTTCTATGTTTAGCATACTGTATGATTTGTCATTTCCAGTTTTAAATTAAAATTTCCAATGACACTGAATGTAAAGTAGTCTCTAGTATCAAGGCTTTCTGTTCATTTGATGACAGCATCCCAGTTATGCTTTCTGATTAACCTTCTAGACAAGTACGTTGTTAAATGTACAGTATTCCTATTACACTTGCATCCACTGTGTAAATAGAAAATACATGATATTTGATCTCTTTCCATCTGCTATGTTTTAGGACATTTCAATCTGTAGTTTGCTTAAAACTGATCCAATCTTACTTTTAGTGCCTTAAACATTGAAATTTCACTATCTAGCTTTGAATATTAACTTAATTTTTTAATATATCCAACTTCTCCAATAGAATGTAGGACTACTTTCTGATGATACTAGCTGGTTCTTCAGCTAAGGACTGGCAAGACTTAATAAATTAATGTCTTGTATTACTTTGTATGTTCAAGGCATGCTCCGTATTTAAACCTATCTATTTATCCAATGTCTTCATCTGCATATCCATAGTTAATTTTTACATTCAAAAGTTGAAAACTTTAGTGTTTTTAAGCTTCTGTTCAGTGTCTTTGGTAGTCTGGCTACAGTACTTAACAGTTAAACTTGTAAATTGTCATTATTATATTGTTATTGTTATTATATTTGTAATCATCTTATACTTTGATGGAATTCTGAATAAGTGACTGTCTGCAAGAGTCAAGATTTTATTCTTAAGAGAAACGTCACTCTCATTTCCAAGGCCTGTGTTTGCATCAGTGTTCCTAAAAACAGAAGAAAAAATGGGCACCAGTTAGCCTATATTAAACAGACTTAATTTAGACTATGAACACCTAAAGTGTTCTGACTTCCTTCGACATTAAAAAGCCTGGAAGATTTTCATTCTTTGCAAGAAAGGAATTGTATTTCTCTGCATGTGTCCTACACTGGATGAAGTGGATCTGTGGATGTTGTGGTCACAGGGGGAGCTGCTGTACCAGTTATCAAGACAACCATTCACTTCAGGTGTGATGCAGCATTGCACCAGTTACATTGGTATGGTCAGGGAATATTTAATTTAGGTAATTTATTTATTTATATAACCTTCTGCATAGATAGTTACAAATAGGGGTTTTTTTTGTTTCCTTGGAAGTGAGGTGAGCCATGTTCCATCTTCCAATAAAAGATTTGCATAGAAAAATGCCCTTAATTGGCCAAAACCTTAACACTCGCATGGGAACATGTCTTCAGAGTTATTACTGCTTAGGACTGTCTTCACTGCTTTGAACAGCATGTGACCATAGCAGTTACTGGAGCAAATCCTGTTTTCTGTTGCACCGTCATTAGCAACACAAGTTCCTAACTGCTCATGATGAGCTTGGGAACCTTAGTTCCAAAGTCACACATATTTTATAGTAAAGGAACACAATATTATGTTTTCCATCTCTATTGCACCTTTCCCAAAGAATCTCTCCTTCTGTAACAAAACCTTTCTTTCTGGGGTAGGTTTTCTCTTCAAGATGGCTGACATTACAAAGGATATACACATACACTGTACCTGCATGGAGGCTTGACTGCTCTTACTTCCATTAGGACTGAAGGAAGCAATGCAGGCTGCAAGTATGTGGAGGTTTTCCAAACATGGAAATAGTGTAAGTGGTCCTTTTCACTCTCACTAGATGGTGCTGCAGAGTAGTTTTGTGAAAAATAAATAAATAAACATAAATATAAAGCATTCTTTTTCCTAGAAACGGCTGGTTTACATTTCACTGTTATTGCTGGTAAAATAATGGCTCAGTTATTTAGAGGGGAGAAAAGTCATAGGCAATGTAGGTGTGATGGACACAGATCTCTAAAGTTAAAATCTTTACAGATTGTTTATGTCAAGTGCAGTGTAAATTAGGGTATTAAAATACTAGGATTATAATAAGAATGTTTCAATACAAATATTTCATTGTGTTTCTTACAGTGTGCTTCAGTGGGAAGATATTAATTCTTTCTTTATGTACCCCGCAAGTCAGTATCGCTGTAGAAGACCTTAATGGCATGATGTCTTCCCAAGTTAACCACTTGGGATTCAGAATTTGGCTTTCCTGGAGACAGTTTATAAGATTAATCTGTGAAATTCTCACAGAGGCTCAATCTAATGCTCAGTAGCCACAAGAACACAAAACAACGTTTTCATTCAGAAACACAGGGGGAGAATGTGCCTTCTGTCATGTAACGGCTTAAAGGCTATGGCAGATTTCCAGCAACTGGAAGGTTAAAATACCACATCTTCAGCCTGATGTGCTGCAAGCTGGCACAGCCTATCTCCAGAAAGAACAGTAGAGGAGGGAAAAAGGGATCAGAGCACTCATCCAATTGCTGGGCTGTGGAAGACCAGACAGAAAAATACAGCTTCCTGTTGTAGCTTATTGATGATAATATTCACTGGGAAGAAGTTTTAGAAAAATAAGAATTATTTTGGGTTCTGCTCTGAACATTGGTTATGCTATTTTCATTAAAAAGTCTTAGAGAAGATACGGGAGATTCTGAGGACCAGACAAGGACTAGAGATCAGGCTTTCTAAAGGAGCACCTCACCACCTATGTATGCTCTCAGTCTCCCCTCCTTGTCTTCTCTTCCCCACCATGAAGTTGCATCCCAGGAGCAAGAAGCTAATTTCTGCCTTTTCCAATAGGGATGTGAAAGAAAAGGACAGCCTTGGATCTTAAGTTTTAATTTCCGTATACCTGTCTAATCCAGGTCTACAGGTAGATAGATGGGGGAAATTTGAGATACACATCTTCTCTAGCATCGCTAATGACTATATCCCTCGTTTAGTATGCTGTGTAGGGAATACAGGTATTTCCCTCCTATTCCATCTCAGTAACTGGTAATCTATAAAGAAAAATAAATGAACAGGTATGAAATGCTGATCAAGAAAGTCTGGTTGGAACAGCAGAAGAAATCCTTGCTATGAATCATAGTTATCCATAAACAATAATAATGAAAAAAAAAATCCATCTACTTGATCTTCTCCCCAGACAAGTTTTACAATTAATTGCATCAAATCTATCAGACTAGCACTGTTTCTTGGGTTGGTTTTTTTGTTTGTTTGGGGTTTTTTCTGACTTCTGTTAACTCCTAACTGTTGACAGTACAGCTGACTGTACATCCCAAGCATGACTTTCTTTTTATTGTTGGTGTTTTTGCTTTAGAGATAAAGGATTAAATATTAATCTATGTAGCATATGTATTGAGTAGCAATCTGACTGCCTATATTGAAATCAGGGTCAAAGTCACTTTAAGAATAATTGACAGTATGACCTAACACTTGTGGCTGGCTAAGTATTAGGAAATATAGTGCATATCTTTGAACTGGCACACAGGGAAAAAATGAGACATCCTTGTATATACAATACCAATACAGATGCACACACAGTGCAGACATATGTAAAGCAGACGCACATATGTCTGGTGTAAGAATGACTACACAGAAGCTGATTTTTCCCCATTGCCTCTCTTAAATCTGATTCCATTAATTGCCAGCTGGCTGTGAGCTGGAAGAGGGCTGTCAATAGAAACAGCAAAAACAGATTCATCCCTTGATTTAATAAGGATGGTTCAGTACATTTCATCTGCACTATGCATTTATTCATGCCCTTTGCTAATTGGTCTGTTCAAACTGTAGAAGATTACATAATTTTAGTCAAATTATATGGAAGGAAGACACCAAATAAAAGAAAGACAGGGAGAGAGAGAGAGAGTTTACTAATTTATACTTAGTTATATTTAGTTATAATTAACCGAAGTGTAGTTAGATATTTTGAAATATATAACACTGAAATGAAAGACAAATGAGAATTACTTCAATTTGCTTATATTTTAACTCCAAATGTCTATCCTTCACTAAAATCTAGCATGTAAAGAAAGCTATTTCATATGTAAACTAAGAACAGAAGGCATGTTGACATAAAAAGAATAAAAGATACAGTAGTTTAAAATTATATTATTAAAAAAAAAAACTAGGATTTCAGTTGGGACAATGAAAGACTTGCACATTCATGCCAAACTGTACCACCAGTTCTATCGTATGTGAAACCAAAGAAATTCGTAAGTATTCTGTCTCCCAGAACTGCACCAAAATCTACTTGAGGAGTAAGATAATGCTTCAGTGACTATATGTTTACAGGCACATTGAGTCCTGCTGAAAAACTGTTTGGTCATAATCAGTCTTGAGCCCTGGGCAGGACGTTTGGCTGATGCTTTGCGTAAAACATCCCTACACACAGATTCTGATTCATATGATGATGCTTAGTCAGACCTGCCTTTCTCAGCCCTCTAATATAGTGAAATATATAACATAATTAACCTGCATATGTGGAGGCAGAGAAGAATGTTACTTAAGGATGTCCATGTGAGGAAAAGGTAAGGTACCAAGGCCCCTCCTGACCATAATGTCCAATTACTTTCTCTTTGATATGTTCCCTCATTTGTGCAATTTGTTGTGGGCGTTTTTTTTGTTGGGTTTGTTTTTTTCCTTCTTTGGATACTTTGAAGGTATGTAAAAGCAGAGCTTTGTTTTGAACACCTATATACCTCAGTTACTAGTTTTGAAAATGTTTTCTATGTGAGAAAAGCTTTCTGTTCCATGGAATGTTAGCATTTCATACAAGACCTTCTCCATGTTAACAAGGAGCAGTCCTGTGCTACAGTTGGTCTTAGAAATACCTGCCAAAGTTAAAATTTCCAAGATACTTTACAGTTAAAATAAAACAAATAAAAATGGTTAAATTCAAAATTTAAAGAACTAACATTGTGTAATTCTGAAGGGTTTATACAGTTCTATACACTCAGCCTTCCTTAGGATATTTAGGAATGTTTGATAAACTGTTGAGACGTGTAATATCGAGAAGACACTTGATTTTGTGTATTATTTTAGGGGGTTAGATGGCATTTTTCTTTGCTTTGCTTAGGTGAAAGGGAAAAGGAATTTGAAAAATCAGGTTTGAGATGCAATGTCTATGAAATTTTTCCTGTCTCTGGTATTTGGCTGTTGCAATCTCCAGTGATGATTAATTAGTATAGAAGATTAACACTTCTAAAATCAAATTATGAAGAATTCTGAAAATTCTGCTGTCATTCATATATTTCAAAAGAAGTTGTCTTTTCCAGCATACAGCAGCACTTTCTCTGAACCATTCAGGTCTTCTGCAGATCTATGCCCTACCTCACTTTTATGTACATGAGTATGAGAGTAAGAGACATTTTATTTTAAATGACTTTTCACAATTGCATGGGTACTTAAAATTGCCCATTTTTATAGCTACGCAACTGTAATACATAAAATACTCTGGTAATAAACTAATTAACTGAATGCAATTCCAGTGTTAATATAGCTTATATTTTATCTAATTGTATTAGAAAGCGTTATTCAAAGAGTGTAGATTTTTGCACAAAAAAACTCCTTACAGCTTGGCAGAATGGAAAACCAGAAATGAGACTTTTGCTTTACTGTGCAGGATGCAGGCTTAGGTATAAACACTGTTCATTTTACGTATCCTTCTTGCATACAGAAGAGTTTTACACCACTGATGTGCATGGCTTGTTTCAACTGGCCTTGATGTCACTAGGAGCTTTTCCATGTACTTAAATGGATATAGGAAGGACTGGCTAGATATTTACTGAATGTATCCTGCTAAGCGACCCAAAGAATGGTTTACCAGATGTTTTGCAGGATGCTGACCTTTTTATTAAATTATTTATTTTCCTGGCATGTCACAGTTTTAGGACAATTACATAATACTGTGTGCCGTGTTGCCTGAAGGCCATAGCATACTCTACAGCATTCCCCTGTAGACATTCCACAGTCAGAGCCCATATACTGTGTAACTGGGCTGTAGTGAGTGACTTACCACAGCAAATTACCCAGGGAAAGTGTTCAGCTTTCTGTACCCATGTTTAAGAGTAAAATGCAGAGACTGAAGGACTCTGTATAGGCATCAGGAATTTTGAATTTGATTTTCATAGCTGACACTAAGAGACAAAAAACTCCAGTCCATGAGTTCATTGCACAGCTTTTCTCAGAACTTTTATATTGACTTTAGAAGAAATATTATGAGGTTGAACTGTTTCTTACCCATGGGGACAGCAGTTCTGCCAGGTTAGACCTAGTCGGAGTTTGAAAGTCTGTCCATACTCATCTGCATACTAGAGTTTTACAAAAGCTGTCTTCTGCAGTTGCAAGTTATTTAAGTCACAAAACCAGGCATTGGAATGGGCTGCCCAGGGAGGTGGTGGATTCCCTGGAGGTTTTTAAGACAAGACTGGATGTGGCACTCAGTGCCATGGTCTAGTAACCACGGTGGGAGTGGATAAAGGACTTCATGATCTCAGAACCCGGCTGATTTTATGATTCAACATCAGCATTTACTTGGGAAAATCACACTTTGGAAAGGGAGGGGAAGCTGCAAGTAAAATTTTGATTGCAAAGCACAATTCTGAAAAAAAAATCAATTTGAAAACCTATTAAGCTATGGGTTAGCAGGAGTGGAAAGTGTAATAACCCTATTTAAATAGGGTTTGTCACTCAATCCCTCTTTGACTCTTAATGAATAGCACTGCTTCATTTCTCACTGAAGTATGTCCTGTAGGTTTGTGTGTCAAAACAACAGTTTAATTGTTCCAAAATGGCCATGGGCATGGACTACAACTTTTGGAAGAGCTGTAGCAACCACATCAACCTGGCATGAAATGCATTAATTGCACTTCAGTATTGCCTGATAACAGTGCCATTAACATACATCCAAAATGTAGTGTGTTTGTTCATCAGTGGAAGGGAGACCTAAAAAAAAAGAAACAGAAAAGCTTGATCAGTGTTGTGAAGTGGCAGTTTTCTTCCACTTCCTTACCTCATTTATTCAGCAAGAAGGTCTCAAAACTGAAAACAATGTTTTCCAAATGAGTCAGTCATGATTGTGAATTAATACAAATTGCTCGCACATCAGGAACTAAAATCCTTTTTCCTGTTTTTCAGAATTTGTAAAGGATAAAATCCTGGAGCCTGATGTTTTCCTGAGTGAGAAACATATCATCTCTCCGGAAGAAGACAGCCTTGTTTTCTGTCATTAAAATGGTCTGGAGAGAAAAAATTTAATTGTTCCTGTCTTTTCAGGTTTAAAATAGATCTTTGAAGCTTGTTGGCATAACCTGCTGAACCTCTCTATCATTTACTGTCATAAGAACACTACTTTCTGGACCAAAGTTCAAATTAGAGAACATTGTATTTAGAATGAAAAAGGGTAAAAGTATAATCTTTTTTCTCATGTTATTGTATCTTGAACTAATTGGAGCTTTTCTGTGTTTTAATGGCTTCACAGATACTTATTTATTCTAGAACCTTGGAACAAGGGTAGCTTACACATTTCTCAAAGTGGTGTAACATTGAATTTGCTTTCAGTTTATAACTGTTTAAATTACCAAAGCTGGGAAAGGAAGGTGGGGTGTGAAAAAGAATTAGGTCCAAAAGGAGAGACCCATAAAAGACATGTAGGCTTGAGAACATATCACAGAATCACAGAATTATTGAGGCTGGAAAAGACCTCTGAGATCCTCAAGTCCAGCCTATGACCTGACACTACTGCTCAGCTAGGCCATGGCACTAAATGCCACATCAAGTCTCTTCTTAAGCACCTCCAGGCATGGTGACTCCACCACTTCCCTGGTCAGTCCATTCCAACTCCTGATCACTCTCTCCATGAGGAAGTGCCTTCTGATATCCAACCTAAACCTCCCCTGATGCAGCTTCAGGCCATGCCCTCTTGTCCTGTCACTAGTTGCCTTGGAGAAGACCCTGACCATCACCTGACTACAATGTCCCTTCAAGAAGTTGTAGGCAGTAATAAGGGTCCCCCTGAGTCTCCTCTTTTCCAGGCTGAACAACCACAGCTCTCTTAGCCTCTCCTTACAAGACTTTCCCCCTAGTCCCTTCACCAACCTCGTCAACCTCCTCTGGACCCATTCCAGCACCTCAATATCCTTCTTGACGTGAGGAGCACAGAACTGGACACAGTACTTGAGATGAGGCCTCATCACTGCTGAGTATAAGGGGAGAATTACATCCCTAGTCCTGCAGGCCACACTATTCCTGATACAAGCGAGGATATTATTTTACTGCATTTGACTTCCACATAGTGACTTGCCCAAATTCATAACCTAGGTTTGTCACCCATGTTCCCAGCGCACCACATGCAGAGGCTGAAGTTGAGTGGGATCGGCTGAGAACAATAAACTGATCAAAGCAGTTGCTTAACCTAAATCTCACATCTCTGATGGGGCATATCATTAGCATTCTGCAGGGTATCTTTATAACATTGGTACAGTTCCCTATCCTCTCATTTTAAGCATTTATATGTTTAAATGTAGGTGATTGGCTCACACAAATGTTTTCCTCAGCCACCCTGTCCTCTGGAAAACTTAAGTATCAGTCTGGCAGCTGAAGGACTTGATCAGGAAACTGAAGACTTTCATTTCTTCTCTGCCTGAGCAAAGTTACATAGTTTGATAAAATGCACAATGTTCAAAAGGGAACAGAATTGCCCCTTGCTAGATGAATGCTCCTATCACTGACCCAAAGGACTGACATTCTGTCTCACATGTATTGTCTTTCTCTGGATACCATTTATTTTAGTTTGTTTCTTCATGGTAATAGTATCATCTAAGACAATAATTTTAAGTCACTTAAGTCTGATCATCAGGATAGTGGCAAGGCTGAGGACAGCGAGGGCAGATCAGACCGAGAACTTGTATTGTGTATAACTTAACACTCTCTGGGTTAATTATCAACTACAAATTTCATTTTATGAAAAAGGTGTTGCCATTTTCTAGATACATTTTGGAATTGAATTTTCTGTGAATTTTTTTTCTTTTTTAAAGAATTCATTACAGAGTAGATGAATTCTGGACACCCTGTCGAGGTAGGCTTTTCATCAAACATAAAAGAAGCAACATTTGGTCCAAATGTGAGATTCATATCATACAACTTTGGGTGCTACACTACAGGTTTTTATAAAGCTAGTTGTTTTGAATCGATGAAGATTGAATCACTACAGCCGGTGGAGAACAGAGAGCAAGCCATCTAGCCTTGAAATTCGACACAAATATTTAAGGAATTGTACTGGTGAAATCTTATCTTCAGTGGCTAAATGAAGCTTTTGAGGAATGCTAATCTTTCTCTTAGGAAGCTGAATATCACCTGAACCCTAGCAAATTTTACGGGACTATCAGATTTCTGACTAGAGTGTGCAGCTGACATCTAGCATGTCAGCATCAGAATTCAAATTGGAAAATGCGTACTTTGTGCTAGTTGTTGCAATGGAAAACAGAATCAGCTTACAGGGTTACCTATCAGCACACCTCTTACAGGCTGGGTTCACAGGCATTCTGGAGTGCCTCTCCACTCCCTTTAGACATTGTAGATAACTAGCTTGCAATATATACATTTTGCACAGAAAAAAACTGATTGCAGTGAGTCTAGTTTCTGTGTCCTACTTTACAGCAATAATCTGTGAGCTAGACCTAACCTGGAAGTCACATTACAGTGGCTGCTATGCCAAAATGCTCCAAAATTTTAAGCTCCGCTGAATGGCAGAATTTATTAGCTTGGGCTTGTTCCCACACTGATGCAAGTAGGCAGCAGCTGGACAACTCAGAGGGCAGGCAGGGAATGCTTGAATCTGCCTTCAGAATGTCTTGCTGACATACTCTTGCAAGTGTTAACGGGAAGACATGGGTGGTACTGTCTTTAGTTCTACATCATTGGAGTTAGAGCTCTGGAAAAAAAAATATCCAAGTGCTTGAAAGTGATTTAGCTGGGAGAAGGGAGAAGTAGATGAGCTTCAGTCCACAACTTAAGATAGTCTACAGAAAACTATTACTCGATTGAATATTATTGAATATTTCCTAATCCAAGATATGTCATTATTGAGCGTTGTCCTTTTTAATTTGGGATCTTCATGGATGTCCTAACATCTGGAGGAGTATTGTTCCATTTACTGTTATCAGGGTACTCCAACTCTTTCATACATAGGCTTTGTTGTCAGTCACCCACATTTCTATTGCATTGAGATAGCTTTAATATATAAAACTTTGTCTAGGACTGCCCACTTAGGAAATAATGGTGAGACAGAATGTAGGTGCTACTTATTATTTAAAGCAAGGTTTCCATCTTCATTCTGTAGGTATAGAATAAAACATTTAATATACTATACAACAACATATGTACTTTAACATACCTACTATGTCTCAAAGGCATTTCCAAAAACTTGCATTTCTGGAAATTTTTGGACCTGAATAAACACTATAGTACTTCAGATAGTTATTACAGGTTCCTATTTATAGCATATTATATTGTTTTGTCACATGCAAATTGTTAGGCATGCAGAAATTTTTCTTTTATATTATCTATTTTAAAGTACTTCAGAATAGATGCTTAATAAATCAAACATAGCAAGAGTGCATTTTGAATGCATGAATGTAGTGCTTGCATAACCCCCTGCCATAAAGAAATTTATAATAAATCAAGCTCTTTTTCAGGTACACTAGTAATTTATCAAAACCAAAATAAGCTGTTTTAATGCAGTTAATTATTGCAACTGAATTGTGGAAATGGGTTTCTTACAGTTCACTAAGGTCAAATAATTTCCAGGACAACAATACCAAGATATGTTTCATTAATTCTTAGTCTTGAGTTTGTATCCCCAGCTATGGATTTAAACTTCATTGTCAGTGCACTTAACATCTAAACTTGAAAGATTATTCTTTCAATTAGTCACACATAAATGGGAATGAAAACCTATTCACTCTGATTTCTTTATTTGTGAGCCTGATTTGTGTTGTCCCTTCAGCCATTTAATTTTCCCTTAAGTTTTCACTTTAAGTTCCTTCCAGTTCTAAAAATTTTAAATGTAGAGAAGTCCTGTGAAAATTGCTATTTATCTCACATTAGTGGAATATATTTTTATTATCTAAATTATGCCCTATTTGTTATCCCCTAAATTATACATGTTATGCCCTATAAATGCTATGCCCATATTTGGTCTGATACACTCCTGGCCTGTTTTAGGGCTTCACAATGTGCCATTTGGAACCAATGGGAGAATCTCCACTCAGTCTTCATTATATTAGATTTTCACTGTATCTATTTAGTAGGGCTTTTTTGATAGGACTAATCTAAACCTGGGTCAGTATTTCCTCTCTCAATTCCTTTAGAAGAATATTATTCCATAGTACACAATATAAAAAATACCTGTACAAAACCACTTTCCTCTCAGCAAAATGGAGCAAAATCTCCATTCAACCATTTTAATACGGAAAAAATAAATTTCTTCTTTACTGACTTTCTGAAATCATAAGTAATTCACAGTATTTTAAAATAGTAAGTATAGAGGGCATCTGCTTTACTAAACAATAGGTGGAAAGTTAAAGTTCTCAAAGGTACACGTGCAGCAACAGGAAGAGTCAAAAGTCTCAACTTTCCTGCCTCTGCTTGAGTCACCAGACACAGGCCCACCTATAGTTCAACTTTCTGTCGAACCTCATGTCTGTAATTAATCTTTCCCTTAACAAAAAAGAAAGTCCCTATAGACACCTATGATTTATTTCTTGGAATCCCACCTTCTGACCCTTTCCTGGAGGTCCTTTGCAACTTGAAATAATTTCTCTTCATGCACCAAAGACATCACTACATTCCTTACTGATGAGATGTCATATGCTTACAGGCACTAGCAATTTCTTGCGTGTCATGGCTCAATACACCTAGTAAAGTGAAAAAAGTCAGGAAATCTATTTTCTAGTCTTCAGCAACCTGATAGACAAAGGCATCTCTGTATATAAAATCAGCCTCATAAATATGTATAGATCTCCAGATATTGATGACTACAAGAAAAAAATAGACCTATAAAAATCACAGTGTCTCATTCCAATTCATAGTGTAAACATTTTGCGAGGTAAGCATGGCTTTAAGAATAATAACAGTATGTGCATATTTTATAGCTACATTTGATGCTGTGCAGCTGCTTATGACCCTCGGTTAGACCTGATGGCTAAAATGAATATAATTTGGAGAGTTTCTGGGGTGTGTTTTAGGAAATCTGAAAGCTTCAGACAGGTGACCCAAATCTGTATGGATGTCAGGTTGTTCTTAGCAAACAGCCAGATTTTGTTAATGCATTGTCTAAAATGCTCCTGCAGAGGTTAGGTTTTCTAAATTAGAGTTCAAGTTATTGGCAGGGCCCTTGCAGCTGTTTGTACCAGACTTAGCCTGTAGTATAGGGTTAAATAAAGAACTACAATTTCCATTGCAGCTTGCAGTGTTCACTGCAAGAATTATGCACAAGTAAGTCCTCACTGAGAATTATTTATAATGCATTAAAGACTATTTAATTTATGTGGTGTTTTTCTTGATTCCAAAATATCCATCACAAGAAATGAATGCAACCCATCATAATAGCATACATTATGGAAGTGATTTTCTACCAACCATGTACAAGCTGATCTAACAAAAACAGAACACTACTTTCTTAAACTATATTTTTCTGAAGTGTAGCATAGTAACAAACCCTATGCTGCTATGAAGTGTCTGATTAAATTTAATGATCAACATGACCTTAGATGTAAAATCAATAGAAAAATATATAAAGAACATTAAAAAATATAATAATGAACAATTTTGTCAAGTGTAGTTAAAAGTAAATCAGAAGGCAGAAGCCTTCAACAACCTGATCCATGATCCTAGAAAAAAATATTTTAAATTGTCAAGCAAGGAAGTAGTACACTGAGATGTTTTTCTATTCTTATTTTATATCATTCTTAAAATGTATTTGTTGATGGCCTAATGTTGTCATTTTACTTCTTGTACTGAAGATACAAACTGAAGGGATTAATGAGTGTACACATTTCTCATTCTCTTCAAGAGTCAAATGCATTCCCTACTCACTCATTCTCAATTAATTAATTTATCTGAATGCTAATTTGCATGCTTCATTCAAGTGATCAAACCTAGGTGGTGGTATGCCATTGTTTTTCTAAAATGTATGAATAATTTATGGTCATTTAATTCTTTCAAAAAAAAAGATTTTTTTAAATGTTGTCAATACCAAGTCACATTTTAAATGCAATTTCCAGCAAAAATATTATTCTAATTGTTATCTCTTGACTTGTTCCCCGACTATTCAGTAGTCAAAAATTTCTGGAGGTACTTGGTGACAGAAAACATCATAGTTTTGTTTTCTCTTAATAAATGAGCCTTCTCAAGAAACTCTGTTCTGCTTGTCATGTCTCTTCCTCTTATGTAGCATATTTGTGGAGGTGAAAGGGGTGTTGCTGTCACCTTTTTGAAGGTGAAGGTTTTTTCTGATCCTATAGACTGAAAGTGGAAGAACTGGAGCAGAAAACAAAAACCTGTGTCCAGTTTCCAGGGATGCAGATATTTTTCCCCGTGAAAATAGACTACTCCCCATGAAAATAATACTGTCTTTTCAAATCTGCCTCATCCTGAACAGTCTCTACCAAACTCCCTGAAATGTAAGTTATTTTAAAATCATGATAGAGTTCATACAGACTAATGAGAGCTTTCCCAGTGGTAATACCATGAACTTATTTTAGAGGTAAAATTTGTGAGAGTAGCACAAAAGCCCCAACCCCAAAAAACTAAAACTAGTTTCAAAACACTGAGTTTTAAAATGAAAAATGCTTTTCAGGAAATAAATCAGCATGTGTTCCTGCCAGATCTCTTCAATGCAACTTTCAAACTACTTGAGTTGTGGCTCTGTTTTAATCTCATACACAAAAAAGTTACTGATGTCATAAATGCTTACATTACCTTTCATAGTCTTTCAATGCATTGAGCTAAAAACCACATATTTTTTGCTATGCATTTCAAAACTCTCTTGGGCTTTTTAAATACCTGCTCCCTTACTTAAACTTCCTTGTGATTGGCAGGAAGACATGCTGATTTATTTCCTGAAAAGCATTTTTCATTTTAAAACTCAGTGTTTTGAAACTAGTTTTAGTTTTTTTGGGGATGGGACTTTTGTGCTACTCTCACAAATTTTACCTCTAAAATAAGCATGGCTTGCTGCACACAGATTGTTTGTGAAGCTGCCAAACGGAAGTCAGTAGCTCAGCTTAGCTGAAAGAGATAAAAACAACATTATTTCATAGCTATAAAAAAACACAATAGACTTGTAAATGGTGCCTTGTACAAACAGGGCTTTTCTTCAGGAAAAGAATAGCTCCTTCAACAGAGGCCAAGACATCTGTATTGTTCATTCACCTCTTGTGCAATGAGTTGCTATAAATAGTTCTGCATTAGAAAATCTTTCTATAAATAACATCTGAAATCTACTCCCATAATACCCTTTGTCCTTGATATGCCTTCATTGGGACAATTGTATATTTACCATGAATAAGAGAACAAAACAACTTTGGATAAAAAAGGCTATGACTATAATCAATGATTCAGTTCCTGGGATGGTTTTCATTTAGTGGGGGGAGGAGGAGGGAGAAGAAAGATATAAACAATAAACATCTCTCTGACTTTTCTCCAATATTCTATCTAGACTAACAGGCAAATAGACACAGCTTGACAGACAGATGATTGTCTTATCAACTGTAACCATCTTGGAAAGAGTACATCTAATTCTCCTAAAATAGCTAATTAATTGGGAACCAGTCCCTCTGTTCTCTTGGTATGGGAACTTTTCACAGCAGATGGTCTGTTCCATGATGCAAACTGTATAACAGTTTTCACATCTTCCTGAAATGGAAGACATCACTTAGCAAGCCTTTCCAAATGAATGATTCCAGTAGGAAAAGGCTAATGGATTATCTCACCAGATAAAGACTTGACAAGGTGTTTTATAAATTTCATTTGTACTCATTTAATTTGTTTTGTTTTGTTTTGTTTTTAACTTGCATAATGGTTTTGTGGTATGTCTTTATTTGCTTGGTTTTCATCTGTGAATATGAGCAATATACAATTTGCTCTTCTCTGGTTTTATTGACAGTAATGTTTATTGTAAGAGTGAAGCTAGAGGGACCAGATTTTAAACAAACATTTTCCTTAGCTGTGCCCCTTAGTTTTTATTAATCAAAAAGCAAAAATGCTGTCAATGTCTGTTTGGCTATGAACTAAGCTTTTCAAGGTCCTGCTTCTTGCTGAACTTTACCTTCATTGTACCTTCTCTACTGTCTGTCTCCAAACAGGATAGATTATGAAATAGAAGTAGATATTAAAAAAAAAAAACAAAACAAAACATAAGGTATGTGATTACTATTCTTCATGTCCTCAGAAGAAAGAATAAGAAGAGAACAGTTTAATTTGAAAAAAGTGAGGTTTCCTTCTGTCTCCTGAAATTTGCTTTTCCTTCATTCACAACACTCACTTCATCTTTCATCACTGGGTGCATCCTAGGTTTACAGGCTTTGGTTGACATCTCTTTAAAGAAGCTGTCTACAAAAACAAAACCAATTTGTGCCACAGCTGTTTGCCACAGCTGTTTCATTTTTATGGAAGAAAACATTCTTCTCATTTTTCTTCCTTTCAGCTGGTTTCCTACTTTTTAATCACTCCAATGGTTTCATACCTCTGTATAGTTCCTCCAGGTGTCTCTGCTGTGTATGTAGAGGAAGCATGTCATTGTACAAGGGTAAGAAATTTGAGAAAAGTAATATATTTCCTGTTTATTTCTCCTTGTTTTCTTCCTTATTCTGAAAATAAAATCAGCTAGATGTCAAATCCCACAATGGAACAACAATACAATACCACAGCTACATACCAACATATGTTTTATCCCTTTTTTATAAAAGGTCCCACTTGCAGAGGTATAATGTATAATGTTAAAGCAAAACAGTGTAGAAGGGACAACATACGTAACTTTCTCTTTTATACCTTCAGGTGATGCAGAATTTCTGTTCCAGACATTCTGTAGTGTGTGTGTATGCACGAAGGTTCTTGTGAAAATATGGTTCTTTGGTGCCTCAGTTTGCACTTCGTGTTACCAAGACCACTTACAACTGAATTTATCAGCATACCCATCTCAAAGCTGAAGAACCTCAACAGATAAAAGAAAAATATTACTTATGGATGTAAACTGTGTACACTGTATTTTGATTGTATTTGTAGCTCTAAATGAAAAAAAAAGTATTATGTAATATACTAAAATCTTTCCATAATTTTGAAACTAAATGAAGCCTGGATCAATATCCCAAAGTAAGCACTTAGAAATAATTTTAAGGATCAGTAAAGTCAAAATTTTTGAAATAAAGGAAACCTAGAATATCCAATTTTTAAATAGTTTGATAGTTATTTAAATACTAAAACGAATGGGCCTACTAAAGAATGTTTGGGAAAATGTTTGCAGTCAAGACATTCCATTATTTAGCATAACTTAGAAAAATAGAATGTCTTGACTTGTGTATAACAGACAGATTCTGTAAAGTGAAAAAAAAGTAAAAACTTGTAGAATTTTTACTTAAAACCCAGTCCAGATTTTTCCTGTGACTGTCTGCTTCAGATATGCAGATTGAGTGAAGGCAACAACATGAAAGGAAACTTCTGTACTTTCTTACCTCTATGTACTCAGTGGGCTTCCAGTCCAATGGCCAAAACACACGTATATTTATTCATGGTGGATTTTCTGCCTGTGTGTTGGCCATAGATGCACAAAGGCAAATATAACCCTGGGGATTCACACTGAGCACTGCAAGGTACATGGTCACATAGAACAATCTAAGATTTCACCTGGTGCTCCACGCTGGACAGTGGGAGCTGTCCCATTGGTGGAGTGGGATTAGGGCTATCCCCTGGATGTGTTGTCTTCGTATAACTTTTAGAATAATTTTTCTCAGGAATGAGTATTTTTTTCATGTTCATCTCTGGACAACTTATACTGAAGGTTGCACTTTCTCTTTTTGTTCTCTTTCATTTTGCTTTTAGGTCTTTAGACAACTCCAATATAACAGCATGTGCTATCACATATTCATCTTCCAAAACACTTGATGCCTTTTGCAATTTATAGAGTTGCCTTAAGTTTTGGAACTGCTCTGACACAGTAAATGCTGTATATAAGAACGACAGACAGAGTTACATGTCAAACACACAATGAGTTCAGACAGTAAAACCCAGTAGTCCCGGACATTTCCAGTTAGATACATGGTGGCTCTGAAATAAGATCTCTGAACTGTACCAAATTTCTATGCTTTCTGATTTCTATCAGCACGAATCCTTTACAGCCCTATTACACTAAACCTCATTGACCATATCTTACTTTGTTAATATAGAAAGCTCTGAAAACATTTTCACAGTACGAAGTAATAACCGTAAATTGAGCTTTTATTTCTGAGCAAAAAAAAATTGTTTTATATAAAGGATTATATTCATTTCAGCTTTTACAAGATTTATGAGCCCAACCCCCTTGGAATTCAGAGAGAAAATGCAAGGGTGATGCTTAAGCCAAGTGCTAATTTCTTTCTAATGAATTCACATACTTTATGTGGGTGGGCCAATATAAAGACCTTGTGTATATCTATGCAATAGATCAATTCACTCTTATATTCAGAAGTGCATGCTTTCACAAGTGTAGGCTTAAGAAATTTTTCACTCTGTGCTGGCCACCAACTACTACTGGAATGTGTAGTGTGTTCTAGGAGATTCTCAGTCTGGTCAAAGAAAATGTTTGGGGGATTTATATTATTTTAGGTGGGGTTTTTTCTAGACCACAAGTTAAAAATGACAGAAGACTGCACTTCTAGACTCCTTGAAAACTTTCTAATGAATATAGGGCTCAGTCTCTTGCTCATTCACTGCAGACATGTACATTGGTGATTTGGGCAATAGAATGAATAATAATCCTAGAATCTGAACCCCATCTATTATAGTTCTTGTTGATGATGATGAAACTTTAACAAAACAAAGAATACTCTTTACTGATCTGTGGTAAATTTATCCTCAGTTTAAAAGAATTTTTAAATATTTAAGCACCTTTATATTGTTATTCTTTCTTCTGCTTCCATTGCCCTCCTTAAACACTAGTCTTGCCAGTCTGAAAGGTCTATATTGTGTCTTGAAAAAACAACAGAGGACATGTCATTTACACGCATAAGCATCAGAAAGGAACAGGTCAGTGCTTTTGTCTATAAATATTAGACCAATACCACTGCTTTAAAAAAAAACATTTTGACTTATAAAATGATTGTAATCAGACACAATTCACAGCTGTCTCTGCCCTGAACCCTGATATAGCCAGCCACTAATAACAATTGTTACTCATTCCAGCACTATAATCTTGCTTGGACATCAGAAAAAAAAAAAAGAAAAAAAAAGAATGTAAGAGAATGGAAAGCAAAATGCACTTGTGCTGTATGTCTGAGGCCCTCTTAATATGGTCTTGAATATAATCTGGAGCCTATTGTGCAAGGTGCTTAACAAATAGTAGGAGACAGTCCTTGTATTAGTTCAGAGGCATACAGCTAACCCATTGGCCTACATATGACACTTGACAATTTCACCTCTTATTTTCCAAATAATTTTCTTAATGAAATGAACCGTTAAGACCAGTGCCTGAATCTGAACTGTACGTACCACACTACCTATCACTGAATTTTAGAGCTTGAGAAATGTGAACGTGTTCAGGCATCTGTGAACAGAAATTGCAAGTTGTGGAAAATAAACCCCTTTGTCCTAAAGAGCTTTCAAGCAATAGTTCACTCTTATAGAAAGGTCTTTCCTAAGGTCATGCTACCTTTATTTCATAATCCCAGAACACAGCAAGGAAGTGAATCTGGACACGACCTCTTTCAACTCCTGTTCATTAGAGCAGATGATACAAACAACACAGGCCTTTCACAGCAAGGCCTGGGAACAAGCTGCAGTCAGGGCATAATCCAGATAGAAAGACAAATCCGTTGAAATGGAAGCAGTATAGTTTATTAACATATGTGGTTTTTTTTGTTTAAGTTATCTTTAGCCAGAATTAGTCACTATACAATTTTCAACCAAAATATGGACTCAGATAGAGCATACTCTAATGAACATATTTCTCCACTGATAATGCACATTACAGTTCTTTTAGCTCAGTTGTCTATTTCTACCTAGCTCCATTATCTCAATGAGATGTTCTTTTTCACAATTAATAGCATCAGAATCAGCCAAAATCTTCCTTTCTGACTATATAAAACGGAGTCAGTCCTTCCTTCGAAAAAGTAGGGAGTATTTACAGCAGACAGCTAAGGCAGCCAAAAGAAGTTTAGGTACCAATTAATGTGATCTCAAGACAGGTCCTGTAGTGTGTTCAGGCACACTTTGTGTTAATTCAGTGTCTGTTTTCCCTGTTAGGGAAAACTAATGAATGTCTTGCAGACTGCTGCATTACATTCCATACACTGTGAGCAGGGTCAACTTAATTCAATAGTTTGACTTTTTAGATGGTGAGTATCCACCTTTCACTATAAATCACTGAGACAAGAGGAAAAAGGTGGCTGAAGGGCAGAGCAAAACCAGAAAGCAGATAAGATTATTTTCAGTTTAGTCCTGAAAAATGGCGATATAAACGTGAGGAGCTTTTCAGTAAGTTTTAGGAAGTAATCTTTCTTTGTTTCAATTTGCTGTAGCTTACAACCACTGCTAAGGCAAAGCATTGGGGACATATTCATTTCTATTGTACAAAATCATAGAAAATTCCTGAGTACAGAAAGGATACCTGAAAAGGGTTTAAATTGGTTCAGGGCAGATAACACTTCTTTTGTTCTTGGAAATGGGCTCAAAGAGACTGATCCTGTGCATCGTGCAGTAATTCTCAAAGTCTTCTCCCACTCTGGAAAAACATGCATATTGATAGTTTACCCCATTAGCATTAAGGGCTGTGGTGCCAAGTGATGTGGTTTAGCACCAGTCTAATCTAGCACAGGTCTGATCTGGCACAGTCATCCAACACACTGCAATGTGGGGAGAAGGTACAAATCACCATAATGCTTTGGGCTAAACCTCAGAAAGTCTCTCTGGGAGATTTTTCAGGACCACATTGTGTCTTCCTAATCTGACCATTTCTGAACCCTGTGTTTTCACTCTGCATGTATAGTCCTGTAGACTGTAGGACAAGATAGGATAGGACAGGACAAGACAGGAAAGGATGATGTTTTGCTCTCCTTCACCTTGAACACTGTCTAGATACAAAATACCTGGTAGGTTTTTTTGTGACTCTTTTGAGTATTTGCTATCTTTGCTATATACAGTTGTTGAAATCTGGTGTATAAAATTCTGTGAGGCATGGTGTAGGAAGAAGATTCACTTTTTATTTGAAGAGAGCCAAGAGAGGCAGCTAGAACCCAGAACAAAAAAATTTTCTGTGTGTCCTTTTACCTTTTTGTTTAGTAATTGCTGATGGCAGACACAGAGGTATTATGAGCTATTAGATGGGGGGAGGAGTGTTGGTTTTTTAGGTTGGAGTTTTTTTGTTTTTTGTTTTTCATCTACTGAGAAATTTTTGGGCTCTTCATTGCTTACAGAACAACTGAAAAATAAAAGAAAGACAAGCTACACAAAAGGTGATACTGTTATTGTTAGCCTGATGAATAGGATATGAGGGCATATGATACAGGATACATTTTTAAAAGCATGAAAGTAGCCAGCTGAAAGATTGTGATGTACAGGAACCTACCTGGTAGCACAGAGGAAAGCAAATCTGGACAAGGATTCAGATACTTAAACACCTTTTGAATATCTAATAATATCTTCCTTGACCCCAAACCAAGTAATAAGCTCTAATTCTGCACAATATGTGTCATACCCATGCAGACGTCAAAGACATCCTAGAGAGTCTTGGATGACCTAGTTACTCCTCTTTAGGTACTTTATACTCATTGTTTTACATTCACAGACTGAAAGAATCAAAAATATGTTTACTCTCTCCCTTTAACCCAGTCTTTCTTACCTATCCCTGTAATCTGCTGTTTAACACAAAGCACTTCCTCTGGACCAAGGGAAATCTTTGTCTCAAGGTGTATAGTCAGGGACAATGCTTGATACCAGAAAATTCCTGGTGAAATCCTCTAAATTTTACTAACAGCAAAACATCTCTGTGATTTCTGCTTTTCCATCTGGTTTGTAGCGTATGTAGATGTCAGAGGGCACCTGAATTGGTAGGCTGTGATGTTGTGTGAAAGCCAGTGAACAAGCAAAAGAACAAAGACTTTTTGCCTTTTTTTTTTTTTTTCTTCAGTTTTCTTCCAGCCAAATCAGCCCTCATTCTCCTGGGATCCTTGTGTGATCTTCCAGCAATAAATTTTGAGAGGCATACAGGACAAGAACATATAAGAGAGATGTTTGCTGTTGCTGTATCATCACTATCATCACAACTTAATGATATTTTCTCTCTCTTTTTAATAAAATTTGATTTGTTTCAGACAGAAAAAGGAATTAGGTTATGTGAGCCAAGTCGATGCCAAGATAGTTATTTAATCTTTCCATTTCAGAGGCACAGGATAACTTTGTGTTTAAACTGCTATTAAAATTAAACCTTTCCTTATGTTTAATAACAATTTCTTTGGTTGGTTGGCATTTATGTTTTGTTTTGGTTTTAATCAGATTCCTGAAAACAAGTCTCAGAAAGAGACTCTGGTTGGAACCTCCAGGAAGTATCTAGTTAATTAATGTTGTGGCTCCCCAGTTGTTTGGTCTTAATGCAAACTTGGATGTGTCCAATTTTATTTTTCATGGGAAACATCAGGCTTGAAGTTGGGAGGGTGTTTCCTGTAAAATAAACATAAACTTGGAAGATATCAAATTAAGCAGAAAAATACAGGAAGGACTCCTAAACACCTTTTTGTCTGTAAAACCAGGTCATTTCATCACAGGAGATTGAAGCTGGGGCAATACATTCCAAAAGTTAGGCCAGTTTCTGAAACAAAATTTTTACTACTCTAAAATAAAAGATATTATTCTTGCCATGGTGTAGCTTCCTGGGATCTAATTCTTTTCAGAACAAATCTTAACTAAAAAGAAAAAAAAATAACAACCTACTGGACTGGATATGATGATTTCCTAAGTACCAGTGAGTGGACCAGATTATGGGGACTTCCTACCTCTAAGGTACTACATCTATGAGAGGACCTACATACAACATACACTAAAAAGAAAATTCCAGTCAAAAGAAAATGTTATATATTAGAAATGGGAACTATTTGAAAAATATGGCTAAAGAGCTCAAGACCTCATATATATATGGAAGAGAACAAGTTTGATATCAAATTCATCTGAACGAGGAGCAAGAAGGCACCAACTGAAAACCCAGAAAAAGCAATTTACTGCTAAGAGAAAGTTTGAAATGGCAGCGAAGATAAATGAGAAATTCAAATGTATGGAATGAAAATATAAAGGGATCAGAGAAGTTAATGATATAACAGTAAGATAACAAAACCTGTGGCAGCTAACATCAAGGTGGTTTTAGTGGTGTTACTGAGTTTTTCATTGCAATCCTGGCAAGTAGTATTAGACAACAAAATTACTAAAAATTAACTCAAAAAGGCAGCATTGTTCAACAACTGCATCTTTATTTTGGAAAGAAGCAAGCATAGAATGTATTTCCTAACAGAGCTCTAGGTGCACTAGACTATAAATGACAAATATTAAACAACAGCTTCTAGTGATGAATATATTTTTATGAATAAAACTGCATAGTACATTCCTATGAATCTTGGATGATCTGAACGAAGGGAGCTTTTTAACCTTTTAATAGTTTTTAACAAATTTAACTGTGTTGCATAAGTAACAAAGAAACAGGAAAGTGTAAATATTATGGCAACATTTAAAAGAGTAAATATAACCTGAACAGGTGTAGTAGTAAATCTAGCATCAATGCAGGCCACTACTATTAACTGCAACTCAAGAAAGTACAATTTTGATACACTTTATAGTCTCATTTTAAAGACAAAAAGAAAGGATGTGGGGCTTATAATTCTTTGGTTTCTTAGTGATTTGCATGTTCATTCAAGATGTAAAAGATATGATCTTTTTCTGAAGCCATTTAAAGTCATGTTCCACCTTTGGAAGAGAGCTGTATCTTACCCAGTGGCTCCGTAGAACACACAAACAAGGTTTGCGCCAAAATTCATGGTTTTCCAATCATCTGAGTGTTCCAAACATTAATGTAAAGAACCGTGTTCCCTCTTGTGTTTTCTTAACCTAATAATTCTTGAATTCTTGCATCAGGGTGTCACAGAAGGTCAGAGTAGTTGTGGCAAGTTAAAGGTCTGCTGGTAAACCACAGGTCAGACCAAAGCAAGCTCTGACTTTTTCTGGCTTTAAATGTTCTTTGTCTTTTAAACCTGTATGCATGTCATAAGAATGCCAAAGATTATTTCAATTTTACTTGATAAATTTTCTTCCCAACCTCACACAGATATTTATAAAACAGGAGATAAGGCTAAACTTTGTTGTCCTCTAGAAGAGTCATCAAGACAAAGCAATCCATTACCTGAAAGTGTCAAAGAAGAGCAAAAGCAAGACTAGATTCCATCCAGTTCTGTGGTCTCCATCCAATACCAGCAAGTCACAGAGGTCTTCCCATGTAAAACCAGGACAGAGATTCATAAGGTTACTGTATCATATTATTCTATACCAGAAGGTATCTGATGAACACAGTCATTTCAATTTCTCCACCATATGTTGAAATCTAATTAACAGAGCTAAAGAAATACTCCACTACGTGTATAGATAATCATAAGAAATTTGTATCATTTTCAGATAAATGTTGGCTCTGGGTTATGGTGAGGACTTTAAGCTCTCAGATGTCAGGAGACACAGAGCGTGTACTGAAAATTCAATTTGTTTATTTCTGCACTTCTGCTATAATATGTGCACACCATTAGATCACTGGAGCTAAGGAAAAATCCTTAAAAACATAGGATCAATTAATATTAAGGATCAACCAACTATACTGATTGAGCAATCAATAAAGTAATTTTTTAGTGATATATTATCTAGAGTAATATACGTACTGTGATCTTTCATATAAAAAAAAATACATGTATATTGTATCAAAGACTGGTGGCAAGATACACAGAATTTTGGTAAAAAAGATTGTTTTGTTCCACTCCAGATTTAGTTCATAAAGTTTCATTTAAAAACACACTATTTGTATCTGTTTACTCCAGAGAAAGTATTGAAAAAATAAGAAACCCAAATTTAAATTTATATTTCTAAAATTTGAAATCTACTGAAAGTTTGAGGTTTTTCTTGATGCTTTTGTCACTCTTAATCACACTTCCACTTTGCTTACATTAATAATATCCAAATAAGTAATTAATTATATTTAATTAATAATATCAAAAAAAGTAAACATGTATAATTAGGGGTCACTGTTAAGCACTGCTTCTCATTTTCAAACCCTGTGTGTTCAGAGAGATTCAGACTTGTTACATGTTGTGATTTCACAATATGCATTCTAGAAAGCATCTAATAGAGATAACTGATTATCTTATTTTGGGCAATTATTTCTTCTTGGGGTTGTTTTGCTCTATTTATAAAGTTTATTTTCCTGAGATGAAAATTTTTAAGATTCTATTTTCTTCTCATTTTATTAATGCAAATCCTCCATTTATTATTTTATTTTCTTATCTCCTTGAAACCTATTTTTTAACAAGTACTCTTTACAAGATGCAGTGGAATTAGTACCATTAGCTGCAGTCTACACAGTATCTAACATTTCAGAAAGAGACTGGAACCCTTTCTTAATCACCAGCCTCCCTAATTACCCTTCTTTTCACAAGTATTGTTGCAGTTAGGAAGTATTGCAACCTCCTAGCCTCTCTAGGCTATCTGCTTCCATAAAGTCAATGTCTTTTTTCTGTAAATTGGGAGACAGATAATCATGTGGACAAGTCAGATTATATAGCTGTTAAACATACAATCCTCTTTTTATCTCAGCCTAAAATACATCTCACTCTGACAGTAAGAAAGCAATGTTTTTTAACAGGTACAAGTATAGATCTTAGGCAGCCATAAAAGGAACAAAAAGCTGTACCTTGAACAAACATTTCTGGGCAATTTATTTTATTGGAATATTATGTTAGAGGAGTTATATGGCTTCTCACTCTTCAGAGTCAAGACGTTTGTCCTTTTGCTTACTTCACTTTCAATGACTGGAGTGTGAATGCTTGTAAATGCACACAACACAACTTTTCTCTTTTTCTGTACCCATCCCAACTCTGCAGATTCCTCAATATCACCTTTTACAGACTTGGTGATATTGCCCTCAAGCCATAGACAGAGAAAGCTTTTTGCCTAAGGAAATGAGAGCAAAAATTGGCTTTTCTTCACATAGAAGGGGAAAGAGCACTACTAATAATTATGCTGAAAAAATAAAATGCATTTGTGTGTTTTATTAATTTGCGATAATTTAGTGCCGCTTCACAAAATTCTATTCAGTCAGGCAAGCAATTTTTTCTTTTGACAGGCCAGTAAGATATCATTAATTTTTAATTCTCATCAATCACCATGGTAAAGGCTGTCTAAGAAGGTTTTTGTGCTTTGGCTGGTAATTTGTCATGACAATTTTACAAGGCTGTTTTAATGCCTTCTCTTGGTTGATTGAAAGTGTCTTATTTACTTCAATTAGTTTTGCCAGTGAGACACTGTGGGTTTATATGAAATGAATTGTTAATTGCTCCCGAAAGCCTAGGTAGACACCTGCTTTTCCATTAAAACACAGATCAAACTGCATATGTGTTGAGATCTAAAATTAAGTGAATTTTGCAGGCTAAGCAGAGACTTAGGGATCTTCAGTTGTGATACAGTCAATGCTATTTGTTACATAAAATGATTTCTGATTTTCTGTTAAGTATTATTTTGTACATTAAACAAAAAAAAATTTAGCAAGCTGGAATTAACTAGTTTTTTTGCAGCTTTCTAGGTACTTCTATATTAAATACATATTTATGTACTACTATATTAAGTACATATTTATGTATATATCTGCATTGCCCTAGGTGGTAGGTAGGTGCTTCATAAGTTCTCTTTAAAACTGGTGAATTAAACAACCTTTAAATGACAATCTTTTAGGTTTAACTACTCAACTCTTTATGACATGTTTAATACTGACAGATGATATAGAAAGTAATCAAGAAGATTTAAAAATATGCATTAAACAACTTCAAGGCCCCGCAGCCCAGTGTATAATGATGCGACAGTATTTGTTTTCTGTACAAACTCTATGAGTTCTCATAATTACATTAATATTTCCACATGGTGAAGTTGTACCAGTACAGTATGGAAAGAATTGTCCACATCTGATTTCACTAGGTCACCAACACATTCTGCAGCTGCGATGAGGCCATAATTAGTGAAATTAATTAGCCTTAGGAAACTAAGCCATGTGACCTATACTTTAATACACGTACTTGTTGCTATGGCAGCACAAACAGGAGTATCTCTCAAGCTGTTAAGGCCCCTGATTTCCTTTCAAAATGAGCAGCTACAGGGTGTGGAGCTGTAGATAAAGTAAATCCATTTGTTGGACATGGTAAACCGCAACAAATAATAAATGAAACAACACTGATACCTGAAGTTATCATTTGATAGAAACCTAAACATAGCATTTAAGGTTTGTGATGAAAAGCTTGACTATTTTTAAATTTCAGGCACTGGCAGAATTTTATGGCACTGATTAGAAAGACTAGAGGCAAAATGAGTGCTGCACTGATTTTTTCCTTCACTGTATTGATTTCTTTGCTTATATTTTAAATCCTTCTAAACGCAAACAAATGAAAGCTTTGGGGCAGATTTGGCAGAAAGACCTCTTCAATTTTGGATTTATACTTCTTTAAACTTCCCATCATTTTCTGACCACTCCATATGTTGTCCCCCTTTTTCCTTTCTTTTCTCTACAAAATCATATTTACATACAAATGACCAATGTATTTGTCACAAAAAAAAAGAAAAAACAAACCCAAAAAACAAACAAAAAACCAACCAAAAAACAAAAGTTGTCAAATCAATGATAAAATGTTGTCAGGACATGCATTCTCATATTCTGGATGATTTTATAATTTTTCAATAATGTGAAATGGCAATATATTTTCCCACATTCATGTTCAAAGACATATGCATTTGTAAAACTTATAAAATTAAAAAAACTTGGGACCATAAGACATATGTCTAACTTCTTTGATTATTGGAATGCTTTATTTTAAAAGAAAGTCCCAAGAGGATTCTGCATGTTTTTGCAATTTGTGCAGTTTTTGCTGGCTGACACAAAATTTCCTGGTTTTGGAATTTAGAATACCTTTTTCTGCTTTATTATGTCAACTATGATCCTAAACATTATTAGTCAACTTCCACAGTTTAAGAATCTTTTAAATAAAATGTAGAAGGGACCTTTTGTTACAGTGAGCACTAATAGTGGTACAAAGGTTGAAAAGATAAAAATAATACTGGGAGGTGGTTTGAGGTCTCATGTATTACAATCATTCAGATGCTCCTTATATCAGCCTTGTGGGTTATATTTGGCTTCTGTGGTATAGAGCTGTGTATTTCCCCAAAGACCTTGCTGAAATAAATGGTTCACTTTCTACCAACATCTTATATGATGCCTACGTTTCTGCTCAGATTCATTGATGGAGTTTATCTGTTTTCTGTAGTTATCTGAAAGTGAAGCTGGGTCAGATACCCACTGTCCTTACAAAGGTTCCATGTCAATACTGTAAAAAAAAACCAAAGAAGATTGTAAGTAGATCTTTCCTGAGGACTACAAATAACTACATGGCTGTAAGTTTTTAAGAGGTTCATGAAAATTTTGTTGTGTTGGGCATTGGTGTCCAGGTAGTGGCTGAAGGATGTTGAAGGGACAACCTCTCTGAAGAGAGAGGCCTGGGCTCCCGTGGGACAGACAAGCCAGTTACAGATGGTTCTAGTTGGCTCCAACTGACTCACTGTAAGGTACAGCTTGGTCCAGAAGAGCCTTTTTCAACATGTTAATGCTCCTGGGGAAAAAAAAAAAAAAAAAAAAAAAAAAAAAAAAAAAAAAAAAAAAAAAAAAAAAAAAAAAAAACCAGAAGACAACTAGGTCAGAGAAGTAGGAGAAGGTGCTCCAGGGACAAGAGCAGAGATTCAGCTTCAATCCCTGGAGGAGGCCATGGTGGAGCAGGTGGAAATTTCCCAAAGCGACTCGGGACTGGAGATGCCACAATAGAGCAGGGTTATCTTGAACAACTGTAGCCCATGGAAAAGCCCATGCTAGGGAAGGGGAAAGAGAGAGGGAAGAAGAAGCAGAGACAAAGTGCTATGAACTTATCACTACCCTCACAACCCACTGCTCAGGGTGCAAGAGTGAAGCCGAGCTTGGGACATGAGAGGAGGAGAGTTATTTTAATGTTTGTCTCTGTTTCTTACTACCCAAATTTATCTATATGAATGCTTTAGGCTAATTGCATAAAATCACAGAATATGGTGAGTTGGAAGGGATTCATCAGTATCATCAAGTCCAGCTTCTGTCCCCATATAGGGCAGTCCCAGAATCACAGCATGTAGCTGAGCTAAATGCAATTTGTCCTTAGCTGAGTCTATTTTGCATGTGATCATAACTGGTAGGTGCTGTTCCTTGTTCTTAAGTTGACCCATGAGATCTGACTTCTATACCCTCCCTCTTCCTCTCTGAGGAGGGAATGGACAGCTGAGTGAGAGTTTGGCTGTTGGATAAGAGTAACCCACCACAGAATTTGAAAGGCTTGGGAATGATGCAAAATTATAGACAAATACTGTGTGGCTCCCTCTTACACATAAGCAACCTATTAGAGAATAAATCTAATAGAACCTATTAAAGAATCATATCTCCAGTGACAGTAGTTCTGGATTGCATGACAGAATCTAAATTCAAACTCACTCTGTAAATAGTATTATATTATGAAATTATAATATTTAATTTTATGGGTCTGTGCTTGAGGAAAGGTTCTTCTGCATCTCATTTAAGTGAAATTAGATATAAGGTTTTGCCCTAAGATACAGCAAAAGTTCAATAAAACTAGCTAACATACCAAGCCTGACACTGAAAATGAAATAGTAATGCAGAAGACTCAAAGTAATTATCAAAATACAAGTAGTAGCATTAAAAAGTAATAATGTAAATTGTATAATTGTGTAATAATGTAAATAATGTAAAAAGTAATTATGGGAATGACAATGAACACTTTTAATAATTAAAAAAAATATTATCTAACATCACCATCTGAAGATCTCATCTGACTTCCTCTTTCTGCTTTCAAAAGGCTCTTCAGTATCTTTAATCAGATGATAACTTAAACTTCCTGAGTCTTAGCCCATCATGGGGTCACATTTTTGCCAGTGATTTGATAAGCTAGTCTGTGCCTCTGCTTCCCATCTGACTCATCCTCCTATCTAACAAGACAAATTCTCTAGGGTGAGGAATTCTGCTCTGTGTAACGTCCACTAGTTACGTCACTATCACTAGTGACATAGATAGTAATAAACACTATTATAAAGTGGATGCTATGGATTTAATTTGTTGGTGACTGTTGCCTTCAATGAATGTTTTTACATAAGATTAATGTTTCCGTTTTCCAGAAAGAGAAGAGAAAAGCAAGAAACAGGCATGAAAGAAAAATATTGATGGCTTCACTGTGAGAAGAAAAAATCTTACCAAGGAAAAGAAGTTAACCATTCTGTTCCTGTATGTCTCTATAATTTGTAAATCCCTAATTACTTTGTCTAGTTAATGAATGTTGCTAAAAAAGTCTGCAAAGACTAGATGCAGCTTCCTGAAGAAGGCAGAGAGATGAGAATTTTTGCCATGCACTTCTCATATTGCTACTCTCAAAGAATGCATCATGCAGCAATTCTGCTTCACTTCATTTTGACAAAGTCAAAACCAAACCCTGGCTTTTCTAACCATCAAAAAGTATTCACCTGACTCTAAGGAGTAACATTACACTATCAAAATCTTGTCATTATATTTGAGGAAAATGAGTTTTTCATCTGAGTTAAGCACATTTTTTAGATCAACCACCCCCACATATGGCTAAATAAAAACTCACTGTATTTTTTCTGGATTAAAGTGAAAAGTTTTCCTTAAAAGGCACTAGCCACTAATTCTCAGACTTAGGTATTCAAAAATACATTTTTAGGAATATTTTCCCTTTAAGAAAATTTCCATTGCTTTGGATAGCAATTTTGCCTGCTTAAGAATATGGAGGTAGCATTGGAAGAACAAGGCTGTCACACTCAACACTCATTTTCTCCTACAGGGCCAAGTTTTTGACTGGTGTTTCTCTTCTGATGTCAACAGGTTTTTTTCTAATGTTGAGTTTTCTCTTGCTAAATCACAAGCTGGTTTAAACCATTCAACTGTTTTCCACTTCCTACCTCATAAGTTCAACTGAAAAAAGAGGAATGGGTGAGAGGAAATCAAGTGATTAGCAGAAGCAAATAAAGCATTTGAAGCTGGCAGGTCAGTGTAAATGCCTGACTAGAAGAACATCACCAAATTTTATTAATGTAGACATGATTATATGGGTGCTTAAATGCAGATAACCAGGCATTTTATTATGGTCATTTGCTGAACTAGAGGATCAAATGATTAATAATTCTAGCATCAATACAGTTCTTTTCACATTTGAAATGTTTTCCAAACACTTTCTAATTAGAGTAATCTAATGTCAATTTCGTTAGTCAGTCCACCCTGTGTGATTAATAAGTGTTTTATAAATAATTCTTGTGCTGAAAAAAGGCAGAGAGACATCGATACTGGGACTACAACTCAAGAAAAGACTTAGCAGCCTCTCTTCCTGTTCTTCCTTGCTTCCAGCAAGACATTAAAGACAATCCATTCAGAAATGAAACTTAGATGCTTCTGAGCCTGGAAGAATCCAACGTAACCAATCAGGCACTACTTGGCAGCTCTCCAATATGTCCTATGAACCACCCCTGAAATCTGTTATTGGATTAAACTGATGCGTCTGGCTCCACATTTGGAGTTCTTGAATAGCTTCTGAGACATCTGTCCTGATTGTATCTGGCTATATGCATCTGTAACCTACCTCTAGATTCACCTTCACCTCTATCTGTGCCAAGCATTTAACCGACCACCATTATTTAATAACATACGGAACTCCAGGCATGGGATCCTGTTGTCAGGCATTCCATGGGTTTGTGCTAAACTCCTCTCTGCAATAAACAGAATAGGGGAAGTTAAAATTTCTTTGTCAGCATATATACAGACCCTGACACAGTGTTCCCTAGTTCCATTTAGAATGTTATTACCACATTCTCAAAGATTAGTAGAAAGAAAAAGCATGTGTCTATTAAGTAAAAAAAAAACCACAAACAAGCAAAAACCCTACACACACACACACACAAAACCCCCCAAAAACAACAACAAAAAACCAAACAAAAATAAACTACACCAAAACCCTTAAAAATCTACAGGGCATGTAGGCATAAAATGTTGTCAAGCTATGAAGAAAGAAATCTCTATATAGTAGCATCTAGATTTAAGAGAAAGCTAGCAAAAAAGGAAAAAACATCTATTTCAACCTGTGTAGAAGAAAAAGAAGAGATACAAACTGCCTTTTCATACTTCAGTTTAATCCAGAGAGTGCTGAGTGCTTTCAGGGACAGAGAGACCATTGGGAAAAAAGATAAAAAGGTGTTAGAGGTGATACTCTGAGTCAGTTTTTGGCCATTCATTCACAGAAACCACTGTAAAGAAAACATTTATGTGGTAGTTTTTATAACATGAACTAAGTTTCAGGTCAGCTTCAGGTTTGGCTCCAGAGGGATTAAGATTTTAAATAGATTTTGGGACGTTGCTGTGCCTTTCAAAGATGAAGTGGAACTGCAAGCTGTCTCATACGTAAATCTTGAAAGCAAGGTAAACAAAAGTTTGTTAGGTCATAGAAATTTGCAGGTATAAAGAAGTCTTATACAAGTAGGCACATATGGAAATTAATCTACAAACTTTTGATTCTGAAGGGTAAGGGAATGTAGAGTGATGGAGATGTGAAAAAAATGGCAAAGTCAATTTTTCAGAATTTTGTGGCCTACAAACAGGTAGATATGGAGGAAGATTCTTTGACAGAATATGGGTAGAAAAGCTGTGTCTCCTAACTGATGAGCATTGTGGTGCTTCAGAACCTCCAAGTGTAAGATGGCGCTAATGAGAGGTGGCATTAAATATTATGCAAATTAGACTTCATGTCCTTCTAATGTATGGTACTTTAAACATGGGTATGTCAGCTTTTGTATTCTCTTGCAATATTTTAGAGAGCACTGTGTCCAGACAAGTTATATATGTTTACATGGCATGAAACAACTCGATGTAGTTAAACTTACCTAGCTCTGGAAGAAGCACAGTAGCAGTAATGTGACACTATGCTTGTCCCACACTTACAGAGTAGTACTGCTTCTGATTTGGAAAATAGTCTCCTATTACATCAGAAAGCTCAAATTTATAGAGTATCATTACCAAAACAGACCAAAGGCTGACTTGAACTGAGATGACAGCAAATACTAAAACTGTCTGGATTTCTTTCATAATCTTTTTATATATATATATATAGTTTAAAAGGTGAGGGAGGAACAGGATGCAGCTATTCTCATGAAAGTTCTCTTAAAAGGTAGCTATTGCTAAGAGCTTCTAACTTAATTCGTCTTTCAGGCTTGAACCATAGAATGGGAAATCTTGTGTATTACTCGGAGGAATTTCCTTTACAGGTTTCCCTGTAAAGTATGCAGCTAATTGGTTTTTTTTGTGATGGGTAAAACCCCCACATATTTCTTGGAAACACATGTTTTGTTTCCAAATGTATTGTGTCATTCTGGAGAGAATGAAGCCCTCAGTTATTTTAGCTGGGGTCCATTATTAAAGTCAGCACATGTTCCTCATCTCCCAGGAACAAAATAGAAAATGGCCTGGAAAATTACTCCTGAAAAATGTTAAAATGTTAGGTGTGATAGTCATGTAGTCTCCTGATGTAGAGGAAATAAGAGCAATGATGATTTTTGTTGTGGGTGGAGTGGCAGGAATCATGAGGCTGTAATCTCTTACTGGAATGCAGCTTTGGATGGTGCTAGGAATTGCTTACTCATGCTGAGCTTCCCCTAGGAGTCATATGAGACTTTTGTTGTGGTCACATGCCTGCAATCACCATGGTGTAGTACCTTTATCGAAATCACAAGGAGAATAAAAGCACTGTGTTTTTTTAAAGCAGGGCTTATGGTATGAAATCTATTTGCTTCATTTCTGCAGAATAATGAACTCACAGAAAGTATTACCAATGTTCATTTGAATTTGGTCATCACCTCCCTTATATTCCTGATTTTGTACATTAAAAGGTACAGTTAAAATGTGATGTTTCTTACTAAAAAGAATATTTTTATATGTGTTAAAATATAGAGGATGGTTTATCTATCAAGTTTTTTATTTTCTTTAGAAGTTAAAAATGAGAATGTAATTTACTATGTAACATTGTACAATAGATAAAAAATTACTCAAAGTAAATATGGACGGGGGATCTTTCCGTATGGAAATAACACTTGCCCTATATCTTAGATTAAAAATACACTGTATTATGGAATTTTATTCAATGTGCAAAAGGTCACAGCAAGATTTCTACATGCGCCAAACCAGAGTTGGTCATGATGTCATTTCTGAGGGTGCAACCCGAACTTTTGGTAAAAGTTAAAGAAACCTAGAGATAAATTTCCAGTGACTACATCATTTCAGAATGCTCGTGCAGGTGAAGAAAAATCTTTCTCTGACAGATACAAAGTGCTAATATAAACTTATTCATGATTACACCTCATGATGTCTGGGTAGAGATAACTGAATGAGAATGTATGCAAATATACTTGAACCCCTTCACTACAGGAAAAAAAAAACAAACAAAAAACAACAGAAGACTGGCTTCATGTTAGAATGAATAAAAATTAGCAGAGATTCAGCAGCAGCAAAGTTTGACCTGCTATTTTGTGACCTCATTTAAAAATTTGTGAAATAGTGTGTTTCATCCTCAAAATTTTTTCTCACTTGAATAGTTCATCAGTTTTACAATATGGTTCTAATATTACCCTAAGCAGACATTACAAAGAAAGTCCCTACTGAAGACTGGTTTATGGTGCTGGACTAGCTAAGTGTTAGCCTACTTTGATTGTTCCTAATACATGGCCCCTAACAGCCTTAGTATCTGTACATGGAATGACCTCATCACAAATACACTATGAAACCAAAATAATTTTATGAGAACAGGCCATCAGTTGCCAATATAGCAACCTTTCTCATGTGAGTAATTCTGACAAATGCTCATGGGTACCTCTGCAATATTTCTGGAACGTAAAAATAGAGGTGAGTTCTTACAGATCCTTACTTAAATTCAGAAATAATAAGTAAAAGTGTATATTATCAAATTAGACCCTCTGTTCTTGCAATTAAGGTACCATAGGTCATCTTTCTATTTTTTAACTCTCTGAAGCTGTTAGTAGGCAGACACCCATTCATGTCCTTCTAGCACAATTAATGTAATTAATGAGATTTAGAGACTTAATTTGTATCAGTATTGAGAAGGAGGTGTAGGAAAGGGAAATCCAAATATATCTCATCCTACTTTTGCTTAGCTCCTTTTACACCTTGACACAGCTTCTCCTAGATTTCTAGCTCTTACAGATCAGTAGACAGACTGCAAACAGATGTAGAAAAGAGTGATTTTACAGTGTCACTTCAAGCCTGGCTTACAATTATTATTGGTCCTAAAAGCCATTGAACAACTGCATCATTTCTAATCATATATTGTAAAGACCTAAGTACTACTCCCTGGAATAAAATTTACTCACTAGTAAAGGAATTATGATTAAAATAAAATTATACCTTTCTTATTGATTAGAGAATGTTCTCAATGTTAGAATAATAGGATGAATTAGTGCTGCAATATTATAAGGTCAGAGCTTGCCAAATACAAGTGGGTGCACCCTTGGCATTGCCTCAGCCACGTCTGCCTGAAGGCTGTCACACAAATATGCAGTTAAATAAGTATGAATCTGACTTTTTTTTTTTTCCTGAATAATAAAAATATGGAAAATATATAGCTCTTTGATGTATGAGAAAGGTTTCTGCAGGGAGTAGAATTTATGTTTTACAGACTGATTGTGAGCAGTTGTTTTAAACATTCTGAATTGTGTTCCATCTAAATCTATGTGCAGCTGGATTAAGTATTCTTTGGTGCAGGACATGCAATTAAAATGATAAAAGAAAGTAGTCACTGGGTATCTTGATTGGCTGCTAGAGATTTCAAACCATAACATGTTCCTGGCATAAGATCAAGTGTCACATATTGGATGTTCATCACATGTAAAATACCGGGAAGCCAACTGCTTTCCATCTAGCCAAGCAATGCATTGGCCCTTTCCCAGCAGCTGGCTGGTACCCATTCAAAATTCACAGGCTGATGGGTCTGTGATCTCAGCAATCTTTTTTTCCTCATTTTGCTTCATTTTTGCTCGTGGTTTCCCCCCTCCCTTCCTTTATGTCTCGCTGATGATTTCCAGTTCCCTTCTTTTTTCTGTTGTTATTGTGTGTGCCTTCTCACCTCCTGTATTCCAGAATCACTCTTCCTTTTTTTCTTTTCATTACTTTCCTTTTCTTTTTCCCCATCTGCTCTATTCTTTTTTTTTGACTTAATATGTCTTTTTCTTCCATGTTGCCTACCCCCTCCTTGACATTCTTAAATTTCACTCTCATTCCCTCCAACCCAATATACACAGAATATATTAAATGTATATTGTTTTATATTATCAATATACGTGCAATATGCATGTCATCTGGATAGAGTGCTGTGACATGTTGCAGTTTAGAAACAACTACTTTAAACACCCTTCAATTTAGGGGTTTAATCCTCCTGGACATTAGTCTGTTTTTCTGATAAGAGTAAACTCTCAAATCTCCGAGTGCAATCACTGATGAATTCTCCCCTTTCCCTAGGGTTATGTGCTAGTTTTCTGAAGTTCTTTCTTAAGTCTCGTACTATTTTTTCAGTCATCACAGCACTGATGAACTTAGTAGCTTTTCATATAAACCTAATACTAAGTCTAATCCACATTCACAAGTAATCTCTTTTCAACACATATTGGAGTTATTCAATAATTTATGCCAACATATATATTAAAAAATCAAATTTTAAAAATCTGTATTTAATGTAAGTAGATTTTATTATATTTTATAAAGTGTGTGATGTATAAAAGAAAAATCTTTTTCGGTGCCATAATAAAATGTTAAAGCTGTATTAACATATATTTATATAAAATTTATTATTGCATTTTATTATATAAATTATATAACTTAATATAAATTTTATAGTGTTCTGTATAACTTGTCTTCTTATATTTTCCCTGGGAAGAACAAAACCCAAACCATATCAATCACACTTGAATACGGTACTTCAGCATGTCTAATGCAATTAAAACTCGTGGGACAAATCCAGAGCCACTGCAGCTTTCACATACTCTAGTTCAACTGGAATATCTGCAATTCTGTTACCTCCTTACAACAAAAAACCTCCTCTCTTCTCTTGTCCTAAGAGCTCATGAAAGAATTGTAATGCCCTTAGTATGCAGTTACACATAGCATTCAAAGTGTGGTCATGAGATACCCTCCATATTTTTCATAGAATTTACTTTTAGATCATTATAAGTTTTCTTAGTAAATTTTCTTTGCATTATTCAGTAAATAATGACTGTGGTTAATGAGTGAAACTGATACATTAGGAATGGGGCTCAATCCTTAAGGTGCCGTATCTCATAAAATCTTGTCTGAATTTGAACAAATCTATTGGAGGTTCTTATTAAAATCTTATTTGTATGAGACTTATAGAACTGATCCTGTGAACCCAAAATTTTCTGAGGGTCATTATCTGCTATTCTGACAGTAGTCAGAAGCCCTAGTAAGACAGGGTGTCAACAGCTATCAGCTGGAATATCATCCTTAGGGTGTCAACAGCAATCACATTTCAGGAAGCCTGGGAAGCAGCAAGATACAAGTGAGGTGAAATGTTTGTTTCTGAAAGTGGATGGTATTTCAGAGAGTTTTCAGACACCTACATTTCTAAAATTTGCACAGTATACAATTCAGGTGAATGTGTCTAGGCCAACAAGTCCTCCTTAGGCTCAGACATAACACGAACTTCTTCTTACTCTTTTTTTTTGCAAAGAGTGTCATCTATTTTTGTGAGTGCCCCCTGGGGCAGCCATGATTTACCTTACAATGAACTTTCCCATGAAGTAATTTCTATCATGGACCTTCTCTGTATTTAGTGGCAGCAGGTTTAACCAGCTAATAACACTCTAAATAGCTAAGTACATCTACACACTGCCTGCATTGTCGTGTGAGGAGAAAGTTAGAGTCAACTGGCTGTTTAGACTCTGTTTAATTTTATTTCTCAAAGCCTGCATATCATGTGGAAATGTCCAAGAATCAAATTTTTCAAAATAATAATATATTTAGTCTCAAAACCTAAGTCTTCGGAGAAGTCTTTGGGAAAACAGGGGAAAAATTTTTTTGACTTATATTACAGATTTCTTTCTTTGGCATTGTACTTTGGTCATAGATAGTTTGGTAACTAATTTGGGATAAAAAAACTACAACAGTTACCCTAGAGCTCCAGAAAACATTAATCTCCTCTACTATTACAATCAAAGAGTTCAGGAAGGTAAGTCTGGATGAGTATTTTGCTCAGAAGTAATCCATAGTTGCATCCTGCTCTTGCCTCTTACCTGATCATTGTCTTTCAGCCCAAGCAGTCTAGATATGGGATTAAATATTAAGCAAAATTTCTCACATGATCTTTCCTTCTGTTTTTCCTTAATCTGCATGTGAAGTATGTGTGTTTAAAATTGTACTGAGCTCATTCAGAGTGTCTTCTAATTCTTCTTGATAAATCCTATTAACTGAAACAAACTATTCCTACTTAAACAGGAAACCTTTAAAAAAAGAGAAGTTGTTATCTGTGAAAGAGTTGACTCCACTATTCCTTCCTGTTGGAACACTGAGAGAAAGAAGAGGGAAAGAAGAGAAAGTAGTAGATGTTGTAAAGGATTGTCTCAAAAATGCTTTATGTGTGAATGAGTAACAGGTGTGCAAGAACAGTAGTAAATTAAAAATTCAGTAAGAAAAAAAGAATATAGTAGCCACTTACTTTGAGCAACTATAAAGTAGGCTGTATTTGAATTAGTTATCCTTGTCTCCCTGTATAGTCACTCACTGGAGAAAAATAGAAACTTTGAAGCTGTGATTCATGTGATCTATTTTTAGGTTACTACATAAGGATGAGAAAGAGATACGACAGAAATTCCCTATTTTTATCCTTCAACTATAAAGTGAGTCCTGACATGCATTTCAGATGATTATGTCTGTACTGTAAATGTCTAATATAATGTGGCATCTGTACACAATAGTGGAAGAGATGGAACAATACATAAATGGTAACTTCCTTAGAGTAAGGGGATTAACAGGGTAATAGGGAGGGGTATGAAAAAAAATAGATTCCTGCAGACAAAGACATACAGGAACACTTGAGCAGATGGTGGCGGAAGATCAGACAGAACTCTCTTTACCTACATAGGCAAGTCAACGTGCAGATCAAACATCCTTCCTTTTCCAAAACAGAAGTATTAATCAGAGCAGAGTTAATGAATTAATAGATCTACTATTTAAAAAAAAAAAAAAAAATCCCAAAAATTTTTATTTTAAGACTTTCTCAGCCTTTTACTGATCACAAGTTGTAAATAAGTTCTTATTCCTCCAGACTATGGACTTCAAACATGTATCTCTAAGTAGGTGCATGCAGTGTCTTGTAAGGAATCAGATACTAATGGGATTCAAGGCTGGTAGTGTTGAACCAGCAGGATGTGCTGAACTTGTGATTATCTTAATTTAAGAAGAATTCTTTCCAGCAAGAAGCTGCGCATCTGATACTGAAATAGGCAGTACAGTAAAAAAAAAATAAAATACAATGATTACAGGAATGGATAACAAATTTTCTGCTCTAAGAAATGTTTTGATATTTAATATGGCAGTCCTATGCAAATATCTTTTCTTACTGTATTCAAACATAGCTATTCTTAAATTGCAAAACTTCTATTCACCAAAGGGTGCCAACAACTGTACGGTGTACTAGTATTTTTTTGCTGTTTTCACAGAAACTTTAATTTGTAAACCAAAGTATTCTTTCCTGATTTGAACATGTATTTGTGTGGATCAAACATAATTAATTATATTATTAATTAATATTAAAATTATTAATATATTTCAATTAATAATTAAATATATTTATTTAATTAATTAATTAATTAATTTTTTAAGCTGTGTATTTTCCTATGAATTATGTTAGTGAGGTCAGGCAACAGTGTGTCCTTAGCTTTTATTACTAACATTATTTCCATAAAACAGGAATAAATGGACAAAAGCAAGTGTAAAGGGGAGGAATCTAAGAAAAAGAATTCTGGAAAGGAAGTAGGATGAAATATGAAAAGGTGATGTAAGCAAGAGAAGGGTAGATGAAGCCAAACATCTTGTTCATTCTTACAGTCAAGGTAGTTCTTGAAGACATTAACCAGATATATGCTTATATTTTAATAATATCTCTAGTTTTCAGGATAACATATCATCTGGCTATGTACCTAGGTCCTATTTCTTTGAATTGTTTTGTTGTGAACACTACTGTTCTTGTAGGTAAGAAAATGTCACCCAGTCTGCTTACTAGAACAGTGTACTTTAATTTATGAAATCTCAGTATTAAGTCTACTGTTCTTTGCTGTTGGCTTTTAGGTGGTATATTCTTTTTATTGATCAAAAGAGCTTAAGTTCCATAAGTAGTGACAAGAATGACAAAAGCAATATGAAAGCATCATTGAAAAAGAGGAAATTATTATTTGGACTATTGTGTGGTTCTGACCTCACTAGATTGAAATTGTCTCAAAGGAGCAATTTTTAAATGAATAGCCCTGGCTAGGGTGGAGGTCTTGGTTGGACAGAGTTGAGCGCAGGGGGTGACACCTTAGGATGTGATAAAACCTTATGGGTGGAGACACCTCTGAACACCAGCCTGCAATGCCAGGTGGTCCTTCCAGGCACAGCTTGAGCCACCTTGATTGTACTTGCCAAGTACCTGGCTAAGGTGGCTGGAACAGAGTAAGGGTGGCACCAGGAAGAAGATAAGACCTGATGACTGGGAGGAGACTACTCCCCTTTCCTGAGGGCCAAGCTTCAGTGATGCCCCTGGAGGCAGGATTATGTACCTGGCTAAAGTGGCTGGAACAAAGGAGGAATGGCATCTGGAAGAACATCAGAATTGATGACTGGGTGAAGGACTACATTCTTCTGATCCCCTCCAGGTGGCCTGTCTTCCAATGAACCTGGCTGACTGACAGCTACCCCTTGGGAACAAAAGGAGCTCAGGGGTATAAATTTGGCTGTCTGAGGAGCATGGTCTAGTAGGAGGTGTCCCTGCCTGTCCCTGCAGGAGGGTTTGAACTACATGATCTTTAATGATATGTTCAGACATATGATTTACATATTTCTTGTGTTTCATTTGCATTCAATTTTTTTTTCAAGAAAGTGTCAGATGTGCCACCTTAGGTTTCACAGACCTTTTTATATAAGAGTAAGTGACAAATTAGTTGGCCCAAGTTTATCTGTTATCTGCCCTGATTTACAAGCAGAAATTTTAGATTTACTGTGCAGTAGATAAATTGTAGTTCCTTCATTATGGCTGTCCCAAGATATGCTCCAGAATGTCTTTTGCTTCAAAGGTAGGACAAAAAGCCATTAAGTAGATGTATTTCCAGTTTTTGGCAGTAGCAGTTATTTGATTATAGATATCCATACTTCCTAACTGCAACTTTCATGTTGCATTGTCTTCCTTAACCTCTCCATTGACAGACAATGTACAGTGAGATGGATTGAAAACTGGCTGAATTGCTGCCAGGCCCAGAGAGTTGTAATAGGAGGCACAAAGTCCAGTTGAAGGCTCCTCACATTGCAGATCCCAGGAATAAATAATGGGACTAATACTGATTAACATATTCATTAATGATATTGATAATTAGAGAGCACCCTCAGGAAGTTTGCAGAGAATGAAAAGCTGTGTGGAATGGCTGGCACAGATTCTGTGCTGCCACTCAGAGGGTCATTGAAAGGATGGAAAAATGGGCCAATAGGAATCCCATTAAATTCAACAAAAGAAAATACTGTGTCCTGCACTTGCAGAGGGAAAAAAATATAAACTGCCACAGAATGGGTATTGACTGGGTTTTCAGAAAAGGACTGAGAGTTCTGATGGACGGTAAGTTCAAAATGAACCAGTAATATGTCCTTGCAATAAAGAAGGCTAAAGGTATCATGATCTGCATTAGGAGTAGTGTCTCCAGCAGGTCAAGAAAAGTCATCATTCCCCTCTACTCAGCATTGATGAGGCAAATCTGAAGTACTGTGTCCATTTCTGGGCTTCCCAGTACAAGAGATATATGTAGGCACTAGAGACAGCTCAGCAAAGGGCCACTAAGGTAATTAAGACAGAAGCATCTCTCCCATGCAGAAAGTCTGAGAGAATTGGGACTCTTTAGCCTAGAGAAGAGAAGGCTTTGTGATCTCATCAGTGTGTATAAATAGGTGTTTTGGGGAACAGTAAAGAAGATGCAACCATGCCCTTTTCACTTGTGCCTGATAGGACAAGAGGAGATGGATGCTAGCTGAAATAAAGAAAATTCCATTTAAACAGAAAAAGAAAATCTTTTTAGTGTGAAGGTGCTGAAACCCTGGACTAGCTTACCCAGAGAGTTTATGGAGAAGCTGAAGACTAGATTGGATATGGTTCTCAGCAATCTGTTGTAGTGGTTCCTGATTCATCTATGAGGATTGGACCAGAGACCTCCAGAGGACCCTACCAAGCTCACTAGTCCTTTTATGATTCTGTGAGATTGTCATGGGGTCAGTTCTCTGATGTAGTAATTTTGGGTAATTTTAAGACTCTGGTCTCGACTGGTTTAATAACAAAGGTCTTCTGGAACACTTTTATGAGGACCTCATTACCAAGCAGCACTCAGAAATTAACCTTGACCACAAGTCACAGTTCTTCTGGATAACATGCTCTAACACTCACTCTCCCCAGGATGCAACTTCCTTGACTCCATGTTCACATTCTCTGGCATGGGGTCTTCCTTGGGCTGCAGTGTGGATATCAGCTTTAAATCGGTCCTCTCTGGGCTGCAGAGGGTCAACATGAGTCACCATAGTCTTTCTGTGGGCTGAAGGGGAATATCTGCTCTAGTACTTGGGGCATCTGCTTTCCCTCCCTATTCTCTGACTTTGGTGTCAGCATGGTTATTTTTCTCTCTTTCTCACGCTTTTCTCGTAGCTCTTGCACCGTGGTTTTTACCCCTACTTATATGTCACAGAGGAGTGACCAGCATCACTGATGAGCTCAGCTTTTGCCTGACATATGACCTGCCTCTGTCATAAAAGAGGGTTGACCAGTGTAACATTCCATTTAGCAGCACCAGGCCATACTGTAGAACTGCATCTGCAATTCAACAGCTCCCTTCTCCTTTACTGCATCACTTGATACATGTAAGCCATTTTAACACTCATATCATATTTGTTCGTATACTCTTATTCAATGGCAAACAAAGGATTGTGTTAGGACACTTGGGCTGACTGTCTGGCTAGCTGTTCTAGACCAATGTGTCTTCCAGTTGCCCAGGCAGAATGTTGACTTGACTGGCTTTGTGGTTTGTGTTCACTGAATGAATTGATCCATATTTTAAGCCATCAAACTATTGCACTCTTGTGCAGATCTGCACCAATTTGCTTTATTATCACATATCCTATCTCAAGTGTCTTACCTCTCTTGTCCAGCAATGTGCTTAAATATGTATAAGTTTAAGACCAGGATTAATTGAATTCCCTAAATAGGACTATTCATATTTTAAGGCATACACATATGCTTGAGTCAGGGTCCAAATGTTACAGCTATTTCTCTTCAGATTGTTTTTGTGTTGAATCAAACCATGTTCTCATGAGTCTCATGAGTAATCCTATAATCATGAATCATGCATTCAACAAAACAGCACAAATCATCAGCTTTATTTGTTATACAGATAGATCATCTGACTAACTCTAGATGTTTCTGAATGAATAATCAACTCTTGCCCACTAGCCAGTGTTGTTACCTACTCTGGATTTTTTTTGCCTCTATAGTCATTTTTTAACTGGACTACAAAGGACATTCTATCTGATCAAATCATATGGATAAAAGTGTATCTTTTAACATATAAAAAGACTTGATTTAAAACACTGGAAAAAAATCTAGAACAAGGAAATGACACATGAAGTTTGGCAGATGGGGGACATTATAGAAGGGTGCCTCCTTTTCTGAGACTTCACAGAATCTCTTTCTCACTTTTACTGTGGGAGAAACCATTGCATATTGTATTTTGATTTTAAAATGCCATGGATGTCAGCAAAGAAATCAATACTTCTTTGTGTAGATTTTTCTCTGGGTCTGCATTTGTACTAACCCTCTGCCTACTCCTGAAAGAACTGGTAACTCCCAGACTCAGTTTGACTTCCAATCCTGTGAGCCCAGAAATAGTATCTTTTACTTCTATAAGTATTTTTCTTCAGCTCTGTCCTCCTTGGGTTTCTTTTCAGAGTAACTGCTTCACATTTTGAGATCAAAGAGTATCCTTTGGCCCAGGTGTTTTTTTTCTATGTTTTCAGATTTATCATCATCAATGGAACAGGATTTCTTAGTAAACGGCATTGTTTTCTCTAATCACTTTAAAGCTTGCTTAAAATTATAATCTTTTATTTATAGATGCATCCTTGTGCTAGACTTTACCCATCTGCAAAAGCTGTGGCAACAGTTCCACACAAAGGAATAAACAAGAGGCTATGTTGCATGCAGAGCAATCTTTTTTTTTTTTCTGTTCAGTGCTATGTGAACAGCTAAGCTAGTATGAAATGCTACCTACTTAGAGACCACTGCATAAAAGGTCACTGCTTCTTTTTTTCTTTAGTACTTCTTTATTTTTTTCTCTTGATGCCCCATTTACCTTTGACCAGCAGTGTCTGACAGTTTGGATTTATCAGAGGCACTTAGAGTAGAAGAGCTCTGTGTCACTGTGCCTTCCCACTATCAAAGGAGCTGGGAGTAGAAGAAAACACAGTTGCCAGGGCATTGTGACCATATTTGAGGCTGGCAGACTGCCAGTGGAGAGCAAAACTAACAGGTCTTTTATTACCAGTGCTGTATAACAGTGAAGAGAAATCCTTTATGAAATAGCAGCTCTTCTGATATACTGTGCCACTGCTGCATAAGTAATTTTAAATCGTAAAAAAGTAAATATGAAACTGTCTCTTCACATCCTTTCTTTCTGTATGTCTGTGTTAATTATTGATTGCTGGTTACCCTAATTTATAAAAGAAATAAAAGAAATCATTTGACCCACTTGCAGGTGTTTCACCTTCTGCCTCAGGGAAACCGCTACTCTCTGCAATAAAACGTGTGTGGCCAGCTCCTCCTCCCCCGTCCATGACGAGGCTGCTCTTGTGGTAAATGTCTCTTCAGCGTGACTGGATGCACTTTGCTAAATTGCAGTGAATCAGTTTGTTACATTTGGAATTGTATAAGCTCGGAGGCACTGAGAGACTGCAGTAGTCAGTAGGTACACGGTTATGCAGAGAGGGTGGCTCATAGCATGTAGGGGGAGCACTTAGGCTTAAGATGCTAATTTTTATGAAATGTTAGCTGCTGACTCAGAAGCTAACAGCACCTACACAGTTTCATTTTTCATAGCTTTACAATCCCCTCTCTGGCACACGTGTTTTTTTTAAAGAGCAAAATGATTTTTTCAGCAAGTGTATTGCTCACATAATATGTTTATGCTTCAATACCACTTCTTAAGAGAGTAATTTTTTTTTATTAAGCTGTTAATCAAAATATTAATACTTGAAAAAATTATGCTATGTAGCTTCTGAGAAGGATGCTGTGATGGATTGTGAAATAATAAATGTGTGGGTGAAAATAGCAATGAACGACAAAAACTGTATTCAACTTCGGTCTATCAGCTATATTGAGGGTTGCAAATAATTCATAGATTATCAAGCATCTCATATACCTGGAGTGTAATTTTTCATGCATAGTGCATTTAGGTTTGGACTGCACTATGTCAGTCAGCTTTAAAAATGTGTGAATTTGCCCATTTTGCCACTGCAGATGAGGGAGCAGGCTCTGGGTACACCGTGATCACTGCCTGCCAGGCAGAGGAGCATCATGTTATCCAGAAAACTGTGGAATGATTTGGGTTAGAACGGGCCATTAATGGTTAACTGGTTCAATCTGAAGATCAAGTGAAAGCTAGAACAGAGCAGGTTACTCAGGAACTTGTCCAGATTAATCCAGCAATGCTATCACATCAAGCTTCCCTTTTCAAGATCCCCCTAGGCTTCTCCTTTAAAACAAATCCAGTTTTCACAACATTTTCTTTGTATACATTGTGATCCAGCCCCTGACTATGTTGGTGGCTCTGCAGTGGCCTCACTCCAGTGTCCCCCTGTCTTTCTTGTACTGGGAATCCCAAAATGGACACAACACTCCAGGGTCCTAGGGATGAATAGATACTGTGAGTTTTGGAATCAGCATTGATTTCAGCTAAAAATATTCAGTCAGAGGCAGTGATCCAGACTAAAAAGCCTGCAGAAAGTCAAGATGATACACAGCAATATTTACTGTGCTTTGTCAATTTTCATATTGCACACTAGAGATAGTTATCTGACTAATGATAATTCCACGGGCAAAGAAGGACACTGCTGGACATTTTCTTCACCTGTAGTATCTCAAATGTTGATAAAGAGTCTCAAAGATGCAGAGTGTGTATTGATCCTTACAGTCTCTTCATCTAGCTCATCACATCTCAAGTCAGTCTATATTTATACAAGTGGACACAATATGGAAAACACAACAATATTGGAACAAATAATAATGTTTTGATATCTCAGATTACCAAACTGAAAATGAGAAAATAAATTTTTAAAAACATGTCCAAGTTTAGAACTGAAAGAGACCGATTGATGACTGTAAAAACTAAATTTTAGCATTGTGTAGTCAAATTAATTATTTCATTCATGCAATAGAAATTAAAAATTCAGTTTAATAATACAATGCCTGAAAAGGATCTGTGCAACACAAGCAAGCTCAGCTGGAAAAGGGTCAATAGTAGAAACTCTATTTCAGCCGGGTCAAGTGTAAGTGATTTTGGAGATTGCTAGAAAGTGTTTCTGTATGCAGTTAGTTGCTTCCACTGGAAGATGTTCAAAGACTGCACTGTGGGACTTTATCTCAACAGGAAGGAAGAAACTGTAATACCATTCAAAAAGGACTAAGGCCCAGGAAACTATGGTTAGTGACTGTTAGCAGCATAAAGTTTTTTTGGTGGCAAGAGTCCTTTGTGGTCATTTACAAAAAAAAGTATTTTCTAGTAGCCTTCCTCATCTCTTCATAACAAAACCATAGCAACCCCCATGCAAAGTATGTGAACGAACATGCTGCTGAATGCCTGTTTTGTAGGCGAATGGCTGGCAGATTTGGAGCTGTGACCCTGGCAACAATCATGCCTGCCTGGGTGTTTTCCTGTAAGTACTGGAGTTATCTCATAGACTTTTGGAGAGAAGGAGCAGAAAGGACTGTTCTAGTAATTTACCCTGACTGCCAGCATATCCCAGGCCACAGAACTTCCCTCAAACCTTGCCTGGTGTAAATCTCTAAATGGTGTTTGAATTAAAAAGCTTCTGCTTTTCAGCACTTATGGCACTGCTGAGAAAACATGCTTGCATGAAATAGAGTCATCTTGACATTTTCATATCAGTTAGAAAAATCTGTGACCAAGCTGTTAAGATACTGCCCTTTCTTAAAAAATCCCCACAACTCAAAGAGAAAATAAACAAAGCAAAAATAAAGCTAAGAAACAGTCTGTAGGAAATAACACCTATTAGAAAACCACTGACAGCCACAGAATACTAAAAAAGGTAGAGCTGCAATATAGTAATGCTTGCCATCATAGTAGATTAAAAACTGAACACAAAGTTGTGAATCAAAATCCTTAAACAGCAAAAAACCAAATTCAATATTTTGTACTGTTCAGATGGTAATTTTGAAATTTCCTTATGCATGGTTACTTAATCAAAGTCAACTCCTTTAGTGACTAGAAATTAGTAGTGTGAATACTATATTACTTTTAATAATTTATTATTAAGCAAGGACAAAATAAGATAGCACTTTCCCCACTGGAAGCAGTAGTAGATGTTAACTCCCCAAAGATTTTATTTCTTGTTCATGTATCTCAACACACCATGACTATGTATATGGTCCATACAGATGCCTACATACCTGTTGGAATGTGAAATGGAATTCAGTGCATGCCATTTGTCCAGAATAGATTTCCTCTTTCCTCTTGGAGAGACCTCTAAGTAGTTCTCTGTATGACATGACTATGGCTATGGTTCTCTTCTCACTTTTGACATTATGAAGATGCCTTATTTCACTTGGATTATGACAAACACAAATGACATAAATCAGTTTGGCTTGCTCATCATGTTGGTCTGACTACACAATCTCCTTTGACTTTATTTCATTTCTGGTGGTGTGTTGATTTTCTTATTCTGCTCTCTGTGTGATTGAATCCATGTAAAGAGATTTCCATTAAAAAACAACAACAAAACCAAACAAAAACCAATCAAACAAAAACCCCAAAACACACAAAAAATAAAAAAGCTACCACCTAAAAATAATATTGATTTCTGTGAGACAGTACACTTAAATTTCAAAAGGTCTGATAACTACAGTAGGGCTGTCCTGCCTTTAATGCATATGCCTTTGATGTTCTTCAGCCACTGAGAGCCATTTATTGCCCTGTAGAGTTGCAGGCAATTATCTTTCTGCTATTATATCCATTGTCACAAAAATGGTTCTCCTTTATACTTTCTTTCATTTTCTCTGTGTCTCTTTCAATAGTTATAATCATTTGGCAGAAATCTCCATTACTCTTGAGATGCTTATATTTCTAGTGTTTCTGTGTGGAATATCTTGTTTCAGCAAACAAATTAGAAAAAAATAGTTTTAGGAACAGAAAACAAACAAACTAAAGATTACTTGACAATAAGAAGTATTACATATTTAAATTTTTTATTAAGGGAACAATTTTAATGATGTTTGCTTTAAGAGTAATTAAGTTTGGCTGTAAGAATTAAACAAAGTCACAACCATTCTCAACAGTCAACTCTCATGTAGCAGGTAGGTTATTTTAACTAAAACCAAATAGTACCAAAAAAGGGAAATTTGAGTAAATATGCAGATTATGTGTTGAAATTAAGTAGGACAGATCCTCTGGTGGCTTCTAGTATTGTAGCTTCTTAAAAAAAAAAAAAAAAAAAAAAAAAAAAAATGAGGAAGTCTTGATGGGTCTGTCTGGGTTACAAGAACATCAATGAAGGGAAGATTTAGTCCACTAAATAGAACTATGCTTCCTAAATGCATACTCACTGAGCATTTTTTCCAATTACTTCTTTGGAGTGCACTCAAGGGTTTATAAAAGAACAAAGTAGTGACAAATGTGTTCTTTTGTCACTTGCTTGGAAAATTGAGTTCTGTTCAGTGTTGTAAAGACAGAACAGAAAGAACACTGTGAACAAGAACATCAAGACCTCAAAATCAGACTTTGATCTCTTTCTTAAGAACTAACCAGGAACACTGTGACATTCTGTATGGAGGCTAGATATTTTAAAAGCTGTAGCTGTATGTGATGATGGCTTTTACAAACAATAGGAAAGTAATCTCATTTGTAGCTCACAGCACTTTTTTTTTCTGACACTATACAGTGTGTGTCCCCTTTTCTTTGCCAAAGTGCTGCTGGGGCTCATAAACTAGGTGCACTGAAAAGATCCTTTTACTTCTCTGCTTTCCAAACCCTGTGTAACTACATGAATTAAGCTCAATATATATCTCTAATAATCTGCAAACTATGTGTCAGGCTATTTTCTGACTCCAAATTTTATTTTTTCTACCATCTAATCCCTTGATGCTGAACCTGTTCTGCTCAGTGGTGGACACCCTCTGCAATCTGCAGCAAGGAGAAAGAAAAAGGCTAGAAAAAACAGTGGAGGCTCTTTTGTGTGGGAGTCAGTAGGTAGTATATAATCTGACACTGTCAAGAAAGGAATGCTGTTGGTAAAATGGGTGACATGAACAGTTGGATCTGTAAAGAGAAAAAAAGCCTGTAGACTTTAAGTTATAACAGCTGGATGATACATGACAATGTATTTCTAAATGCTTGAGTCCAGTAAAAGGAAAGAAAATATGAATTGGAGTAGTTATTTTTAAGAACCCTTTATTTATGGTATTTCTTAAAGTCTGTGAAACTTATTTTGAAATGTTTTTTTCCTTCAATCATTTTTTTCTCCATATCTATTTCTAACGTTCTTTTGATCTCTGTTCTCCACCTATGAGGAATTTCTGTTGCAGATTATTTGCATACTCAGTTCCTGCATAAATGTATTGTACATTAAGTTTTTTAAAGCATTTGCACTTAAACCAAAGATAAAAAGGGCCTATGCTGATGAAGAAATTACATCAAACAAAGCAAGCTATCCTTATCTTAGGAAACAATCTGTCATTATGGGCAAATTTGATTTGAATTAATGAAGTAGAATTGTTACATATTAAAAGGATTCAAAGTGAAAGAGTCATACTCATTATCCTTTAACTTGAGTCTCCAACTGTTACTATATTTTCACATGACATAAAGGTCTAGTTCCAATCTTTTATTGCTAACTTGGATTTATAAACCCTGAAATAAATTACATTTCATATTATCTTGAACTTGATTATGCCTTTTATCATATTTTTTTTCAAATGTGTAACACAAAGTGAAGCATTAAAACTGTTTAGTCAAAGAATATTATATAGCTTTCCTCCATTAATTAATTCCCTTAAACAGTTTGCTTTATGTGGGCTTTGAAATGTCCTATGGAATTTCATTATATAGAATTCCATGAATAATTATATAAGTCCTTACAAAAAGTGTTATTGTCTGCTATATTCCTTGAGCCTTGGCAAGGCAGCATGGAGGTGTAAAAGACACAGTTCTGGCTGCAGAATTCACTATGCTTATGTAGACAACTTGACACAAATCAAGCAGATGAGTAGTCTAAGCCATCTTCCAGAATCCTCTGTGAACAGATTCTGACAAAATTATCCTGCCATGCAGGAGTGGGGCAATCAAGATGCATACATCTGGATTAATGCCACTAAGCATATACTCTAAGACACTAGCAATAGCATAGTCATAATTAGGATAGGCATCAGTGTTCATAAATTAAAGGAGCTACTCTGACTTCCTGGCAACCATCACCAAGACACAGTATAAAGTCAAACTTGTGGTGACTTTCTCAATTCCTCATTTTACCTCTTGTTAGTGAGGCCCATAATAATATCTTACATACTTTTAGTGTGATTTTAACAGAATCTTTGCAAATTGTCTCTTTAGGTGTTTTCTGTAGGACAGAAATCTGAGTTTAATATCAATTAATTTAAATTATGATTGATATCTTTTTTTAAAATACCTGTGCTGTCAGTTGCATGTATTGCTCTACAAAGAGTAAACTGAAATACAAATGATGGAGTTTGTACCAAAATACTTCAGACAGGGTGAAAAGTATATATTCAAATAACTGAATTTATTATTTTAAAAAATGGTGTTAAAATCAAAATCAATCACCTGCTTAGCATATTTTATGGCAGAATCGACTCCACAATCTTGCTAGGCACAAACATGAGACTGACTGGCCTGTAGTTTGCTGAGCCTTTCTTCCCTTTCTAAAGAAGGGGTTATATTTCCCCTTTTCTCCAATCCGTGAGTACCTCAGCAGACTTCCACAGTATCCCAAATACGATAGACAGTGTCTTAGTAACTTCATCCACCAGTTCCCTCAGGACCCACAAATATATGGCATGAGATTTCATGGTCTTATGCGCTTTTAGGTTTCTTAGATGGTCTCAAACCTGACCTCCTCCAGTGGGTGGTTCTTCATTCTCCATATGATGGACCTATGTAAATTAGTAAGCCTTATCTACTTTGAAAACATATATACATATCTACTACATTTACTAGTAATATCAGTAATATTTGAAATTATGGTGGCATCCAGAGATAATGCCTCTTTATGCTGAAAACTACTTTATGTTGAAAAAAATGTATAAAAGAGCAGGTAGACTTATATTAAGGAAAAGGAAAAACTAGATCCCAATTCAGATGTTAACAAAAATCTACTTGTAGACAATCTCAAAAAAATCTGTTGAATTTGTAATATAACCTAACAACATCCATTAATGAATGTTATGGCTTGCACTGCATTGATAGAGGTATTGTGAGTTATTGAACAGATATTCAGCTCTTCACCAACCTGACGTTAGTTTGGGCTTTCATACTGTAATAACAGTTCTAATTTGTACTAGCTTATGTTCCATTTCTCTCCTGTAAACAGTTCAGTTCAATCAGAATTAAGACTTCTTACTCTCCTTCCGTGGGAACAGAGGATGCCAGTTTCCACTGCTGTCACTCTGCATGTTTATAAAAAAAACTTCTAGTCAGATTCTTATGAGCTTTGAGCATGGACATAACAATGAGGACCTTTCTGTGTTACTAAAATGGTGAGAGAGAGAAAAAAGGTGTTTCCTTTGCTTACACCTTCTTACTGTCTCAAACGTAGATGTTTTTCTTTATCATTCTATATTTTTTTAAGTTTTGAATGCAGGCAAAGATAATGAGAACAGTTTATTATTCACTTAGAAATATGGCTCACAGAATATCCTTTTCTATTACATGAAAAGATTTGACTTAGATACTCATCTTTGGAAATAATTTAAATTGTGAAGCCCTTGGAAGAGGGGAGGGGAAAAAAGCATGCTAGTAGATGAGACAGTAAAAGTGATCTTGAATTTAAAGTGTTTCCTACTGCGTGGATTGGGAATTATGTGAAGTGTCACTGGGCCAGGTGAAACCCACTTGTAAGAGCTCATGCTAGGCTGGTTTCTGCAAAGTGATGAGAATCTTTAATTCCCACTGAAGCCAACTTGATCTTAGAGCTTTCAGAGCTTTTTAGAATCAATAAGAGAAGTCAATGGACCAAATACTTTGAAGCTTTTAGATTTAGGTGTCTAAATTAAGGAAAATTCTACTATTCCACCATTTATTTATTTATAACTATGAAACATTTTTTTATAAATTATTAATATATGTGCTAAACTGGCACTGAATTCTACAAAAAGTCAGTAAAAGATATTTTCTGCTCTGAAATATTTGGTTTTAGTAGCTGAAAAAGAATTGCAAGGAGCATTTCCTTTTTACTGAATTGACTACAATGGGTACTGAGATATTTTGTAAAACATTTTTTGAAAAAAACAAGACACATGTATCTCCAGCTCTGTGTTCCAGCCACTACAGTGTGTATAGAAAAGAGATGGTCTTTGTGATTTTCAAACAATTTCATGTATCTTTATAGTAATTTTTCCTTACTGACATTATTGGAAAGAAAAATTGATTATTTATTCCTTAAACAGCTTATGATTAACTATTTCACCATTATCTGAATTCATGACCTTAAAGCAAGAAAAATACTCAAAACTCTCTTCTTATCAATATACTTCTTGGCACACTACTAATGGGGACACTAAACTACTTTTCAATCATTAGCAGTTGTTTGAGAAGCTGAAAATTCACACACAAGTACTCCATAAAGCTCTTACTCCCAGGATTTTCAGTGCTGCTTTGTTGTACCTATTGTATACTTGTGTACATAGTCATGATTAGTCTTTGGCTGCCTTGGCTGTGTTTCTAGTATGTAAAATATTGAGTCAGCTGACATCTCTCATTTCAGTTTCTCAAGAAGCAACTTTTTCTCCAGCAGTTTCCAAGAATTTCATGTCTGTTCTTAGCAACTGAATAAAATTGATGAGAATGTGAAAGAGTGCCAAGGAACGTCAAGGCAATAGTTATGATTTTCGAGAAGCAGTTGAGCAGGAAGTTTAGATGATGTACAAAATAAAGGAAAGGATGACTTGTCTGATTAATATTAACCTTAAAACAATGACAATGATAATATAATGTAATAGAATGAGCAAGCAGACCTTGGAGATGAGCTACACTGTAACATCTTCTGCAAGCCCTTATATTACTGGTATATTTTTAGTAGTACGCTGGCAATGAAATTTGAAGACAAAGTTGTTGAAAATCTTGGCAAGTAAGTGAGAGATATTTTTTTGAAAGACAGTAAAAATTGTGATCATCAAGTATCCTGATCTTCTTTTCAACATATAGAAAAATCTTTTAGTAGTTCTAGATTCACTTCCATCTGCTGCCTGTTCCACTACCATTGTACAGTGAAGTACATTACAAGAGTGCAAGAAATGCACAGCCTCTCTGAGTATTGCCTGTCAAAAGTTTTAACTTAAATCAATGGTGGAGTTGTAGGACACAGTACTTTCAATATATGCTTCAAATAGAAAACTTTTTGAAAGAAAAAGTTTTCTTTTAGAATTTTTTTAGCACACTCGCAACATTATTACCTAGTGATTCCAATAAGTACCCTATACTATAATATTTCCAGCACTACTTCCTCACATGTTCAAGACATATGTTGTAGATATCAAGATATGCAAAAGAAAATTTGAAGCCATACTCATCACAACAAGTACTAAATATAAATCTTGTTCCCACCACTATTAGCACTTGCATAGTCTGTAGCAGCAGAACTGGTAATGAGACTTAAATTGCAAACAAGATCTACATGAAAAGATACCATTCTAGCTGACCTTATGAATGTATTTTCATTTATCCCAAGTGGGACAGACTGGTAGATCTTAATCAAGCTCTATATCTGGTTCAGTGATCTGTGGACTTAAAAAGGGATACATTACATCCAAAACTGAAAATATATTGAGGTTTTATACTTGAAACACATACTTTGTAGGCAATGTTCTCTAATTCTAATGGTATGGTTTAAACAGACAATCTTATTACATCAACATTGCATACAAGTCACTGAAAGCAGAGATACCACAACTGGAGATTACTGTATGTACATATCCTTGATGAAAATTACCAAGATAACAAGACAAATGTTGAATTATAATACTGTTTGCTATTTGAGTGCTCAAAGACATTATCATTACTTTTTCTGGGTATTTTGTGATGAAGGGAACAAAGGATTTTCAAAGTTTTTCAAATATTTTTTTCAGACAAGCATTAGTTACAATTCATATTCAACCTTCATTAAGTTCTGGATAACCTAATACAGTCAGTGTGGATACTCTGAGTATTCAGTGATCAAAAGATCTTTGATCAAAGTCGGTTGTTCAATTGCAGCTCATAACCCAGAACATTGGTTTGTTCTTTGCAGATTCATATTCCTCACAGGCATGGAAAGTCTGGAGTTTAATTCTCACTGTCACCTAAGTCTATAGACTTACTATGGAAAGATTTGAAAATATGTTTTGGAAGAAATATTTTAAATTGAAAAAAATAAATCAGATGTTGCTGAAAACTTATATTTCAGCAAGTGCTTCAGAATTTTTCTTTACCTTCTATTTTGGTACTGTTGTTTTTTTCACTTAATTGATTATTTGATGGTGTCATGATAGTGGTTTTTAGAGGAAAATAAATTTACTTTCCAAACCTGGAAAGACTAAGCCAGTGAAAAGGTGAGATAAATTTACAGTTTTTCATTACAATTTTTCATTAAATTAATTCAACTTTTTTTTCTATGTGTCGCTTGGTATGGATTATTTTGCCTTGATATCTGTTAATCTTCATTACATTGCAAATATTTTATGGGTGACAAATTAATTGAATACATAATGCTTGAATAACTGCATCATAATTGAATGATTAATAAAAATTAATGCAATTAAAAATAGTATAATGCTAGTAAATGTACATGAGACTTTAATTTTGTTTTTCCGTATATTGTGTATATTTTGCTTTACCAATGAGGTGATTGCCTGAGACCATATTAACACTTCAAATGTTGAGAAGACAGAACTATACTTTTCATTTCAAATAAAGGATTTATGTTATAATTACTGCTTCTCAACTCATGATATGTAATTCCTTGAAACCAGTGGACAAAGGTCTACTTACTTCATTGAGCTGCTAAGGGACAGATGGTATAAACTTGCTCACCATCGGTAGTATTTAATCCTGTACTCCAATTCTTTTAATTAGTCCCTCTACCAGTTAGTGTTGATTTCCTTATCTGTTCGACAAAGACTCAGATTTTCACATTCAGTCTTCAGCAATGAAAGGTTGTGAAAATAACATTTCCTTTCATAGAGTCATTTTGAATCAGTAACTCCCATGTGGTTTCCATTATAAAATCCCAAGTCCCTAAGTAAACAAAAAAACAACAAACAAAAATTCCCATGAAAAACAGATTAGGGAAACTGGAACCTGAGTTAAGGTTTTGCAAAGGATTAAACAGTAAATATAGCTTCTTTTTTAATTCCTATAGAAACACAGAAATAGCATTCAAATTGCGACAAAATAGATCTTTCAATGTAAACATTTTAAGTCCTGAACTATCCATTTGACATTTTAATACTGATACATTGTGCAAAAATAAGCAATAAAAGCCTGAATTTGTCCACTTCTTAAATATGCAAAGGATTATGAATACACTAAATATTTTGTCTGTTCCATCATACACAGAGTGAAAGCCAAAACAGACAACATTAGTTGATGTGAGTTCATTGTTTATCACAAAAGAATGTAGAGTAAGAATGGCAAAAAGAAATATGGAAAACTATATTTTTAATAGGAAATGCATTTATTTCCCATATCACCCAGAAAGTAGTAAGAATCAAAACAATTTCTTTGTTGCCCAAACTTACAAACCTATCTAAAATGGAAAAACTTCATCCATACTTAAAAAAACCCTGGTTTTTGTCCTATGTTGCTCCTTCAGCCATTCCTTTCTCGTATGTTAAGACATGGAGGAAATTTTTCCTTAGTAAGAACAAGAGATCTGGAGTCAAATGTAGTATTGAACCAAGCTGGGAGGTTTAAATACAACCTGAACCTAGGTACTTCGTAAGAACAAAATGCATCAGAAAATGAATGTTATGGGTATTCAGGTTCAAACATGAAATCAATCACTTCAGATGATATAAATTCATTCTAGACAATCTAAATGTACAAATCGCCCTGAACTATGGGTTTTGGTTATCCCACTTATGTAAAGCCTGGCTAAGCACCTAGTGTTATGTTTAAAGGTGTCTGCCACTTTTGATTGTAGGTGGAAGTCCATGGAATCCCCCATTCCCTTCCGTACCCCATACAACATATATTTGTTGTGCATTTTGTCTCATTGCCTTGACAGAAAACAAAATGCAGATCTGGAGTGGTTCTTCTAGTTTCTGTTGATCAGTTGCCATATGGAAGTTAGAAGTGAGTTTATCAACCTTTAAGTTAATGGTATTATTTTCATTCTAGCTTGAAGCAAGAAAAAAATCTGTAGATATTGTTCTGGGGTCCCCAGTGAATTTTTGCAAATCTAATCATGGGGATAGAAGTCTGGCTGCAATTATGTTGCCACAGATTAAATTTCCAACTCCCAATCCCTGTTACACCATTCTTATTCTTCATAAGAGAGCTCCAGAGGAAAGGAAGCTATAAACTACCAAGGAGAGAGTGCATTTTATCTTTTTGAAGATATGACATGAACAGCTTTACAAGAATTCTTGAGAAAACTGAAATGAGGAAGTCACTATAAATACAGAGTGGGCTAATTAAAGTAAGTAATAAAATATTAATAAAATTATATTAAAAAGAGGAAGAAAGGAAATTATGTAATTCCTTCTGTTACCCTAGGATGTCTTAGTGCCAGCTGTGTGAAATGAGGGGTAGGTAAACTTTAGCAGAGAGGAAAGATAAGGTCATACTAAGCAGGGTTACAGAAAGGGAAGGTCACCCAAGCAGCTTTGGATGCTACAGATAGTCCTCTTCAACAATAGGAAAAAGAATGAATTAGCCAGAAAAACTCCCAAGGGCCAAATGAGCATTGTATACGCTAATTACCCATCACTGATAAACTATAAAAATGCTGGAACACCCAAACAAAATCCTTATTATTAAATATAGCCTTGATACTGATTTTTATGATATCTTTCCATGATCTCTATCTGAAATCATAGTTTAAGTAAACACCATTTTATCCTTAACTTTTACTTTGACATAAGATTACTCCAGGGTAATCTGACTAATGACGGGGCATTTTATCTTTGAGGGTGTGTCAGTTTTTAGAAGCAGGACACACACAGAACTGAGTCAGTGCTGGCCATCCTGGTATTCTCATGCAAAATATCTTCATGATTTTCAGACACACCCTGACTGAATTTTAGACTTTCTGAAAAAGAAATCTGTAGTCAGCCTCTGACAATCTTCTGACACTTTCTGGGATCTTCTTGGAAAGGTTGTAAGAACACCTCAGGATATCAGAAAAAATTCACGAAGAGAAAGGTTTCAAGGAAATTCTGTCATGCCAGCACAAGTTAACAGAAATCACTAACAAGTCTAACAGTATCTATTATTATTTTCACAGGATCTGTCCAGTGTGAAACCTTTCTTGCCAGGTGAAGTTTTGCTTCTGTTTTGCATATTTGTGTTTGTGGGTAGAAGACTTGTGTAGCAAAAGTACGTGATATCAAAATCTGTAAAGAAAGAGAAGAAGGAAAAGGTAAATGAAAAGATGAGCAAAATTTGATAAATTATTGAAGAGGTAAGGTCAGCAGAGGTTTTTATAGAGTTGAGTGCTAATATCAGGAAAGATGCTTCTATCTGGGGTGAGTGGGTAGGTAATGTGGATGTGAACTGCATGTAACCTCCATTGAAAATCTGGACTTTTCAGAGTGGTAGAGAAAAAAAGTTTGGAAGGGATGAGACAAAATGCAACTCAGATCCAGTTGGCCCGAATCTTCGAAAATGAGCATCAACCATAAACACCAGAAGTTGAAAATTCATAGCAAATATGTATTAAAATCCCATTAATGTAAGATATGTATGCAAAAGCACGTATGATTATTCAATTTTACCTGTATGGACTTCCAGTTACCAGTAAAGACACACTCATAAACTATTTAACTATGTGTTTCTTAAAAAACCCAGGAGAATTTGTTTCATTTGCTTAACTATCCCTGTCTCTTAGATTATATGGCAGTCTGTCATTTCACTAACTGTTTTCTTGTCCGGTGCTGTTGAAGAGAAAGTGCTGTACAAAAGCAGAGTTCTGTTTGCAGAGAACAAAATCCTCTTGTGTTAATTTAGATTAGGCAGACTGTGGGTCTGTGAGCATTTATTACAACAAACAAGAGACTGTAAGACTAGATGGGACATTAAAAGATTTCAATTGTTTATTCAAAACAGTTGTAGTTTGCAAGGTGCGTTTGTTATCTTATGTTATTAAAATGAAGTGTAAGTAATTATAAACATAGATAAGAATACTCCAATCCATTTCCAAAATGTTGAAAGGGCAGGATGGAGAGAAAGGGTCAAGACTCTGAGAACAAGTCTTGCCAGATCTACTGGGACTGACTGATCATAATTTTTTTTTGCAGATTTTTCCTTTGCTGGAGAGGATGCTCTGCTTGCTGAGGTCTTTAAATTAAAAGCATATGTATTCGTGAAAATGAAGCATAGGTTCATAGAAAAGGTAACCTTGATGTGAAATTTCCTGGATAGAACAAAGAAACATTTTGAGGCTAGGCCATGTGAATAAGAAGGTAAATAATTGTGCATTTTGCAATGTGCAGCAACCTACTTTGCCACTGGACAACTACATTTACAAGAAATAGTATTATCCTGTCACACTTAAAGAAGAACCAGGTTTGGGAGATTCTGCTTTTCACATGGGCTACTTCCCATTTTGTGTCTTTGCAGAATCTGCTGTTAAGATACAGAAGCAACAGTTTCAATTTGCAGAATATTGCAAATATAGGACAATAGTGTCTGAGTAGAAACTTGAGGTGGCACTGACCAACTGGTGCTGCTTTTAACACCTGTTGCCTTGAATGCATGTCATTTCTCTAGGTCTAAGATACTTAGACTTGACTCTGGTGTAAACAGTCCTGTGTGATGGAGATTATCAAGTATAGGCTTTATCCCCATTAGCCTATATTTTTCTGTTTGATGTATTTGCCTAGCTCTGTTTTATAGCCTCATCTGAAAAATAGGCATTAGTGGGAAACTGTTCCACTGCTTTCTTAACATCCTTGTAATAGAACTGATTGCTTTCTGAAAGCTACCAGCTTCTTTCCATTGTCGGGAGTGCATTAAATTAGCTTTGATTTACTATAATATTGTCAATGTAGTTATGGGTTGCTGAGGTGAGACACACGAGGAGATGTGTGATGGAGGTACTACTAGGGAATATATATTACTGAGAATCTGTGAAAGCTAAGTATACAAATAAGACAAAGATGTTTTGGGAAGCTGCACTTTTAGAATGATGCAGGTCCGGATTGAACCATTTGGGAAACAAAATTTGCATATTTGCAGTTACTTATATTGTAACTTACACTGCACAGTTTGCTGTAACAAAACCTTACTCATAAAATCGACTCATTCTCTAGCTCACGTGGCCAGAAATGCAAAGGCAGATAAAGAGCATGAGTTGTTCCTATAGACTGTGACTGCAAAATGCCAGAACATTCATGAGAAGTGTAGAAGACATACTGACTAGTTGGAGTTACAAAACAGAGATTTTTTTTTTTTTGCTAGAAGAGTCTATATTTTATATCTGGATTTGGACAATTCTAAACCACTTGATTAGAAAACCAAAATGTTAAAAAAAATTTAAAAATGAGAGCTGAACAGCCCCTGCAGCTGCTCTTTAACACTGACTTTCATATTAGCTTGTACATATGAGCAGCAAAATGGACAAGAATATTAATTATGTCGAGAAGTGATTGGGACTCCTTAGACACCTGTCTGTTGGGTAGCAATCAGGCCAGGAGAAGACAATTTCCAGTTCCCAGACTGTGCAGCCTCAGGGCAGCCTTTCTGGAGTTCAGTCCTTACTTCTGGTGAAAGTTAATCCAATCTGAGAAGTTTCAGACAAAACATTTGAGGTTCACATATCAGTGTTTTTCAGTGAAACTACATTTCACAATAATATGTTGGATAAAATCTTTTGCCAAGAGCAATTCTTTTTCTTTCTTCCTTTGCTTCTCCATTGCTTTCACTCACCTTGAACTCTTTGTCCTCTTTTATTTTATTGCTCCTCCTAGCCTTCCCCTCTTCCTGTGCTCCTTAAATCTGTTTAAAGCATATTTTATCTCTCCAATCTTAAACCAGATCTCCTTCTGTGTCATTTTTCCCTTAAACCCTGTATCTTCTTAGTTAAACTAAGCATTCTCCTTGTGGCCAAGAAAATTTGTGGTTTTGTTTCACACAGGGAATACACTGTTCAATGCTGTGAATTTATTCAATTTTGTTTCTTGAATCTGCAGTTAAAATACTAAGAATTTCCATCCAAAAATATCTTCCTTATTTATTTTGTAATGAAAGTTCTGATTGAGGAAAACTTTTCAAAATAATTTGTCTCAAGAGAAAATAGCTGCAAGTTAATTTTACAGTGCTAGTATGCAAAAAGCATTTAGGAGAATACCAGTGATTTTGAAAGGAGCTCCTTGATAGTAAGAATCTTAGAGCTGGAAGGTCATCAAGGAAGGAATAGGAGGAAAAACAAATTCAGGAGGCTTCAGCCTTCCTAGTTGTTTAGAAACAAAGAAAGATGTGTCAGAAAGATTTTTTTCTTTCTTTCTTAATATTGGGTTCTGTGTAATTGATAAGTGCTAATACATGTCCTAGGAGTTACATTACTTCAGAAAAAAAAATAGTCACTAAAGTACATCAGAGATCCTTTGCAACACTGACTAAATAAGATTTTGTATTTTATTACACTTCAGGAACAGAAAAAAATCAAACTGACATTTGTATCAGGAGACTGGAATTCTTTTTTGCAGAAGTTTTACCAGAAAACATTTTAGATTTTTGTATGCTTTTCAACTTCAAAATACTTCATTCGGACATTCTAAACCATTGACTTTCTTTTGGTGTCTCCCCATAAAATTATTTAATTTAGGACATTACTTCTGTACATCTGTGGTTGGCTGAGGTGAACCACAGGTGTGGGTGTGTGAGGTATATTCATCCTAGATGCCACATTCTCTATCCACCCCAGAATGGAAGGATCTGGGGTGTGCAGACAGCTGTAATTGCAATATGTTGAAAGTGAGTGATATGAAAGTGGGAGTTTTCTAATCAACAACATGGTTTGTGACTGTACACAGGGTAACAGACAGTGAATGGCTAGTGCCTTACAGAGCAGAATTAGAAAAATGGGAAGACTCATTTGTAGTAAATTGGAATGCCTTTCTTGCACTGAGTTCTTCCTGATAATGTATATAAGATATTTCCAATGGCTCAGAACACCTGACTGTAAATTAGGGTAAAAGAGAATAGAAGAAGGATTCAAAGAAGATGGCAGTAAAACAAAGTTGAAAGTTAAATTATCAAAGTAATCCTTAATAAAATTCAGAATTATGAAATCTTTTTAAGCTTAAAATTTACCAGGCAGTAAAACAGTAATTTACCCACCTAATGACATGTACTCAGAATCTATAATAGTCATTTAAGTCCTTTGTTATTTGTTGTACATAAATGAAAAAAAAAAAAAAAGAATACAATGTGGAGCATAATCTTCACTACTGGTTTCCCTGGCTCAGTTGTTTTAATGAAAGTAGATCATATTGTCATTTAATGTTTTAGTCAATAAGTGTCCACATAGAAAGCAATTATAGGAAAAAGGGTAGGGAAACTAGGAATGTTGTCATCCAGCCTTAAAAAGTATGTCTAGAGAGAGGTTTCCATGTCCAAAGAAGATTTTGTCATCTTTCATGGTGGCTACAGGAGCTAGAAACATGAAAGGTTTCAACTGTTTGTATGAAGATACTAGAAAACTTCTGGGAGTAGGTTCTTAAGAACTAGCGTCTGCTTGTAACAGAATAAATATGACTAAACCTGAGAAATTCAAGCTGATAAAAAGGAACTTTCAGAAATAGCAGCTCCTGCAGTATGTAGCTGTATCTGTTTAAAAACATATTTTTGCAAAAACATTGGATTGTTTGCATCATAGACCAGTAGTGTAAAGGCAGCATGCAATTTTTGAAGTCATGCAAAATATGCTTATGTCTCACAACACTCCATATTTTCACAAGCAACATTTGTACTAAAAGTTACAGAATAATTATTGTATTTTTCAGATGGAAAGAATACAAACACTGGCAAATTTTCAGGAACTGTAATATATATAAAAATAAATGTTAATTTGAATGTAAATGGTTACTATTTCACTTAAAACTTAGTCTTTGAGAAAAAATAGCTATATAAAACTAAAGGTGAATTCTTTTCCTTATGAAATAGTAGACAATTTATGTTCTTTTCTTGCAGTACAGATTATGTATTTTATTTCATATGTTGAATAAGATGGTTCAATATTCATTCTGAATCTCAGAATTAAAACCAGGGCCCAAATCTGCAGTATTAAGTAACAGAGTTTTATTTGGTTATAGAACTGGGACTGTGCAAGAGCTAGGATATGTTCAAGAAAACTACATTTTGGCATATCAGGACAAGGTATGGAAAGTGGAATCTCATTTTGAATGAACTGACAGTTCTGCAAGGATGAAACATGAGAATTTTAGGTTTTCCACTTTCAGTGCAAATACTGATGAACCTGTTACAGTGGATCTAGAGCCCAGAACTAAAAAAAGACAGGCAGGCAATCGTCCCATGCCTTCCTAAGCACATTGAACAAGGTGGTGTCTGACAAGGGGAGCACGGAAAAAATCCGACAGAGCTCTTACCACAGTGAATGGAACCACAAGACAGCTAATGTTAGCTGTAGTCAAGTTTTGTTTTATTAATCCCTTCTCATTTGTCTTTATTTTGCTACCCTGCTGGAAGAGATAATAGTACAGGTGCTAAAAGAAGTGACAAAAACAGTCACCTGAAAATTTGTTCTTGTACTAACCTTGCTGAAAACAGGGTGAGCCCAAATTCCCCTGTGACATTAAAGAAAGTAAATTTCTCTGTATATGTTTGATGAATCACTCGATCAGAATCTCTGCTAGGGCATTTAAGAATTTTCCATCATTTTAGTACTAATATCTCCTTTTCAGTCATGCTCTAAAAGGTTTGATAAACTTGATTATGGTATCTATAGTTAGATGATTTAGGACGCCAGGCATGATGGCATGGCTGCAGAACTCTAAGTTTCACAGAAACTGGTGACTTTCCCAAGCAAAACAATTTGCAACAGATTTTCTGCAACTTTGCAAACATCTTCAAGACATCTTCAAACCTGAAGGCTATAATCCAATGTCCCAGTTGAGATATTAATGAATATCTTTGAGGTTAGGAATTTGTTACATGGAAAAAGATGTGAGTTGTTGTTTAAAAGGTTTTTGTATACTGCTATACGTTATATACAGGCTACTGCCTAGCCACTCATCTAGTGTCAAATAAAGTAAATGAAGTATCAATTTGCATTCTGTGCCTCTATTTTTATTGGTTTCTCATAATTTATTGTCCATATTATTGATTGTTGATATAAATGTGACTGCTGCTGAGTTGTTTTGACATCTCTAAATACATAACATGCTGGCACAGCTTGGCTGGGCAGCATCCCAACAATATATCATTCTCAGAAGATCACAAAGAAAATCTTAACAGTACAGAAAGACAGGAGTTTTAAAAATATGCTTGATGAGAGTAATGCCATCATAAAGTAATAAGTATTTGTCAAACAAAGGGATCACAAATCTACTACACGAAAAAAAACCCACAACCCACAGTTTTTTGAACTTTACAAAATAATGAAAGAAAAAATATTAGCATCTGATGAGCCAGGGCAGGAGTTTTTTGGAGAGAGGTCTATGCAAAGAGATAGACACTACTACAGCCACACTACTAGAGAAGCAAGTGGCAGCATGTACAAAGGGAATGGTAAATGGTCTTGCAGAAGCCTCTCTGTTTTACTCTACATCCACATTAAATATAGGAGTATCTTGACAGATACTCTAGATTAGAACTTTCTAAAAATACACCAGAAGTCCCAAAGGAGATATCTGACAGCTTTTGGCATGTATAAAAACATTTCCGACTGTGACTCCTAATGTATTTTTGTTGTGTAAGCAGTCTTATCGTTGTTGGAAGTTCAGACAGCTACTTAAAACCACTCATTAACTGCCCTGATGAACTTAGCAAAGAAGGATGAGAGGAGATTTGGCCTTGTAATCAGTCCACCAGCTAGTGTTAAATTGTGATTGCCTATAAATATAGCCATATAGGAGCATCATTCATCTTGATATCTGAATCAGTTCAGAACAAGTGACACTGTAAGTGCCAAAGAGGCAGTTTGAGACTAAAAGCAAATATAAAGGTTATATGAATGCAACCAGAAAATGTGCTTCTTCAGTATTAAGATAATACTGTTTTATATTTAATTGATTTAAAAGGGACTCTCCAGAAAATCCTCTGGCTATGCACAGAGCTGATGCAGCAGAAACTATGACAGCATTAGATTTTCCACAATGTTTGGTCCTAGAGGCACCTGGAAAAAATGGTCTACTTACCTTATTGCAATTCTTTTTGTTACAGAAGTCTATAACCCCTCTGCAATGACTAAAGTTATATATATATTTTTTCTTTATCATTTAGGATATGATATAAAAAACTTGACTGAAATAGTGAAGTCCACATGGGCTATTTTAATGGTACTTTGATTTCCACTGCCAAGCCAGAATAGATAAAAAACATGATGGAAGGTGAAGAGATTTCCTCCATTTCACTGAAAAAATCAGGCCACCTGTGCTATTATGTTGTGCTTTTAAAAGCAGAAAGTTAGTGCAAAGTGGTGGCTTAAGCACAGTTTCAAATATTCTTTAGACTGAGAAAATTTAACTTTATAGGGGAAAAAGGAGGTATCACTTCCTACCCACTCTTCAGAGCAACCCAGCAACAGTCAAAGCAATTGTTGCAGGATGTTCTCATCATGTGATATTAAGATATTAAGTTCAAGATATTTAGTTTGGTTTTGGTTTGTTTTTGTTTTGGTTTGGGTTTTTTTCGTTGGTTTTTTTGTTTTGTTTTGTTTTTTTTCTGTTTGTTTGTTTGGTTGGTTTTTGTTAGTCTACCTGCAATAGTCTACCATCTTGCAAGCTCTTGATTATCACGTGTCTTGTTGGCTTTTTTCATATTTCATAGTGTATTTTGCCTATTAGTGATTTTTTTCCTGTTCTGTTCTTAAGTGTAATGCTTCTACAAAAAAAGGGACCTGCCCAATTTATTAATCAGGAGATACATATATTGAAGTATTTTTTGTGCAGGAAATGGGAACTGTGGTCACTTTTGTTCCAGTGGATTTCTGTTGGTAATGCAAAGGTGTCCAGACTGTATCTATTTCAACAAATTAAGGTGTCTGCACTGATAGTGAATTTTGAACAAAATACAAGATTAGGATTTTGGAAGGTGCTTCAACAATAATCCAAATCTTAATATGTATACTACAAGCAACTTGCTAATTATATTTTCTTATAAATTACTGCATATCAAAACATACACTGTTACAATATTTTAGGTAAAAAATGGCTAAGCAGCTTTTTGGTGTTTCAAGTTTTTACTTTTAGCTAAGGTTTCCATGGAACATAAAACTTTTCATGTTAATGGTCATCTATAGAAAAATGATTCCTTGGTTAGCAATATAAGTGTAAACTCATCCACAGCAGTACTATTGTCTCTTGCAAAATATATTGCTCACTCCAGGAAATCAAATAGCATATTTCTATCAAAGGAAAACATAATGCAGGATAAATTATGGATCCATTTAGAGACTGTGATATCTATCTTTATCACAATTGCAACAGGAAATGTTTATGAAGGCATCACAAACAATGATACAAGTCCCAGTGCTGATATGACCATTACTAAATACAAACAAAATGTTACACTGAAGCATGTTCTACCTTTGCATGATCCTGTTTCCCCTTTCTTTTTATTATTACCATCTTCACTGTTCTCTTTTTTCTCTCAACTGAAGGATGACATTCAAAAGCATGACTATACTAGCACAGAATTAATGTTTATCTCACCTGTATCTTGGCTCCAAAATATCCAGTAGCAAACATATTTGGACCCTTAGGTGGTTTGTTCTTTAGGAGTCCCTATGTATTTTGTCTCTGATTTACTTATCTAATCATCTTCTGGAGCTGTGTAACCTTTTCCAACCTATGACTTCATAAAGAAGGAGTTCCCCAGCTGAAGTCTTTTCCAGACAAAAAAAAAACCCAAAACACAAAAAAACAAAAAAACCCACAAAAAACCCCAAACACAAAAAAACCCAAACCCAAAAACAACCCAAAAAAAAAACCCCAAAAAGCCCCAACAAAACTTTTTTTTTTTAATATTCACCCTTTCAGCGGGTTATTTTGCTTGACATCTCCTGTTCTACATACAAGACATGTAATTTGCTTCATAATGTCTAAACTAGCTCTTATCCCATTATAGAAAAAAACAAAAAGAGACTTAAATGAAAGAAATTTGGACACAATACAAAATTAACTTTCCACTACACCATGATGGGGAAATAACAACCAGGTGTCTTCCCTCACTAGGCTTATTGACAAACATGATTTACTCAGAAACTAGTGTTTAAGAAGCACTACAAATGTTTACTAAATTAACTTGTTCTGGGTTTGTATTTTTGACAATTACTTTTTGTAGAATAATACCACTTGTTATCCAAACATGTCTGGAAAGAAAAATAAATGAATATTCATGAAAACAAATATCCCCAAAGCTTCCCTAATTTAGGAACAGGTCATTAGCATTTGAAAACTTGAAGCCAACTAAGTTATTTGTCATTTATTATTCCTGGATAATCTCCGTTATTCACTATTCCAAACTTTTTAGTCAGTCAGAAAACAGAACCAGCAAGTGACTCAGGTTCTCTGCTAAGTAATATTAATAATAAATCAATAAAAACAAATACTAAACATTTTGATGAACAAAAGCTACCACAGTGACACTATGCAATGGACGTGATAGAATGCTCAAAAATCTGACTTATTACTCAGAGCAGTCATAATACTTTGTGGCAAAATAATCAAATAATAAATTACAATACAGTGTTTTGAGCTTTTTAATCAAGATTACCTGTTAAAATTAATTTTTTGCTAATTTCTTCTAATTGTCTTTTAGTCAAAATGTGGTTGACACATATTGTCTTTTAATAAATCAAATTCCTATTTTTTTTCTTCAGAGGCCTGCGTGTATTATTACACTTCTGAACCACCTCTCTTGTTTTAAGTTTTGAAAATACAGGGTTTTCAGGTTTTTTTAGCTAATCATAAAGCCCTGTTTTTTAGCAGTGTAGCAAAACGTAACTTTCAAGAGGTTGAACATGGAAAATCACCTGTCATAACTTCATAGCCACTAGACCCCAGAGAATTAACGCCTTAAAGTCAATAACAGAGTCTTCTAATTAAAAGCACAAAGCACCATCATGACAGTGTATGGGGGAACCTTTGTAAAGAGCTCTCCCATTCTCTGCTGTGATCCTGATATGGCTAATTGCACTGTGACTTGCCTTTATCTGCTTATGTAAATAGCACTGGCTTCTGAAGCAGAGCTTTCAGGCTGCTTTTGTCAGTAGGGGAGTCGTTTCCCCAAGGGCTTTTTCTTTATGAAACACCAGCTGGTGGGAGTTTTGCATTGTTAACCCTTATCGCCAGTGGCAAAGAAGGGGTGGGAAATAATCAGGGAAAAGAAAAACTGACTGATTTTTTATCTTTTTTATTTTAATAGAGCCTTGTTCCTTGAGTCCCCCTTCCCCTGTCTGAAGCTTTAGGGCCCTACAGCAGACTTCATTTATCTTTTATTAGTATACATAAAGATAAGGTTCTAGCTCTGAGTCATTCTGCAGTGTGTAGTGCTTATTTGCTGGCACTCTGCAAATGCATTCAATTGAAAATTTCACATTCAAACATTACTGTTTACACTTTTACTTCTTCTTAAAGCCCGACACTTTTTCAAGCACTTTCCATTTTCTGTTATAATACAAAGGGAAAATTGATAAAGAGAAAACATTTATATAAATCCAAGGACTTCCTGCACTTCAGAAACACAAGCAAATGCTAAGATGGCATGAAATGTACACTTATGAGATGTTAAGATTACTGTTAATAAGCTAGGCAAGAAAATGTAATTACGTGGAACAATGCCTTGGTTATTGTGAAAGTACAAAACCATTCAACTTGATTCTTTGCAAAAATAAAGATATTTCTTAAGATCTAAGTATTTGACAATTATAGAAAATAATACTTTTTTTAAAACTACTAGCAAGGGATTAAGTACCAATTTCTTTTCTTCAAAATCTCATTCATCGTGTGCAAGCTCTATTTCTGCTATATTGTACTCTTCATGTACTTCAAGCTCAACGTGACAAAAACATACTGTGCAGATGTCAATGTGGATTCCCTCCTTACAAGGCTTTCAGTCATGCTACACCATTAGCTATTTAAGCCACATTAGGAAAGAGAGATTAAAATAAGAAGGTTATGATTTAAAAAAGTTAATTGATTTTATGTTATTTTATTAAAACTGGTGATGAAAATGAGAATGAAACACAAATTTTACACATTAAGACTCCAGTGCCCAAGATGGAAAAAAACTGTTAAATTTTCCACCATAACTTTTTTTTTTTTTCCCCTGGACAGATATTTCCTGCATTCTGGATCATGTACCCAGATCTACATGGTCACATTCTGTAGAACTCCTTATTGTATCATGGAAGAATCTGACTGTTCAAGTGTTTTTCAAATCTTTTCACACTTTTCCTTGGTTTCCATAAACCTATTTGAGAATTAACCTCTAAAAAGTCATTTTACTAGAAAAAGAGAAAAGGTAGCAAAATTAACTCCTGATGAACAGTGCCAACTGTTTGCATGAGGTAAACTGGCATCACTTCATCAAAATGGCATGATGCCAGCTGCACCGTTTCAGTGATTGACCTAGGAATAATAGTTCCACAATAGAGCCTGCAGATATTTAGTACAGAAATATTTGCACTTACCAGTCTAATAATTCAGTGAGAGACTTTAAATGGTTTGTCAAAAAGACAAAAGTGTGTGTGTGTGGTTTGTTCTCAATTTCAATAAGTAGTCTTGGGAAGTCTTGGGAAGACAATAATAGTATCTATGATCACATAGTATCTACAACTCTACTGTGATTTTTCTTATTTAGCTATATTTGTTCTTCAGCTTCACTATATTTTAGTTAATAACAGGAATCTACACCCTTTGAGACTGAGAAGGACAGGTCACCTTTCTTTCATATGGCTAAGCACAGAAGACCAACAAGAAGACTAAGTGTAACATTGATATCATACTTCCATCTAAACTATGGTTTTTTTACAGTTCATGTCAACTTTTTGAAAATTTCAAAACTGTCATGCTCAAGCAATAAAATTTTACATATATGTGTGTATATATAAATATTTTAATATGTAAGAGACAAATTCCTGAGTAAGCTTTTATTCAGGACCATTACAAGAACGCAACAATGAATCAGGAGAAAACATTGGCATTTGCTATTGCTTTGTTTAATAGGAAAATGTGTGCATAGCTTCTCCAAACGAACTGCAAAACCTGTAATCCCTTTCAGAAAGCATTTCCCAGATTTTATACCCTTTCTTTCTTGAACACGGTAGCTGATACAGAGACCAATAAATTGGTTAATTATGCCTAATCATGCAGTTGGAAACAAGTAATGGCAGTATTTATAAGTGCTTTCAAATTATGTGTATTTGTTTCTCCAGGCACTTGAGCATTCTTAGTGGAACTTCTTTAAAAAAAAATTATCATGGAAATTTAGATAAATAAATATAAATATTAGATATTCTTATTTGCTTTATAGATTTTAAATATTTAAAATTAAGTTCTCCTACCTTTGCCCCACAACCAAAAGTTTTACTTTTTAAATAAGAGCTGAACTTTTTTTTTTACACGTCACCAGACAGCAATGCTTGAATGATGTGCTACTCCTTTAATCAATAGCTATTAATAAGGGATTTATCCTCTTCAGAATTATGTTACTGGCTTTATTCAGAAAACGCACAAGCAAGAAGAAGGAAATTTGTTAAGTTTTCTGTCATCCTAGAATCCCTTTGTTTCTCTTAATTGTTAACATGTTCCAGTAATGAAATTTAATTTAATACTAAATATGGAAAAATAGCTTGCTGACCTCTAAATGTTGAAACACCATATTTAGTAAGCTGTCAATGTGAACAGAAATTGTTGATGATATTAGAACACACTTATTAGGGCCAATTAATGCTATGCTTTAAAGAAATCAAACAAATAATAGAGTACTTTCTTGAGCTTTCCTTTTTTGTGTTTCCTTTCTGTTGTGGGGAGTTATGAAAGGGAAAATACAGTAACATATTACATAAATTATAGGAGAAACAAATAATGAAAGACTTTTCAGTGGTTCATAGGATCACAGAATTGTCATGGTTGGAAAAGACCTCTAAGATCCCCATGTCCAACCATCAACAGCCCCCTATCTTCCAAAAATAAATATATATATATATATATATCCCTATATCACCATGTCCACTGGAGCATGTCCTGTGGTACCTCGTCTACACAGTTTTTAAATACCTCTAGGGATCATGACTCCACTACCTATCTGGGTAGACTGTTCTGGAACCTGATTATTCCTTCAGTAAATAAATTCTTCCTAATATATAGTCTAAGCCTCCCTTGATGCAACTTAAGGACATTTCCTCTAGACCTATCATTATTTACTTGAGAGAAGAGGCCAACATCCACCTCACCACAGTCTCCTTTCAGGTAGCTGTAGAGAGCAGGGTACAGCTTGTGAGTGATAAAAGTGTATTGGCCACTAAAATTACATTTTCATCATTCTTTTCATAGTACAAGACAATAATCCTCTAATTGAATGAAAACTAAAGTGAAGGTGTTTATAGAAAAAAGCTCCTAAGTCAAAGGTCTTGACATGTATTAGCTGCAGTCTTAGTGTTCAGAGATCCTGGATTAGAAAGAATAATCCTTGACATTATTTTTACTGACATTTCTAACTAAACTGTCCATTTCATTAAATATGAGGAAAAATTACTCAGATTATTAATAATTGTTTAAAACATATATTTAAACAAGCCTGACCTTTGCTCTAATTCACACTGCCTATCTTTCTCAAGTCTGACCTCAACCTAGTCTGAATTTTCCTTTAGGAGAATATTTGGCTCTTTCCTTTTGAACAAATGTCTGCTTTGTATTGTTGATTTAAGAATCAAAGAAAGGAGTAGAATTTGGCCCAGCTGAGTTAAAACACATGCAAATATAAAAAAATAGCAAAGATAAAAAGAAAACATTGTAGAATATGCAGGAAAAATCCTGCTGGATTCTTTCTGCCTGTCTGGTCCTCTCTATTAACCACCCAAAATAGTCCAAATGTGTATGTAGTGAAATTTAAACATTTAGGGCCTATTTTTTAGTCACCTGTACTGCACATTCACATTCAGGACTATTTATTAAATAATCTAATTCTCAGAGTTGTTACTAACTGTATCATATGTTTACATGACTAGATTTGGATGGAGAGACCTGGCTTTTGTCACTTACACTTGAAAGCTGGATATTGATATCCATAGTCAGCCCATAACACATTACATAAAAGAATAAGAAATATCTAGTTACAAATCAATAATAATAGTGTACCAGTACACTATCATAATTGCATCAGATATTCCATTGTGTTGGAACTCAACTACCTGACACATGGCCCTTGTAGGTAGAAATGTGTGATAGATATTTCCTATTAATCATTAAGCATTAAAATTATCACTTTCTAGACAAGAAGGACTAATTTAATAGAAATTAAATCATTAGAGCCTGTGAATATCTTCTGGATAAAGTTCTCTTGACTTGAAAGCTCCTTCTAGCACACAGAGCAATTTGAGTCATGGTAACCACTCATAAACAGGTAAGGATAATACTTCCATGTATTTGTGCAGTCAGAATTACATAAATTATGGGAGAATTGTTTTATGGAAGAATTATGGGAACTTGTTTTCCTTGTCTATTTTTAAGGACACATCAGGTGAGGTTATTAGGCTGAATGTAGCCACTGTTCATATCCATGACTATAGCTTAAACCTTTTTCTACTTTTATAAACCACATTCTTACACTATAAAAAAACTACTGTTCTGAACCAGAGTGTAACATCTGACTCCCTGACACTGCACTATTTCTCTTCACAACTAGGTCTACATATACAGAAAGATTTAATTTTTTCAAACTGAGTATAAGAAAAACCCCAACATCCAAACTCTCTGGGAGATTAAGCACCTAATACAGAGACTATTGCTTCAGCTACTGGGAAGCAAGGGGGGCAGTATCCAGTTTTCTTCAAGTCTGTTCTCCCTTGATATGAAAATTTCTACCAGTGAGGTTTTACATAAAGCTAAATTACTGCTATTGTAGAACTTCACAGTGATTGAATGAGTGGGGTTTCCTTCAAATATATAATCCACAAAATATAATTTAAATGCTTACTAAATATATTTATCCTACTAACAAGGTAAAAGGAATAAACAAGAAAGAATTTTTATTAACACTCTTGCTTACAGTACTCACATGTTCACTTGAGATAACACTTCTCATTTATATTTGCTACTGGCCAAATATCAAGATAGTTCCCTTTGCAGCAAGATGGTTTTCTGGATGTGATATCTAAGCATCTGTGTCTCCCTGAGGGAACAGCTGTATGGATTCCACTACATGTCAGGATTCTTGTTAGTTATGGATTGCAACAATATACATAGAGATCATTTGTAGATGTAGCCCTAAGTCACTTTCTCAAAGTCATGTCAAAACAGTAGCAGAGCAAGAAATCTAATCCATATTGCAATGCCCTAAATATATATGAATATTCCACTCTTGTGTCTTCCTTCTAATATTTTTGCCCCAAACAAGTAGTAAGATGAAAAAAAAATCCTAGGGCTATTCCTCACAAAATTTATTTAAAAATAGGGTCATTTCTAAATATCCCTATCTAAAATTAGGGCCATGATAGTGGATGGAATTTACATGGTCAGGCTACAACCTCAATTTGCGTGATTTTCATCTCTAGAAAATTAAATGCTCCACACAAAAGTATGCATGGACTCCAAATTGTTCAATGTCTGTGGAAAGTCCTTTAGGCAGCAAGACTAAGTGCCTCGGCCCTTTAACTTTGCACTTTGCCACCTTTAACTTTGCTTTTCTTTACAGCACAGTCATGTACCTCAACCTTCCATCTGTAAACTGAAGCTGAATAAACTAATCTTTCCAAATGCTCAGTTCTTTTTATTTTTGTAAAATATCAGTTGACTTTTAATTTAACTAATACCATTACCTTAAAATATGAATCCCCTTTCCTCTTTCCTTCATCAAAAAGTACAGTTATGGGATGAAATGGTATCTTTCGGACCAGTGAGTATACTAGGGGACATGCACTGGTTAGAAATTTATAGCTGTCAAGAAAAAAAAAAACCTCTTGAGTGGTGTGAAATTTTAACTGGTTTGTTAATCCATGATTTTAAGTTCTGGGACTACTGGCAAGAAGCCTAGATGCTGTGGACTGTTGTTGGCAGGTCCCACCAAATGGCCTCCTGCTTATTTTCTTTGTCCTAAAGACAGTTTTGATACAGAAAAGGTATGACCATTTTTGACACTTTGCTATGCAGAGCCTTTGATTTTATTTTCGGTTACATTGGGAAAACTAGGGAGTAGGGGTCTGTAATTGGGTTTTGCTGAACTAAAAAGGAAAATGCTTTGTCCTGAAGATGTGCTGATCGTTGAATTATCAAGTAACTGAAATATCACAAAGACAAATACTCGGGTTTTTGATTTACCTCCAGTTTTCATTGTTTTTCTCTGTGTATTTTTATTACCATCAGGAAGGAGATGCTTTACTAACTGTAGTTCAAATAATTATTTCAGTGGAGAGGTGCTACAGCAGAAATGCTGGGCAAGGCCAGTAGCATGTTCAACACTCAATTTAGCATTTGGTGAAAGTGCCAGATATATTAATATTAATAAAAACTTTGTCTACTGTTTGACTTCTTGAAGGTTTGACCTTGTAAACGAGCTATTTATGTGAAGAACTCCAAGAAGTAGTTCCATTGATTGTTCCAAGTACCAGGTGAGAATCAAAGGAATTCAATCCTGCCTACATCTTTAACTTCCCAGGGAATTAGTCCTGTTTACATAGATCAACACTACAGTCTTAATGTCTTTCCTTTTACAATAAACTTCAAATAAACTTCACTTTGCTTAGGTGGGTTTTTGCTGTCTGCAGGGACAGATATTCCACAGTCTGTTAAGGCCCCTGTTTCTAACCTTGACCCTCATATTTAAAAGAATATTCCTCATCTCTAGTTGGAAATTCCCACATTCTATCTTGTGTTCATTGCCTTTTGTTCCTATCACTGTGCACCTCTGAGAAGAATCTGACTTTGTCTTCTCTAACATGTAAAAAGATTAGATACTGGGATTAGGAAGACTAGGTACTATTAGCTAATTGAATACTACAATAAATTCTTAATGGCTTTTTGAAAATGCAGTGAACCCAGTTCATTTAACCTCACTTCAGATCCCGTGTCTTACAGCCTCCTGACCACCTGATGGTGATCTGCTGGATTTGCTGCCATTTGTCACAGCTTTTCTTATACTGGGAATACAAATACAGGATTCAGTGCTCAAAATGAGGTGTCACACGTACTGAAAAGAAGGGGATAATCACTTACCTCAGTCTGAAGACTAAACATATGAAGCATACATAAACCTGGTCTCTCAGCACCCCTGGATGACCCCTGGATGGGTATATATGGGCTCATGGGCTTTTCTATGTCCAGCTTGTTTAACTGTACCATTTCCCAGCTGTGCTCCAATCCTCACAAATGACCCTGGTAGGCTGAGGAATCTGGGAGGCCACAATGAAAACCAAATTGCTGAAAGAATCAAAAAGGCATAGAATCCCTCAACATTTTCTTTGTCTGGTGTTGCTAGGTCCCCTATGTCACTCAGTGGTGGTCCCACATTTTCCTCAACTTTCCTTCTGCTGATCAGGCACAGAAACATTTCTAATTACCCATGTTCATCACTAGCTTAAACCAGCATCATGATGGCATACTCAGAAAATTTATATGGGTTTCTTCTTTTTTCCTCTCTATTTCCACCTTCTAGGTACTCCTGTTCTATATTTCAGCTTAGTCAGAAGATATTTGTTTATGCATGCTTGACTTCTGCCACAACTCCTGCATATCAGAATAGACCTTTGGAGTTCAAAGGGAAGATCACCTAGAACTTTCAGGCTTCTTTGCCCTTGAAGGCAGTCTCCCATGGTACCCTGCCAAGCAGATCCACAAACAAGAAGAAGTCTGCATCCATGAAGCCTAGGGCTGTGATTCTGGTAGTTACCTTTCTTCTCTTAGTGTCCTGAACTTTACAAATTCATAACTGCTTCAACAAAAGTTGCACTCAGACTTCACATCCGTGATAAATTAGTCCTTGTTTGTAACGAACAAGTCCAGATGAGTATGTCTCCTGGTTAGATCATCAGTCACCTGTATCTTGAAATTGTTATCAATACGCTCTTCCAATCTCCTAATTTACTTGTGCCCAGAATTATAACAAGAATATTTCACAATAGTTGAAGTCTCCCTAAGTACCATGCTCAATGAACCTGGTATTTTCTCTGATTGCTTAAAAATAGCCTTGTGTATTTTCATTTCTTCATTATTCACTTTGTAGTCAGGCTTCGCTTGTCTTGATCCACTCTCTTATCCTCACTGATGAGTTTTTTACTGGCTCATCACACATTTAAAACCAAAGCTCCATGCATCCAGGTTCCATCTTTGTATGAGGTGCAGATTCTGCCTTGTCTCAATATCTAGAAGTGGATACAAAAGTTTTTTCATACTCAGGACACTGGAGAAACTGCCAACACTTTAAAGAGATTTTTAAATAAGTGTATTTAGATCTTTAGCTTGCTCATCCCAAGAAACTTCAGGTTTTGCCTGCTTTTCTCATGCAAATATTCAGCCACTCTGTGTTTCTGTTCCTAATGAGAGAATATTAATCACTATTGCAATATCAGCCCAAATTACATTCAGCACTGGATCACTTTAATTTTATTTTTGATTAAATTATTACAGAGTGTTTCTGCAAAACATTTTTGGAGACTTTTTTTTAATAGATTCTTACAGCCTATATATCTTAGCACCCTAAATGCTTTTTTCACTAAAAGTGCATTAGTCTACTCAACTGGAATTGATTTATAGCATGCTGTGAAGACATTACAGTAAGTGAGGTGCAAACATTTGTTCCTATGACACATGGACATTTACAGAATCACCATCTTTTAGGAGAAAAAAGTCATATTTTTCCCTTCATACTAAAACCCTAAGAAACATGGTGCTACTGTACTACCTCTTATTATTATAATTATGTAAACAATGGACACTACAGTTTTTTTCACTCAGCTTTTTGTAATGAGTTTATTGATAGCAGTTGCAAATTCTCCTAATAAAAAATGTAGTTATACTCTAGTATAATATAGTTATACACTCTAGAGTCATCTAGCACTTCCCTTTGGAGGCAATGGAACAACCAACACAACCATGTACCTGAAGATGCACAGATACAGTGAGAAATCATATCCAAGCCAGCCCTTCAAAACCCGGTCTGTACCTTTTCCACTCTGAACACACGTAGCTCTAGGACAGGTGATACTTCTCACAGCTATTGGCTTCTGGGTTACTGTCTAAATCTTCAGCAGTACTAACATAATTTTTGACCTCTAATATTTAGGACAGAAGGTACCTGCTAAATGTCTTTAACATTTAGTACTAAGAAGCCTACCCTACCTTTTGAAGATGTTACATGAGCATCAAATGAAAACCACTAAGGAATCTGATCTAAAAGCCACTAATACATTGCTTTCCTCTAAAAAGAACCTACATAACCTAACACAGAAGACTTCATTTTCTGTCACTGAATAGTTCACAGAAGAGATGTTTTCTGCTAATACTATTTGAATCTCACATCTAAATGAAAAAAAACAACAAAACAAATAATGTTTTCCAGCATCTGTAACTGACTTTTACATTTTTGTTTCCCCAAATTCTTGTGTGGCCAGTCTTCACAAAGTTTTGGGAACACTGTTTTAGGGTTGCTTTAATCACCTCTGGCCATAGAATTATTAAAAACTGTTTAAATATAGAAATCCACTGGCAAGACGTCCTCATGAGTAAATTCATGATCTCCATCTGCTTCTGCATTTTCTTTTCTGCATTTTAGTTTTGTCTTTAATAATTTTTTAGCTCAGTGATGATATTACCTCTTACATTTTCCTGAGATGGTGACACAGAGTGGAGCAACAAAAAATAATAAAATAGGCGGAAAATCATATTTAAATATAGTTATTTTTTAACACTATTTTTAAAGTTGCTTGATTGCAAAAGCCTATGAACAATACTTTTTGGAATTACTCCAGCATGCAGACAAATATATATCCACACACACACAAACATATTAGTATGCAAATCTCCTGAATTACTGTTTTTAATTTTGCCTCACATTGTGCTTTTTTTGGTTTTTGTTTGTTCCTTTGTTTGTTAGTTTCTTTGTTTGTTTGTTTGTTTGTTTTTAATTGCCTTTTAATCCAAGAAACAATTATAACAATAGTTATATATAGCATAGCAATAGCTTGTGGATATGAAGTTTCTCAGTCTTTCATATTTCTTAGCCAGTGCTGTGAAGGCGGCTGCTAATTTTTCCCTTCATAAAGCAATGAATAAATAATGGTGAACATTAGAAATGGAAAAAAACCCTGCGGCAACTCTGGAGCTGAAACTGGCACATCTCTATTCAGGAACTATTGTTAAACAGTGCATTTATGCCAATGAGATGTAGTTTGCCAATCTGAGAAAAACAGTGATACTGTTGAAAAACATTGAGGGCCCATTGTCTTATTCCCTGCTTTTCCTCCTATCCCTTTAATGGCTGAAGAATTCAAAGCAGACCACTGCAGAACAAGCACAGATTAGCTGAAAGTTAAATAACCTGTGCCCATATGATTCTAACGCAAACAATTTATTATCTGTTGATGGGACTCCTGTAGTAATGCTCAGTCAGAGGACGAAAAGCATCACAGTTGGCTCAAAGTCATACCAGAGTAGATTTATTGATTGGTTCAGACAAAATAAGAAATTTACCTTGTCCTCCTCTCCCAAACTAATCATCTATGTCTATATTGGCAATCACGTTGTTCTCCAGCTCTACTCTGTGTGCATGAGAAACATAATATAGATGGACACAATATAGGGGAAAAACGGAGTGCTTGGTAATTATAGCTAGTGTTAACCGACAAGTTCTGAATTTAAAGTATTATTATTATTACGTTATTAGCGTTCATATTTGTTATTTGTTTAGGTTAAGAAGACCATAGATTAAGACTTAAATGATTTGTTTGCACTGGGATTCACTATGAACACAATAATTTCTAAAATTTTATTTATTTTTATAGTCCTGAAGATATCCTTTTATGTATCAAAGAGGGCCTCGTAGAACTAATTTGCAAAGAAACATGTAAAATCTTACCATGTCTAGGTGGTGTTCATTCAAAAGCTCCAAGAAGATGAAGTATAACACTATGGACACATTGATTAGTGTTTGTAGCAGTATTTACTCTTGTCTCAATGCCAGAAGAGCAGAAAAAAACAAGCATTCAATAATTAAATTACTATTTTTCAAAAAGTCTACCTTTAGGAGAACCTAGGAAACTACAGACTTTAGACTGTGACATCCACACTGCGACTTTAGAAAAAAAAAAAAAAAAAAAAAAAAAATATTGGGGAAGACTGAATGTGGCTTTTTAAGAAAGAATGTTGATAGATGTTACACAAGAGGTTTATTCATTCACAAAGAGTACAAAATACACAGCAGGATTAATTTGCATAAACATGGTCATCTGGTGTCATTTTGAATGTGGTGAGACATCCCACTTAGGCTCTGGCTGCTACTTCTAAGCTTTTTTAATTCTTATACCTGTGAGCCCTGCTAACCCTATACAGTCATCTTGGCTACCCTCAGGCATCTCTACTGGCCTTGGCTGCATTTATGCAACTGCATCCAGCCTTTACTGCTCAGGAGAACTTGAAGTGCAATAAAAGAATCATTCAGTGTAAGCTTTGGAAGACAGGGTAGAACAATCCATTCACTCAAAACATTCCTTAGCCTTATTGGCACCATATGCTCCCCATATAATTTTTAAACTGAGCAACCCAGTAGTTTTTAAGGGACATTTTTGAGGATTGATTAGTGTCATTGAACCTGCCTGCATCTCTGGGATTGTTATGGTGACACAAGGTAAAGCAGGGATGATTTAGAATAGGAGGAGCATAAACGTCACAAAACCTCTTAATGTTATTTGGTCTACCTGATGGCCAAGCAAAGAAGCCTATGAATGTTATTTTTACAGATATGGAGACTGATGATCAGAGTTGATTGCAAATCTTGTTCTTTTGAAAGATGTATTCATTCTAGCTTTTGAAATTGGGACATTAAAAATATTGTGTACACCATATTTTAGAGAAAATGGAAACAATATATTTATATGACAAAAACATGAAGAATATTTATAGACTGTTAGCCCTTTAAATACAACACTGTGTCACATCTCAGAAGTGTTAGACACACCACTGAATCATTTCCCAGCTGCAGTCCATCAATGAGCTTTCAGACAGATCTTCACATCTTAACACCACCCTGTTTCTTAGCTTAAAATGCTGAAAACAGATAACTCATATTAAATAAAATTAAAATCTAGCATTTTTTTTTCCTCAGAGAAACATCTAGGACTTACTAATTGGTTATTTCATAAAAAGGTTTCAAGCATATACATGTGCCCATGTGTTAGTGGCAATCTTTAATTATACCTGTCCTTTTTATTTGGTCAAAGTAAAAAGAAGATTAAATACAAAGGAGACGGAGGACTTTATTTTCCAGTCATATATGACATACAGTCATTTGCAACTGTGCAAGGTTAAAGGAGCTTCTGTTGAGTTTTAAATTAACTTTGCATTCATCTTGCTTTTGTGTACATGAATACAAAAGGGACTTAGGTCTCAGCACGCTGTGTTTTCCTTCTCCCTTCTGCTGTTCTAATTTCTTTTTCCTTTTTTTTTTTTTTTCTTACTGGAGCAAGTCTGGAAGTAATGACAATAATCCCACATGCAAGCTAATGGAACAATTTGGGGGATAATTTCTTCAGGTGTGGAGTGCCTGACCTCAAGAGCCTGATGGATATTGCTGCAGCATTATTAGCAGTCACTCAGGCCTCCAGGTGGAATTCAGAAGGGAGGAATGGCCATGCATTTCAATCTGCACAGTTAACCTACTTAGATTAGAATCTATTATTTATGGTGATTATCAGACACTGCAGCTCTTGTAAATGGCAGTAGGTCAGTGCTTTGATAATAATTAAGGTATTCATTATATGATAGAAATGGAGGTCAGCTTCACTTCCCTCTTTTGAAAAAGAATTGAACATAAGAAATTGGAAGACTGAACAAATTGTTGCGAGAAAGAAATGACAGATTTTTTCTGTCCACTTTATTCTGAAGCTGTGTTTTCACAGCCTTCCATACTCTACGTAGCAGTAAAACTAAAAGCTCCCTAATGACTTAAGGAGTTTGTTAGAAAACCATTAGTGAAATTTTGTGAGTTTTTTTACTATTGTACTCCAGGATGAGAGAGACAATGCCTACAGGAGTTTGAAATATGCGAGAAAATTGTACATGCAAAACACATAAACTTTCTACAGTTTGCTGTGGGGTTTTTTATTGCACTGCATAAAAAAGACCCCTGTTGTTTGAGCATAAACACTACTTTATTCTTTAGTAATGCAACTTAAATGTCATGGATGTCTTACAAAGCTTGCGTTTATAAAATTTATTAGACAGAGATATGCTAAATGACTCCCAGGGGATTTAGATATTGCTGAACATCAGAAAACCAATGAAGCATAAGTAGGACTAACATATTTCCTGCTATTTGCTCACTGAACTAAATCAGTCTGAAGATGTACAATATTTAGAGATTAAAGAAGGGGAAATGTTTGCTTTTTACTGACTAAAATATCTATTATAAATTATTTTTTTTTTATTAAAGTTATTAGGAAACTGTCAGGTTTATTGGAATTAATTTTTGCTAGTGCCAGTGTCCATCCATCACGATATTTAGCCACCCAAAGGTACTACAGCATAGTGGTCAGAGAATTATCAAAACCTACCAGTAAATTAACAGTATCTAACATTAATACATATTAATGTTATGGAAGAATAAGAAAAGTAAGAAAAAGTCATATCATGCCATCATATCATATCACAAAAAGTCATGATAACATTCTTCCTAAACTGCTGGTGGTATGGAAGAATGGAAAACATACGCTAACTAGCCTGCGGAAATGGACTGGAGATTGAGTAGTGAAGAATGGGGGATGGATAAAATAGTAGTTATCTACCCACAAAAGCATCTCATACCCTGGAAAGGTGAAACTGTTACTCACCAAAGTCCTCTGAGACTATCAAATTGTTCCAATTTTAGAAAACTGTTCCTTTCATGAAATGTAACATAGTCTTGCTCATATGTGTTGCATGACAATATCCTTTAAAGACCAGATGTAGGCCTTTGGTTAGTGCCTGGGTATGAAACCTATTCTATGCAAAGGAATGGATATTCTGGCTGCATAATGACCTTAAAATAAATTTTTTAAAGATTTAATTTAAAAATATCCTAGAAATTAATAAAAATATATGTATTCTTTTTATTTGTTTTCTAGGACTTAGAAAATTCCTTTGGATAAAATTCCTGCCTTGATGCCATTCTAAATCTCAGAAAGCAGGCAGAGAGGCAGGAAGGAAGGAAAGAAAGGGTGAGTTTCACCATTATAAACCTTAATTAAAATAGAGTCCACAGAAATGTTTTAATAATATAAGCAACAAAATATCTTTGCAGAGGTCAGAGTTTCCAACATGTTTTTAATAATTTATCAACCTGATGTTGTAGCTGTGTTTTCCAGTAATGGCATGTGACTTCTAAATGAATTCTCCACTTATTCTGATTTGACTTTACCAGAAAATGTTAATTCATTGTGAAAGTAGCATCAGACTCTGCAAATGACTATAACAAATACTTTGCATGATGAATGAGAAGACAAGTGTTAATGATATTCTCAAGTTTAAATGTAGCTACCAGAAAACTGTGTATAGTCTTAGATAACCATGCATTTTAAATGAAGTTGCTATCAATTTTCTTTTTTAAACAAATATTTGAGAAAAGCAAGCTAAAAAAGTATCCCATCACAGAAAGCGCACTGTTAATAGCATCACGGGCAGGTTTCTTTATCCCTTCTCAGAGGGATTAAAAAGATTCTTGTTTGGATCATTACACAGCAAACATTTAATATCAGTCTTTCACTTGCTCATAGTTAGATGGAAATTTATTAGAAGGAATCTAACTTTAAATAGTTAGATTGAAAAATCAGTTATTTGATTCTGAAAGCTATTCTATAAAGCCATCAACATTTTGTAGGTAATAAACAGAAGGGAGAGGAATCGTCTACTGTATTTCTTTCATCAAACTTTCTGTCCCATTGCATTCTATTTCACTTTTAGTCTTTTTTTAAAACTAGCTTAGTTTCTTAAAGGAATATTCAGAAGAGAGGGCAAAATATTATGAAGCTTACATACTGATTTTATATTTGTTAGTCTTGTTTGACTTTGGCTAGAGTATCTCCAAATTTTCCAAATTGTCTTCAATTATTTCCAAGCTCTTCAGGTAACACAAATGCTAGGGAATAATTAAAGAGGAAAATATAATCTAAAGGAGAATTTACAAAGGTTGTTGTCAAATATCCACCCCTGTACTATATGCTTTCTTCTCTCCTATATTTACACAGTGTTAAGAGGAGCAAAAAACTCAATTGGAGTTTTATTGGGGTTTTGGGGTTTTTTTTGGGTAGCACCACAGTTCTCAACTGGAGATTAGGATACAGGACTAAATTCGCCTCTCAATTTCACCAGTATTCGGGCTTTATGCAAAAGAATCTGAATTAATTTGTAAACCTGCAAAAATTCAGTAGGATTCATATCCCAGTTTTTCTTTGTTGTGAAACTGAAAAGGTTGGCACGGACCTCTGGAGATCATCTAGTCATCCCCCTGCTAAAAACAGGTCAGCTTGGGAAGGTTTCTCAGAGCACGTCCAGTCATGTTTTGAACATCTCCCTGAATGCTGACTCCACAAACTGTCTGGGAAAACTGACCCAATGTTCAGTCTCTCTTACAATAAAATGTTATTTTGTCTGTTAAACAGAATTTTATTCTGTTTCATTTCATTTTCTGTTTATTCTGTATTTCATTTTCTGCCCATTGCCTCTTGTCCTGTTACTACAAATCATCGAAAAAGAGTCTGTCTCTATCTTTACTCCCTCCCATTAGACATTTATACATAAGATCTCTGATGAGCATTTTCTTCACCAATCTGAAGTCACAGTTCTCTCAGCCTCTCCATGGAGATCAGATCCTCTGGTCCCTTATTCATCTTTATAACCCTTTGCTGAACTTCCTCTAGTGTGTCCATGTCTCTTTTCTAGATGGGAGCCCAACACTGGATGCACCACCCCAGACTCACCAGTGCTGAATCAAGAAGAATCACCACTCTTGACATGTTGGTAATGCTCTGCCTAGCAGAGCCCTGCAGGCTGATGACCTTATTTTGTTATTTTCTTTGAACTCTGTTCCTAAGCTGTTCTCAGTGTATTGCCCAGACACTCTCTCATTTTATTGCTTCGCTTCACTGCATTTACCTCTTTTCTTGATTGTCTTTATACTGCACCAGTCCTCCCGCTTTTTGGTTTCTATGAAGTGCAACATGGAACATGTAGTGCAAGGAGAGGTGGACAAAGTATATTTTTCTGTTGATTCTGCATCAGGCATTGCATTAAAGACCACACAGTGATACTCCCATCAGAATTCTCTTCCCTCTGCTTTGCCTGGGCTAGGACCTGGAAAGAGGTTCTCATGGAACTGTATATAGCAGCCCAGCACAGTGCCTGCAGAAGAATTCCCTGCCAAGTTCAGTCTATCTCACATCCAAATTTAAGGGTGTGGGAGTCATTATACTTTTACATTTATGCCAAAATGAATCAGTCAATTAGTCACATTTTATATAGAGTTTAATTCAAGTAAATCTTCCCAAAGTCATCAGAACAGTGTTGTGTTGCAACTACCAGTAGGCAATGTTCATGAGTCATGTTGTAAATGTTCTGAAATAAGCTAAAAATGATGAGATATAAAAATAGTACACATAGAGATTTATTTAGTTTCTTTTTTTTATTATTTTCCCTACTATTCCAAAATCTTCTTTTTCATATTTTTTAAATTTACCTCTGACTAGAAACAGACTATTTTTGGTTTTAAATTATAGACTGTTTTATTCAAGTAACTGTAGTGTCCAGTCTTTCAAAAGGACTTTGAATAGCATGAGGTTTGGCAATTTTGCCGCAAATCTTCACTCCTTTGGGTACCCTGACAGGCTGAAAGCAACCATAAAACCAGTAGTTATTAAATCTCTACTAGCCCATATTTCTCTTTCTGTATTGTCTCTTTGAACTATTTTGCTGTCCTAAACTTTGACCATGTTACCAGATTATGGCATGCATTTTTCTGTCCACCCAAAGCTGATCCAAAATTAATAAAAGGAGAGAAAAGCACTCAGTTTTGTTAACCAGCCAGGCTAGCAGCAGAGAAACATTTCAGAAGTGTTCAGAAGTTGCTTCATATGATATTCTTACCCCATAGGAAAGTATGAACCTTTAGGGGATATGACTTATTTTGTAGAATGAGTGATTTGTTGGTGATCTGACTGCACCAGTGTTCCACAAATTTACTTACCACCTAATGGTCATCTGCTTTATTGAGAATTAGGTACCCAAATATTTATTTATTTTTTGTATCTAGTTCTTCATATTCTGCCGCTATGTTTGTACCTGCACTGGTGAAGTACAGACTCTCAGTTAAAGATATAATTTTTAAAATAACTCTTGTTGACAATGCCATGACATTGTCCTGCTGCTAGTAACGATGACCACAGTGGTTTCAAGGCATTTAAACCTCAGATGCCTGGAAAAGGTAAAAAAAAAAGACTAAATTTCAAAAACTCTGGAAAATAATTGTTCTGTATATTCTCAAACTGACATGGACTCTGATCATGTTTTCCTGGATCCTAGGGTTTCCATTAAACACAGAAGAGGGGAAAAGGTGAATAAAACAACACTCCTACACAAACAAAACAGAAAGGGAGGTCTTTTTGTCACTTGGCAAATTGAACATTGAAATGTGGTCACTGGGTCAAGTCAGCTCTTGAGAAAAATCAATACATTTACTTCCCAGGGTTTTCTCTTCTTTACCAGGCCTTAGTCTCCAATGGCAGCCAAAATCCAAGTCTGTGCTGGCTCTTCACTATGAGGAACACTCAGATACAAAAGAAAATGTTGACATTTCTTCTGTTTAACCTGAGAAATAGTCATTCAAACTGTGTAGTCAGACAATGAAAATCAGAGTACAACCAGTGAAAACCTTAGACAGTGCATGATCTCACCTAAGCAATTAAAAGGAAAAAGTCTGCTGTCTTTTTTTCCACTCTAAAGTAAATATCCTACAAATTTTCTATGAAATTATCCTGTAGCTGTTTTATTAAGACTTTGAGTTTTGCATAGACTTATATTGATCTTTTATGTCCTGCCAATCAAAAATTGCTTGGAAAATCCCAAAATAGCAAGTTCAGTAAAACAGATAGAATCCAAGATACAAGAAAATACCATGCTATGTGCTGATTTTAAAGTATTCTGAGGAATTTATGTGTGATTAGGTTCTCCTTGTAGTAATTTATATAGAAAGCAAACTGTTAATCCCAAGATTTTAAAAATCATTCTAAAGCTACCTGGAGGTAGATGTTGGGAGTGGTTACTTCCCTATGCAGAAAGTTAAAGGGAGTATCTTCTGCACAGGCTATTCGAACATTAAAGATGTACATACTTACTAAAAATTGTTGTAATATATGTTTATGACTCTATTCCACCCGCCACTATGGACAAAACAGAAAGTAGAAAGAAAGAAAATCAGCAGAACCAATAATCCAGCCTATAAAGCATTAGTCATCATCTCTGAAATGGTACATGAGAAACAATAATTTACAGTGGTTTAAAATATCTGGAGAAAGTGAGGTGTCATGGTATGAGCCAGATTCTCTTTCCTGATTGATATCAAGCCTAGTTTGTGATTTGGTCTGCTGGAACAATGCTGTAATACACTCACAGCAGAATGTTTTTTGACTCAAACATCTTCCGCATTCTCTCTTTCTCAAGGTTTATACATCTAAAACAATCATGTTAGAATACCATTATTATAGGCTCCTAGAATTAGTTCAAGACTTTACAGTAGACCAGAAAAATATAATGCATCACTGATTTGAACTAAAGAACACATCACTATTGTTTTTTAATTTTCAAAATCACCAGCTAAGATGTCACAGAACAGCCTGAATTATTCACAGAAGGCAGACAGTACAGTTTCTTCGAAACAGGACATTTCTCCAACATCCTATATGCTTTAGTGTGCACAAACAAAATTTAAAAGTATGCATAATATTCTTATAAAAATAATTTCAGTATATATTAAAAGCATATTGATTGGTTATACCAGATCTTCTCAGATACTACAAAAATGGACTTGTGCTTGGAGTTACGTATCATTATATTGTTATTATTTCTGTGATGACCTTTTAAAACAACTTGTATGTATTTCTTTCTGATGTATTCACAAATACCTTTATTTATAGTGTAGAAAGCAGGAGTGTTGGAACTGTAGTGCTTATGATCCAAAGCTGTGTTCAAATCAATTCTCCTGTACTGCTAACTATGGAGAACAGTTTTGCTTATAAAACTGAAAACCTTGAACAAGGAAGAGGGTCAGGTAGGCACGTCCCAGAAACTGTCACTAAAGGAGTCATTTCTCTTTGGACTCATCTAGAATGAGGATAGAAGCCTCAGAATGTCCTGGGAAGAACAAATCCTTCTGTATGCAGAGTTTTATATTTATTAGAAAGAACAGTACTGAATTTGTGGGACAAAAACAAACAAAAAAAAGGACAAGAAAAACAAACCCCCCATATTTTCAAAATGAGGCCTAAATATTTCTAATGCAAAATAAAACTAATGTTAACTACAAAGAAGAACTCATAATCTCACTTTGTGACTATAATTTTGGGAGAGAAGTAGGAAAGGCGTGACAGCAATGCCCAATTTTTGAGTTATTTATTTGGCAATAATGAAGACTGAGATAAAAGGCCAAAATGTCCTTTAGGAAAGACATAAATAAAGTAGTGTGGTTTTCTGTATAAGAGGAAGAAATTTAATGGTATGAATTGGGTCAAACTGAGATATCCAATAGAAGAACTCTTGGTTTCTGATAGTATGTGGGAAGAACTAAGTTGTCTAACAAGGAGCTTGAAAGGAGGAGATATATGAAGGGAATTGGAAGAATAATAGCTATAGAAATTGTACTCCAAAAAGCAGATGACTGAGTAAGAGCAGGTCAAAGGTGGTGGTCAATATTTGTATAGAGACTTGGAGACAAACCAGAAGAATTAGAAGTGAGTGGCAAATGTATGAACAGGCAGAAGTTTATTTGAGTATCACAAGTGATCTATGACCAAAAAAATCAATTTGCACTCAGGAAAATATGTACCTTAATTCATACGTAGTCTTAGGTTTCTTTTTCTTTGTGAGATCACATAAAGCGTTATTGTCAGACAGATGGATTCATGTTTCCATGGAAGACACTATCTCAAGAGTATTTGGAGGGTAGCATGTCATTCCTTATTAAAAAAGACATTTCACCATTATGAGAAGCATGTTGTTCTAATAAGGTCTCTGGGAGATTTTAACAAGTGTCAGCTAAAATTCAATAAAACTAGGGATCATAAAAGGAAATATATCTGACAGATAATGTGCCTTGCAGATCAGTAAATATGGAGTTGCCATTGCATGTAACAGGTCATAGTCTACGTGCAAGGCTAGCAGAGCAAGCATCAAGACCTGTCAGGCTCTGTCAGGACTTTTCTTGGCCTGTCTGGAAATTCATTTTAGCTTAAGCAGCAATTATCTAATGAGCAGATAACAGTTACTTACCCTATTTTACCTTCTCCTTTCCTAGAACAGTGCAGTGTAAGAATTTTTATTATATGCATATATACTTCTAACAGATGATAATAGCAAGCAGTCTTTCTGTGCAGAGTGAACGGTATTTGACCTTAGACTAAAATGCAGCTCTGGAGGTGGGCTGAGGAGGAAAGGTTTGGGTGGAGTGATGTCAAACCATTGAAGCACAGGTACAGATTGATACTGGAGGGCCAAGGTTGCAAAAGATTCCCGAGCAGTCAATTACTGGTCGTCAAAAGCATGAACCCAGTAGAGGTAGCTTTAGAGATAACAAAGAGAACAAAGTACAGATATACAGTATGTTTATAGAACATCTTGCAAAGTAAAGTTGGGTTTAAAATTAATTCACAGACAAATAAAAATAGAGCAAGGTGGAGAGCAATTCAGCCGACACTGAGGAAAGTGACTCCAAGTAGATCCTAGAAAGAAGAAAACCACCAGTATCAGCACCAAACTCATCCAAGCAAATATGCTGCTAACTAAACATGTGGCCTTAGCCCTGACTTCAGCCATTGGCATTACAAGAGTGAGTGTAACACCAGAGAAATGGGTAGACCCTTCAAAGTGTATGCATGCATTATTTTAACTATATACAATAGAATATACAATACTATAATAATTTAGTGTCATTGCAGCTGGACTGATAATAATTCTTTGATTAGACTTACCACTTCAATTAGATTAACAATAAATTATTAGCTTTGTATAGATGGTGTGTTTTATTGACCATAACAATACTTAGAGTACAACAAACTGATGGGAACAGAATAAACTCTTTAACTTAGGTACAACAAATTGATAGCAAATATCAATAATAATCACTGTGAGCAGTTCAGCTTTGCAAAAATGTAAATGCCATACAGCTCACAGTATTACTCATTTGGTGGAAAAAAAAATCTTATCTCTTATCATTTTTGGTATAACTCAACTGTTTGTTGATTTTATAACTGTGAATCATTCACTTAGTCATTATTTCCATGCATTGGGTCTATCCAGAAAAAAAAAAACCCAAACAACAGATATTTTCTATCAGTGTTTAGGACAATATTGTTCACAATTTATTTTTACAACTAAAACTTCCTAGAACAAGTCTATAGTACTTAGAAAATATATTCCAATGACCCTCTCCAAGGAGGACCTTTTACACTTGGTGAACAATTTAGTTTATCAGCAAGAAGTAGACAAGGCTTTTTCACTTACTATGGTCTGGTAGTGGCACTACTTTTGCCAAAAGTTCTGCAATCAAGTATGACATATTTATAAAATAACAAATAACTAGATAAGGTGAATAGGAGTTCATTATTTGCTATTTCTCAAAATACAAAATCTAGAGACCCTCCTAAAATTTCATGTCTTAATGTTCAATTACACTGTGGTACTCATTATATTCATAACTTTGAACTGAACTATAAAAATTTACATTATTTCTAAAATTTATTGTATTAATTAGTTGGAAATAAATATGTCAAAATCTCAAAAATTCTAAAATACCATTGTTTGTCACATGAAAGTACTTGTAATGCATAATAACAGCAGAAACTAATGGAGTATAATTTTAAAGAGGGTGATAAAATCATTGCATATTTGCTGAGTTCTTGGGGTTTTGTGTGCAATGTATCAGATGCTATTTACCTGCTTTGTTAAATACCTCTTCCATTTAACTTTCTTTATGCTATATTGTAAAAGAAGGTTTAATTTGAAAATGTCAAGAGTTTTTCTGGCATTCCCCAACACATTGTGTTTTTCACACACAGATCTGAAATAGGTCTGCTATACATAATTTATTTGTTTTGCTAATTGTGGCACATAATTATTAGTAAAATTAATAGACCAAGTAGTCTCAGAAATTATTATTTTAAATATTTATTTTACACAGTCTGGGGTCTGAGTTCTGTATTATTTTGCTTTTAAAGTTTAATAGTTTTTTCATCTGTTTCTGAAAACTAATCTATTAAGCACTAAATCTGTTCTGCGTATGTGTTGTCCATCTTTTGAACCTGCTCACTGATGAAAACAAAGTGTGACAGATGGATACAGATCTGAAAACCGTTCTTAGAAATTTGACAAAGTTAAGTAACTCTATTAGTATCTCCAGAGAAGAAATTGTTCTGTGAACTCACTTGTTATTAGCCAATTGAGAATTTACAAGGCAGAAAGAGGTACTCAGAGCTTTGATCAGAGTTCCTGCTTTATTTACTGGAGAACCAGCCATGCAGTATGAATTTATAGGAAGTCAGGCTTTATCAATTCCACTGTTTCCAGAAGGTCTTCTCCTTTCTCCAGCTGAGTCACCCAAACCTGGATTGTCAGTTTTCTACCATTTCCTGCTCACCAGTCATCCAGGGAATGGATTCAATTTCTCTGGGGTCTTCTGGTGTTTCCCCTACACACACACACTTAATAAATTCAGAATTGCAAACCTAATATAACCCCTTTTTCAGTCACTGAAGAAGTAAGCAAGGGAATAATTAACAAGAAATATTTTATTCTCACTTTCTGAAAAACTAAGGAAAACAGCACATTGCAGCACACTACACAGTTTTGTTGGGAGGTGTGTGAGTTCTTACTACCCCAAATATTTGACAGTCTCACAGGGGATTTTTAGCCATCTTGCAAAGTTATTTTCTTTATTCTGTTTTTAATTTTACATCATTTTACCAATATAAGGTAAATATAGCTCATACCATCCTGTATATCCATGTTTATTCAAGTTGTTCAGATACCTGCTTCTAGCAATATTGGATTATTTTCTGAACAGTACACTAGGAAAAACCTTTTCATACTTGCATGTTATTTTTTTGTTTATTTTTGAAGGAAAATATGTTTCTCCCAGGTTAAGCCTGTGGAACATCTGCTGAAGCCAAATGCTTTTGCTTACACCTTGAGTACCAGTTCCTCTGATGTGATGGGAAAGCCTCAGAATTATCCATGTGATTTCCAGAGCTGTGAGTCCCTTGAGTTTAAGGATCTTCTACCAGCACATGATGAAAATCTTTCAATTTAATTAGTTATCCTATGGATATTTCTCTATAACCTCTACTCTGCTAAATCCTTCCTGACATCTACAAACAAAACCTCACTGCCTTGGAATGAACCAAAACTGATTCCCTGTGACTGATCTCACCAATAAGCTTGTTGTTAACAAAGGCCTTTAAATGTGACAGCGGGTTTGTGCCATGGGGCCTGAGGGTAAGAGCAGTTCCCAGGTCAGGGTCCTCTGCAGTGGGCAGATGCTTCAACTAGCACTGTCTGTTTAATTAATTTCAGTCTGCTTCACCTATTTAAGCTTTTCACTTGCCTGCTGTTTTCCCTATCAGTAAATATAAGTAACAGATTATAAAGAGAGAAACTCTGTAGAGAGCAGGGTGAACCCTTTATGGTAGCATTATTAATCTCTTTCTGTCATTACACTTCAAAGTTTGTATGCAACACATCATACAAATTATCTGAGTCTTCCTCATCTAGATAAGGTTTCCACATACAAGAAACATGCATGTTTGTAAATATAGAATTTATGAGTATATCCCTCTCTATACACACACAGATCTACATAGTAGCACCTTCTAGAAACAAGCAAAGAAATATCTTCACAATGAAAATGTGAAACATCTTATGTTCCTCTGAAAGAAAAAAATATAATATAAAAATGAGTACTGACACCTAGGTCTAAATCAACTCTCCTCAAACAAGTCAGTTAAAATTATCAAATTTAATCATCATTTGACAGTTTTTATTTAACATAATTTTGTCAGGCAACCTGTATTTTAATTAATTTTCTTTTACATATTTACCAATATTATTAATACACATGGCTCATCCCATGGGCATCACTTTTCTCTGCTTGTGAGCCCAAAGCAGCTGACCTGACTCTGCACAAATAGCTCTCCTTAGCAAGCAAGCTGGTGTCCTAAAAGTCTAATAATTTTTTTCAGCTGTTGGCTATGTAAGCACCATTTTACTCTTATTTTGTCAGAGCATCAGAAAAATTCAAATTATTCAGGTGATTGAAAGAATGTGCAATAAACTACTTTGTTATTTGCATATTCAAAATAAACCTGCTGCCATATATTTCAGTGAAAGGTTCTTTAAAACTAATAAAACATCATAGTATGACAGGTACATTCATCTACAGTTGATGGATGGTGATGAGGTGACAAGAAGTAGTGAAAGAGTTAAAAATGTTGGCATTTAAATTAATCTTCAAAGTTAACTCCTCTAATTAAGATGAATGGAGGATGTTTGGAATTATATTAGTGTTATTGTTTCAATCTTTCTACACCCATAAAGACAAACGTAGATGCATTTATATTATTAAGGCTATCTTTTCATCCAGATATAATGAAAATAAACAACCAAACTTTAGAATTGAGATGCTGCTCGAGGAAAAGTTTAAGACTATTTTTTCCCATAATAGATTTCTGCAATCTAGTAAATTATTTTTCCATGAAAACATTCCAGCTCTTCACCACTTAGATGTGAATCTTTAAAGGTTTACATTTGAATAAATATCCACAACATTTCAGCTAGAGAAAATTAAGCACCTTGTATTAGAGATAAAGAGCGTTGTTTCAGTCTTTCCATGCGAGGTTTCTTTAATGCAGTTGGTATGTGACTCTCTTAAGTCTTCTCAGAAATTCACGCAGCTGGTGCAGAATTCAGCAGCTTGCTAGCTGCATGGTTCATCTTCCTGGGAATGTCTGGCACTTCTCACTGCCTCCGGAATTGATACGAGGTGCTATATAAGGTCCTGACTTTTAAAGGCCAGCAGTGCCATGGCACTGAACTAGCTTGGGAGGCAGCCTGTCACCCAGAGAGCCAGGGAGGTTACTCGGCTGGTGTCCAGCTTGCACAAAGGGAAGATCTTCTTGGGCTCCTGCACTGCTCAGCCTTTTCCTACAGCATACATTAGGGAGATAGCATTTGGTTTTGGCCCGGCTTTGGTTTTTTCTGAGGTGAGTTCTAGGTAGGGAGCCAAAAGAACATGTTTTGAATTCTGTATTAATTTGTCCTGTGCAATGTAAGGGTCAATCCTTACTGTATCCAGGTGCTGGGAATCAGAATGCATTTTTCTCGCTTCCCACTAGAGTCATATTTAGCTCAGCCTGTTGAGGAACCTAGGGATAAATTAAGACATAGAAAGTCATAGGACTTTAACACTAAACAAGTGTTGACAACAATGTGACATGACTGACTAACTGCTAGAACTTTAGTTATCCTGCGGATCTCAGTAGCTCCATCGTGATGGATAGAGTACAGTACAAGAGAGAAAACCAATTCCAGTTTGTATACCAGTGCCTGGATGAAGAGGTAAGATGTAGGTCTCACAGAAGCATTAAAATCATACGAATCTGTACTCAGCACTTAGAGGAAGGAATATTTGCTTTCATAATAAATGTCTATGGATGCAAAGTAAGCAAAGAACCCTGGGGACAAATGACTCAAGGTAACTGAAATATACTTTCAAAATGAACACCCAACATTAAACTTTCTCAGTAAAAAATTAGCCTCATGCATTAGAAGTGTGTGCCTTCTATACCACTTTAACCACCTAAATGATCAATGGAGCCAGATAACTACTTTGACATGGGAATTTTCTGCTCAGAGGAGATAAACCTCCTTTTGCTGGTATAATCCCTCCCTACAGAAGGATAAGAGTCTGGATGTCTAGCTTATATCAGAAGCTCAGCAGGTAGATAGCTGAATCTAACTGAACTGAGCTCCACCTTAAACCGATGCACAGCTCTTCTCCCTTGGCCTTACATTGTTCAGGAGAATCTGCAGCTGTGCATTTATTTATTCTTTCTTCATTGTTGGTGGGATCTTGGCTCCATCCAGTCTTCCAGAAGGTTTATTGAATACAGATGAGTAAAGGTGAGAGGAGGCCAAGGAGGTTGTAAGTTCTTCTGGTATTGGACCAAAGTAAATGAGCAATCTGCTCTTTCAAGAGCGATGAACTCACAGGTATATATCTGCATCACATCACCTTCCCGCATGACTCAGGACTCAGCCTAAAATCATAAGATATTCCTTATGTACAATACTTTTCTAAAATTATTTTTATACTTTTCTCTTTTCATGATCCTAAGTTGTCAGTGTTGAAGGATCTTTTTATCTTAATCCTTCTCTGTCTGCACTTTATTTAAGAGGCAGTTGTTAAAGCCTTTGGTGTTTCTCCATGCTGCTGAATCTGGAATAAATTTTTCATGTTGGCTGTACTCATTGTTCCATTTCTCCTACTAAGAAGAATATACTTCCTCACAAAACCAACTGTTTCTTTTAATAAAATAAGAATTTTTAAATATTATTTTTAATTATTCTCACTGTATAACTCCTCACTGTTTCACAATGCTCAGATGATTAAAAACTTTACTGCAGTTCTGTTAATTTATGTCTTTTTCATCTGCTACTCCATTTAGTTGCTATGCTAAAGTTTAAAACAAAGTATTATATTTACTTCAGTTACTATCAGACAATTATTTAGGCATAAACTCTGTCAATATCTCCATCACAGAAACAATATTTCCTCATCATTTCTTCTGTTATATTTTCTTCCATTGTATCGGGAACATTTTCTCAGCCAAAAATTATTAATTTTAGCAGACTCGGCTCTTTCCTGCAGTTTGACATTACAACTTGATTCCCCACCAAGTTATTTTTTCCTTTAGTTTTGTGGGATGGAGGAAAATTAAACAGTTAATGATTTATCCTTTGCCTTTAAGGATGTAATGTCAGAGTGCAGTCCTGTAATTATTTCATGGCTTTCTTTTACTCCATTTAAAACTGTTAGAGAAGGAGCTATATCCAGTGGTTAGGCAGCAGGAACTCTGTGTGAGGCACTGGGAATTCAATGCCTCTCTCTGGCATAGAATTTCTAAGTAGGCATAAGCAGCTGGAACAGCACTTATATGGATGATGAACTAATAGAGACACGTTTGAAAGGTAACTATAGAACCAAAAATACACTGAATTGATTCAAGCAGATTTACCCATTGTAACTATACTTCCATTTAGCATCATGAAAATGTGTCCATGACACATTAATATAAAATGACATAGAATTATTTGCAAGAAATTTATTTGTTCTTTCTATAAAATCTATCTGTTCCCTGTGAGACTTTTTATTTTTCCTCCCCCCACCCCCAGGAAATACATGAAATAAAGAGATAGTAGGCATAGTTTTTATAGTGATAGTTACTATGCATAGAAGTGAAATTTTCACCTTCTTCTCTTAATTCCTGGACAATAAAAAAAGATTTACTTCTGTTAGCAGTCTGAAGTGCTTGCTGCCAAGTAAAGCTAATTTCCTAAGTGCTTCTGTTGAGGACATTTTCTTCTCTCAACCAGAAAAGAAATCAAAGCATTTTAGTATAAAAGTGTACTATTATATTTTCCTCCTCCTGTTTCTCCTCATAGAGGTTAAGAGCAAAAGGTCATCATGGATCACTAGATCATCTCACCTCACCTCTACGTTTACTAGTCAACCCTTGGATTCCTCTCAGCAGCAGTATTTACTGAATTCCATCTTGACCAATTTAGGCCATGCCTCATTCACAGTCACCTCTTTGTGCCTCATCATATCACACAGTTCTTGAAGGGACAGTTTCTTTACCTCTCAAAGTTTTTTGGTAATTCATCCAATTTTTCATCATTCTTTTAAAACCTGGAAACTACATCTACCCCTTGTACATATACTTATCATGGGGGCAATGGAAGCTCTGCAAAAGGATTCATCACACTTAATTTAGACATTCACTCCAGAGACATTTAAGACTGAGAAAGTCAGTCTCCCTTTATAGACAGCTGAGAGAAACAGGCACTTTCAGGGCATGACTCATTTGGCCTATTTTAAATGCCTGTGTTAGGACAACATGAATCATATCTCATTAACATAAAGAGTGGCTGCAGAACTTTTTCAGATTTTGGATGTTTTTAAATCATTACTGCCCTGTTTATACATTCCAGTTGCACTATTATTTTATTTTATTTTTTGCACTACCAATAATGAGGGTTCTTGTTGAGTTGCTTAACTAACATGCTTCCTAAATCCTTAGAGATTCATTAATTTCCAGGAAGTTAATTCTGTTTCTGTAGTTATAGTTATGTTCCTGCACCAAAATGCATTCAGTTCTGATTCCTCTTTGACAGATATTTGTTTATACTACAATAGAAGCTAGAAGTTACTTAAAACCCTGTTTGACTAGGTCAAAACCAAGCAGGAAGAGTTATAACCTCCATCTTGACTGGCTAACAACTTACATATTATAGGAAAGGAGAAAAAACAAAACAAAACAAAACAAAACAACCCTACCTATTTTTTTGGAGGAAAACAGGCTACAGAAAAAATTATATTAATATGTTCTAATGTTTTAATTCCGACTAGTAGTTCACAATGTGAGCCATGTTTTTCAGACTTTATGTGTTTAATCTCTTTTTTACAAAATAATGTTTTTGTAGAACAAGTCAAGGTACATACATAGCAGCTAAGCTTATAAATATTAAAAAAAAATTATTTAAATTATATCTAATTTGGGGTGTTTTATTATTCTCACAATATTCTCACAATATAACAAAAATCAATCCTAGTTCTTAAAAGATTTTGGCACATACATTCCAGTACAAGATGACATCAAAAATTACATAGTTTGTCACTTTAACACCATCTGTTTTCCTTCAGTAAAATTACAAAAAGGACAAAATTATAAGAAGACAATCAAAATTACAAGTTATGTAAGCAGTGTAAAGCGGAGGACTGCCTGGAACAACTGCAGGTGAACTCAGTATCTAGGCTTGACAAGTTGAAATTCTCTGTAAACAAACATAAAACTTAATAAAAAACCTAAGAAAAAATGGCCTTAACTTGAAAACTATCTGTTTTGAACCTGCAGTAGATAATTTTAGGGAAATGTCAGATCAGTCCTACATGATGACCAATAAAGCAAGTGGCAAGTTACTGAGGAAGGAATAAATAACTAAATAAGAAAAGTCATTATGCCTACATACATCCATAGAGCTCTCATTGCAGGACTGACAAATAAGCATGGACTCCTGGATGGAAAGGGGGGAGATGTGTCATGCATCTGAGAAACTGTAGGTGACATTGAAAGGTTTATTATTATTAATAATAAAGATCAGCTGTTGGCTCTTCTATTAAAAGAACTAAGAGCTGAAGGTCATAAGAAGATTTCTAAAGCAAAGAGAGAAGTAGTTCATCTCAGACTACACAGTGACAATGCAAAGCTCCCTAGTGAAGAGCAGTGTGGATGCTAAAAGCTTGCATGCTTTCAAATCAGAGTGGACAAGTTAATGGAAAAGAAATATGTGAAGGGTTTTACAATGACTTTGTCTTATATTATCATGAAATTATTGAGCCATCAGTCACCAGAAACAGGGAAAATAGTCAGAAAAGTCTTATGTGTTTATGATGTTCCTTTATTATGTTGTATAGGAATATTATTATGTTCCTATATTTTCTCCTAAGCCTCACAATCAGGTGCTGTATTTGATGGAGCTTATTCTGACCCCTCAGTCCTCAGGAAACGGATATAAAACAGAAGATTTCTACAAAAATAATCTTTAAAACATATGGCTTTTAATAATATGATCATTATCATTGTATCATTAACTGTTTCAGAAGTGATTTAAAGAAATTATGAAGGAATAAGTAGAAAAATTACCCTATGTATTTTGATAGCAAAAAGAAGAATCTACTTCTATTGCATCTCATTTCTCTCAGGTGTTAGAACATCTTTAGAGCAAGTACTGTGTTGTAATCTACAGACCATAGTTCCATAAAGGCCATAACACAAGTAAATTGCAATAGTTAAAATAGTGTACAAAAGAAAGAGAAATAAAAATAACAGGAAAATAAAACATAGTAGAAAGCTCTGCAGAAAAATTTCATGTGGAATGTAAATGATTGCTGAAGCGGTTAACATTCTATCTGTAAAAGCATGCAAAGCCAATGTCTACATATAAAATGTGAATCAACAATGCACTTTAATGATAATTACATATATTGAAATCCCCTGCACTAGAAATACTATTTGAATATGTTTGTTTTAATTTTGAGTAGTTTAAATAGTGAAGATATTGAGGATGACATACAAAAAAGCCATGGTGCAATATTTGATGCTGAGATTTTGTGCTGCTTCTGCATGCTCAATTTGGTAGCAAAAGGTCCATATTGTATGATGAGGGTGGGTGGGTCAGTGTATGGAAATGCAGCAGAAAATTGTGACAGAAATGAAATTCAGAACAAAAATAGTCTGAAGGCAAGTACAAATAATTAACATAGCATTCTTACCCTCTGTGAGTCTCTGTAATGCATCATGATTATTTGTTGAAATCTTGTTGTCAGGAGACCTTCCATAGGCAACCTGACACCTCTGCATTTTGAGTTTGCTACCCAAAGACTGTTTGGAATGTTGTAATTAATTATTGTTTTCTTTCTGTTCCAAGTATTATGAAAGGAACCATTCCTCCACACTGTATCTACTGGAAGCTCTTCATAATTGCTACTTGAGTGTCTATAGGATCATTTTCAGTAACTTATTTGTGGCAACTCTAAATATTCTAGATGCAATTAAACATTTTAAGAATATCTGTATTCATACTCCAACATACTTGTACAACATACAAATTCTAATCCTTAATAAAATGTGTTATTTTGATTATAAATATAGAGGTCAAAGGTACACATAATACAGGGAAATCAGATAACCATCTCTCACTGACATTCAGTGACAACTGGGTGCTTAATTCTGGTTTATATCACCTTACTAAGCCTGTACTAAGGCTAGTCATGAGGAAAAGCTTTTTAATGACACAGACAGTGAAACACTGCCAGACAGCTGGATTAGACTGCTGATCTTTATTTGTTGGCAATTACACAAACATCTGTCTCTGACCTCAGATGATCTTCTATTGGGGCAGTAGGATAGATTAAATGAACTTCCACTGTCCTTTCCAAGCCTATAAATTTGCAATAATATTTGTTGAATTATTTCTGTGTAACTCAAGCTTTTAAGATTTATGGGCTGGAAGAAGAAATTTACAAAGAAGAAAGTGAAGATAGCACATTGCAGAGCTGATAAACAGGTACGATTTTGCAACATGAGGTACAGAAGAAAAGAATGCTGACAGTGGAATTTGTTGAGATATGATAAATTTTGATTGGTAGGATTATATTAGATTTTTATATGACAAATATAAGGTGATACCTCTTCAAATACTCAGTTGTCCCATGTAAATTATTATTAAAAGAGAGAGAAAGAAAGTAAGAAAGAGTGAGTGAGTGAGTGAGAGAGAGAGAGAGAGAGAAAGGAAGGAAGGAAGGAAGGGAGGGAGGAAGGAAGGAAGGAAAGAAAGAAAGAAAGAAAGAAAGAAAGAAAGAAAGAAAGAAAGAAAGAAAGAAAGAAAGAAAGAAAGAAAGAAAGAAAGAAAGAAAGAAAGAGGAAGAAAAAGAGAGAGAAGAGACAAAGTAAAACAAAACATGCATCAGGCTCTGATGACCACTACTTTCTGAAAAATAAGGTCACTTTAGGCCATCTGTATTTGTTGATCACACAGTTAATTTAGAACAAATTAGCATTATTTTCTTTGTGCAGATGGGTTCTGGCTCTTTTGCATTCCCTTACTACTGTGTCTGAGGTGAAAATAACAGTGGGATTTGGTGACTTCAGGTTGCCTGAAGTCATGCTAGTGTTGTCATCTAAGATCAAAGTTTCTTCGTATGCAAAACTGGGATTTCTCTTAAGCAGTTTGTCAAAATGACTGTTCTGAATTTTAAAAGGTTACCTGGCCAGCCTATTTTGCCAGTGAGAAACTATTTTCTTGTCAAAAACTACATTATTAAGTTGAAAGAAGTATAAGAAGTATAAAATATTCAACAGAGATTTACATATGTATTTATAGACACTACACAAAATGACTTTACATAGTATCACTAAATATGAAAAATTATTTTAAATTACCTAACCAAGATAACCAGAGTACCAATGAATGTCTTATAGATTTAATTGGTTCAGGTAATTATAATAAAAGTGTGTTCTGAATGAAAAACAGTTCTCAGATATACAGGAAAACATAAGAGCAAATGTTTTTGTGACCATGAAGGCCAGTGGTATCCTGGAGTGCATTAAGAAGAGTGTGTCCAGCAGATCAAGGGAGGTTCTCCTCCCCCTCTACTCTGCCCTGATGAGAACTCATCTGGAGTACTGCATACACTTCTGGGCTCAAAAGGGACAGGGATAAACTAGAGAGAGTCCAATGGAGGGCTATAAGAATGATCAGAGGACTGAAACATCTGTCTTAGGAGGAATGGCTGAGAGACCTGGGGCTATTGAGTTTGGAGAAGAAGACTGAAAGGGGGTCTTTTCAATGTTTATAAATATCTGAAGGGTGGATGTCAAGAAGAAGGGGTTAGGTTTTTTTCAGTGGTGCCCTGTGGTAGGATGAGGGGCAACAGACATAAACTGAAACACAGGAATTTCTACCTCAATCTGAGGAAAAACATTTTTACTAGAAGGGTGACGGAGCACTGGAACAGGATTCCCAGAGAGGTTTGGAGTCTCCTTCTCTAGATACTTTCAAGACCCATCTCTGTCATCTGCCCTGTGTGATCCTGCTATGGCAGGGGCTTGGACTCAGTGATCTCCAGAAGTGCCTTCCAACCACTAATATTAAATACTTCTATGGTTTTAAATTACATTAATAGGCTCAGCAGAAAAACTGAGATCAACATAGTTTTGAGAATTTCAAATGTTGTGAATTACCTTTACAAGATTAAGATACTTTTTGGAACTTTGCTTTTGATACAAAATCACCGAATCACCAGAGCTGGAAGGGATCTTTCAAGGATCTTCTAGTCCAAACCCTCTGCAAGAGCAGGATTGCCTATAGCACATCACATGACAGTATCCAGGCATGTTTTGAATGTCTCCAGAGAAGGAGATTCCACCACCTCTTTGGGCAGTTTGTTCCAGAGCTTTGTCACCCTCAGAGTAAAGAAGCTTTTCCTCATGTTTATACAGAACTTCCTGTGTTCCATCTTAGACCCATTGTCCCTTGTCTTGTCACTGGGCACCACTTGAAAGAGTCTGTGTCCATCCTTCTTGCACCCACCCTTTAGAGATTTATGGACACTGATAAAGTAAAACACTGAAAAAATTCTAGCTATAATAAAAGCTTCCAATGTTCCATAATATTTAAACTATATTTAGATTTCATATTAACTTGTATCAACAATAAAAAGAAAATATAATAGATATTGACATATAGTAATGATAGAAGATATTAAATTGCTTTGTAGAGTTTTACAGTTTCAGCATTTATTGTCACTAAGAATGAAGATACATTTGAAATGATGAAATATCACTTCTCAGAATCCTGGAGTTAACTCTCTTCCCTTGATTCCTAGCAGCCATTAGCACTTAAAATGATTTATACTTTTTACCTCCGAGGATTTCTTGACAGATCAGTCTGAATTTGTTTGTTAGCCATTAACATTTAAAAAAAAACAAGCAGTGAGAAGTACCCCTGATGGTGACTTGTTGCACCAGTCAGACCCCTGAGACACAGGCTGTCATATCTGTAATAATTATATATGATTTTATAAAGTGCCTAACCTCTTGACTTCTTGTTTTCTTATTTTATGCAATAGAAACAGCCTAAGTCATGTAAAGCTCCTATAAAAACCAAAGAGGGGAATTTCAGAGGCAATGGAAGACTTCGGTAGTTACTTTTCTATAACAGGCCTAATTAGAAATCCTTGATGAAAGGTATTGTTTTTCTCACTTATTCTGTGTAGAGTTATTTAACAGTGTAGCCAATGTATTTATGGAGAAATATTCCAGAAGCACAAGCCCTTCTTGTATTATTGTGCTCAGCAACAGCAGAATGAGAGGAAGTCTTTCAGCCTGCAGTCATCTCCAAGATTCAAAACCTTTATAAATCACCTCTGAAGCTTTTGAGAAAGCCAAGGACAAGATGCTCTGATGACTCTCTTATTGCTTGGAACTGAGAAATTCTTGGCTCAAAATGCTGACTTTTAGCCAAGGTACTGTATAGTAGGTTTACTTTTTGGCATGTCATAATCACCTCAGAAAAAGTACAAGGTGATCATAGAGTAAAGGTTGAGGTAAAACAAGGGCAGAAAAAAAAAACTCTTATGCTTGGAAAAAAAAATGTAGAGTTATAGCTGTAGTGAACATTTTATTCTTGGGTGAAGGAGCTTAACTGTATGCCAGAAAAAAACTTTCTTCTATTAACATTACAAATGGTACTTTGTGACATACCTCAATTTTATGCTTTGCAGCTGTCTGAGAAAGTTAAGTATGAATAAGTGTAGACCACAGGATTTGGACTGAACAGGTGTTTGTTTGCAGTGCTATACATCTGTAAGTTTTGGTTCTTTGATACCACAAAATTAATGGACAACAGAAATGTTAACCTGTTTAGTCTATCAACAACCACATGACAGACACCTGGCTCCTACAAAGGGAGAAGAACTCAAGCACCAAGTTCTGGAGTGGCATTCAGACAGAAAGTTAGTGCTTGCTTAAAGAAAGTGAATGAAAATTATCCTATATTCAGGATGAAATGATGTTCTTAGAAATAATTTGCAAATTGATGGAAATTGTGCTATTCACAGAAATAAAGACAAAAAGGTTTAAGGTTGCAAAATTGTGGATTACATGACCTAAATATGTTAAAAAAAACGCCAAACATATTTTTAATTATCAAAGACTCTCCTACCTGATATTAGTACAGCAATGCAATCCTAGATAGTAGTATTTGAAGCTCAGATAAAAGAAACAATCTTGAGTTTCTTTATTTCTTTTTTTTTTTAATAAAGCTGGATAGGATAGGATAGGATAGGATAGGATAGGATAGGATAGGATAGGATAGGATAGGAAAGGGGAAAGGGGAAAGAGGAAATGGGAAAAGGGAAAAGGGAAAAGGGAAAAGGGAAAAGGGAAAAGGGAAAAGGGAAAAGGAAAAGGGACCCCTCAGGTTACCATTTGGCTGCATTTTCCCAGACTGTAAATCAACCAGNGGGGGAAGGGGAAGGGGAGGGGGAAGGAAGGAAAAGGGAGGGAAGGATAAAAAATGAGAACCTGATATTATTTTATTGCTTTTTAAAAATGTCCATAATTAACCATAATACAAATATAACTGTCGGTTGTTTTGCTATCATATTTTTATTTTGGGATACACATAAAGCATGTACATGCTTTATATTCATGAGAATATTGCTTTTGGGTTTGTATTATACAAATGGCAAAGGCATGCTCTATGCTATAGTTAAATGGTTTATTTTTTGGACATATTTCAAAGGATTGGTCTCTGAACATGATTTCAGAAATAAGCAATGATCTTACAGCTCTAAGTATCGCTTGTTAAATCTTAAGTCTACCATCATATCTTATAAGCAAGAAATGGACTAACCCCTAAAACACAAATAAGATACATATGACAAGAGATACAGATATGATCATTATTTCATTTTTGTTACTATTCATGTGGTTCCCATTTATCACTCACAAGCATCATCGATAAAGGATAGCACAGTACTAGCTCTGCCAAATTGACAACATAATCTTGTCTAAAACTGGCTTTAATTACGATACTAATTGCTTAAAAACCTGGCCTTACTTGTGTGCTTGTGAAAAATGGGCAGCTTATTGGCCTGACTTTCAAACTTTCATCTAGAGATAACCCCACAGATTCTCTCTCCTCACCTTTCTCAGCATGTCTGATGTGCACACAAATGTAGACAGCTGGTTTACATTTGAGAAGGAAGAGTCTCTTTTCTGTTGGCTTGGATGGAAGAAACTGCATTCTGGCAGATGTTTAAAAGAAATGGCAGTAGGTTCTTTGAGCATATGCACAAAAGTGTTGTCAAACATAAAGAGAAAGGCAGGGACTATGAAATTCATTGTTAGTGTTGCCCACCCCCCAGTGCAACAGGAGAACTGGGAGGTAATTAATCCTTTGGAGGTAATTACCACCCTTTGAAATATAAGAGGCATTGCAGCTTGTCACCTTTGCTTGGTCCATCACAGAAGTCTTGAATTGCTTGCTGGTTTCCATGACACAGCTGAGTGAAAATTTTTCTCCACCATTTGCCTAAAATTAGTGTGTAGCTTTGCTAGGAAGGCTCATGGGAATACGGTTAACAACAACACTGTGCCTCAGAGACTAGAGGTAATGAATAACATTAGGATTTCTTGTCAGGTCTTCTCTGTGGATGTTGAAATGAGATGAAACCATAGAAGAAAGAGCACTCTTAAGCATACTTTAAGTATGAATAAAAATTAACAAATACAAAACTTCATCATTGGATGATTGTCCCGTATTGTGTTTGAATCTCCCAGATTTTTTTGGCCCATATGCCCTGGTCCTGGTGACAATGTTAGGAAGATACATATAAGAAATACACATCATACCATCAGACAAACTATTAATGGTTTAGGATGGAGTTATTACTTATGTATCAGTCTATTTCTTCTCCAACTTAAAGAGGGTTGGTTCTGGGTGCTGAAACTAAACAGAATTCTGGGAAGATTTATGTCTTTTGTCTGAAATACCCAAAGTGGTATAGCAAATATCTAGACTCAAGCCTTCTCTGCAGGCACTGAAGAGCTTTTCATTTTTATATCTTCAATTATGCACAAATTTCTTACTGAAGTCCAAGCAAAGACTTAAAATCTACTATATGAGGGAGCAACAGAATTTATCCCCACGCTTGTAAATATGTGCCATTTTTTTATAAGCAGAAGTTAAAGGCAACAAAATTTACTGTTTTAATCAGCCATTTGACATCACAGGCCTCAGAAAAGCAATTAACAACATATGAAGCATAGAAAAATCACACACAATTAGGAAGACAAACAATAGAATAAAGACTATCTCCTCTGGAGAAAAGTAAGCTGTAATTTCCCTGCCACCTGAATTTGGCTCATTACTAAAGAGAGTGCTAAAGATCTCCCTAATGACAGAAAATCATCAGACCGTAAGGAAAATATATAATAGTACATCTGCTCCATTAAGAATAGCAGCTATAATTCTTTTATACATAAAGCTTTAGCTTGAATCAAATAACTTACTTTCAGTCTATCTAGAAATAATAATCCTACTACTTCTTAAGTGTACATGTGAACTTTAGCAGCCTAAACCCACTTCAGTTTGTTTTATAAAAACGAAATCCAAGTTAAAAGAGTGAATTCAAAATCACAGTTTGAAAATAATTTCTTCAGCTATGTTTTCTAAAATGTGTTCCATGACAAAGTAAGGTCTACTCCAAATTGTTTTGCAGTATTCCTACTCAGTTCAATAAAATCTGGATCAGATCTTCCTGACATAACATTATTGAAGTATCATGATGTTTAGGCCTGTACCTCTACACATCATTTCCACTTATGATATTAATTCTGTATATTCTACTCGAGCAAAATATTTTAATTGTAGTATACGTCCCAGATTTGTGACTTTAATACTAGTAGATTCTGTGCCAGATTCTGCAAATGTTCTTTTCTTGTTTGCGTCACAAACAAGAGGATTAATACTTCTGATAGTTGCTACAAGTCTCCTAATAGACCACCAAGTATTGATCGTGTTCATATTCCTGATCAAATAATTTAGATCCAAACTATTATTCTCCTGCCTACTTCCTATGCTTTACACCATGAGCTGACTCATTACAGTGAGCAAGGTTGGATATACATTATAGAAAACAACGTGTTCTTTGGTAATAATTAGGTGATCTGAAAACATCAGTTTTCAAATAAGAAAATTCCACTTGAACTAGGAAAGAACACTTCATTGTCTTAAGTTTCAGCATAGGTCAAATTCATACCAGAACTAGAAATGTCTCTCATGAAAATGGAATTTTAACATGAATATGCTGTCACAATAACATGACCTACTCTTTTTATCATCTTTAAAATATTATGTTCACTATTCAACTGCTTAAAGACTTTAAAAAATGTTTATAGAAGATCATTTTATTTTGTTGTTCTTTTTAAAACTTTTCCTAAATAAAAGATCCTTGTTGAAAGTTTATCTCAAATGTTGAATTTTATCCTTTTTAATTAGAGGACATAAACAATTGTCTTTGTTGTCTAGTAGCTCTTTGAACTGCCTTTGAATCAAGATCAGAGACTACAAAAAAAGAACTTCTACTGTATATTTTTATATCATTCTATGTAACATGCTTAACATGTTGAAAAGCTTAATGTTATTCACTACTTGCAGCACCAAAGAGAGATGAATGTGGGGGTTTGTCTGTAATTTCTCCTTATATACTGTGCTGGAGCAAAAACATTGTCAGCGGCAAGCTTCATTTACTAAAAATAATGTTTTGCAGAAGGGACATTATATTTGTTTTGTTTTCTTGCCAGTGTCCAAAACAAATAATATATGTATAGTCAGAAAAAAAATATTCTAAAATGGAAACCCTTTATCTGAAGACAACCTCAGTCCCAAAATAATCAGAAAAACAGTAAAATTAAAGACAAATCTAATTATTTACTACCTGTCCATGCTTAGGACCCCTTTCTTTTACAGATGGTGATTTTCTTCCTCAGCGGCCTAAATATTTTGAGCTCTCAGGACAGTTCATGCCTTGCATATTTTTTCCACGTGGTTTTAATTTGCAGGGAGCGGGGCTGCTAATGCAAGTGCAAGTGATGAGGGCCGGGGCGAGCGGGAGATGAAAGGCGCAGCCGCGCCTCCCGTGGGGTGCTCGCCGTGACCCACTTCCAGGGCAGACAGACATAACACGGAAACCACGTGCTCCCACCCCACCGTCAAAACAAACCACTAAAAGCAGAAGCTTCAGTCTGATTTAGGACCCTCTGGTCTTTAAGTGGCGTCTGACTTTTTTGATCTGCTAACCGATCACAGGTGGATGAAAGGGGATCTCTGAGACAATTAACCGTGAGTTGGACAGGTTGGACAGAAGGGGACAGATAGAGTTTCCCCTCGGAGAACATTAAAAAAGCAGCATTCAATATCTGCCGTGGCAAGGGCATGAATGAATATCAGAGGATAAAAACATGTTCTGCTTAATATCCATGCAAAAATCCCGCCCTAAGTGGGACATGTTCCTGACTAAATTCTCAGTTCTACCCTCAGTAATGTTGCATTTCATCAGCATCAGGTATTGTATGACAAATAGAGCTGCAGTTAAACAGGACTGAGAAAAACTTAATGCATTAAAAAAAGCCTAGCAATGGCTGGGAAAGTCATCGTTTTTCTGTAAATAAACTAGCTATATCTTGCTCGATAAATCTAGTATTTTTAGTCACTCCAAAGTGACTACGTTAATATTTAATGTTATTTCTTTCATGTTTTCCACCTGATCTTAGTGTTATATTTTGCAAAGGCAAAGACACTGATGCTGAGTACCTGTGGCAACAGTTTCAGAGTTAGCAAGCTGAACTTTCTCAAAATGGAATTAAAAAATAACTATTATTTATTAACCAGCTGTTTGTTGTTGTTATTTTGATAAATATTATTGTTAATTGTATACCATCAAAGTATTTCAGAATATCAGCCTAACAGCCACTGAGATAGACAAATTCCTGATTCCACACTAAAAAAGGGATGATAATTACAGTTTTCTCTTTTTAATTCATTGACCATGTATTTTTTCTTTCTTGAAATGTAAAGTTGGTACATGAAGTCATCAGACAATGAAAATCCATTCTTACTCTATGCTTAACCACTGAACCAATATGGCTTTTTGAAACTACTTCATAAGAGAATCAATAGGTTTGGGTGAATAGATGACTGCTGCTGCCTGTGGTGGGCAGTGATTTATTGGCAATTTGTAAGAAAGAGAAAGTTGTAAAATATTTCTTTATTTTTTTACTTATACCTAAAGTAACTAGAAAGTAACTCAGTGGCAAGAGAAGCAAATCACGGGTGCAGTTATCCCTACAGTGTCTGGTCTCACATTTTTCTGTTTCTTAGAGTGGGTTTGCTTTTTTCTCTCTGTCCAACATACCGAGGACTGTAGATCTCTCCTGATGCAATATCATGCCTTTGGCCATAGTAAACTGTCAGAAGAAAGAAAGAATAAAACCAGTAGGATTTCTTTGCTTTCCTAAATTTCTGTATTTGCATCACTTTTGCTTCTTATGACACTCCACAGACCCCTCAGGGCTTTCCAGCTTCCATGTTAATTGTACCAGGGCTGAACAATCTAACAGCTGATCTGGAATCTTCCCCTTTGGTCAGGATTCGTATTTTTCATATTAAAGCCCCAGACATTAGTTTGTTAGTCTAACTGCTATTACTGTCAACAGAAAGAGAGAGAGAGTGGCTTACAAAAAGCAATTATAGCTAGGAGATGTTTAAGAGAGGGAAGATCTAGAAATATGCACCACTTTTTGCAGATTACATCTCTTATTTGCAAATTTTCCTCTACAGTCTATATGAAAAAACAAAAGCAGTAACCACTACCCACCAGTCCTACAAGAAAATTAATTGATTTCTTCTTCTCAGCCTTCTGGTCAAGGACTGCAATATAATTTTAAGAGTATAAAGGACTGTGGTGGGTTCAGGCCTTACTGAAGATATTCTCTGTGTCACCTTTTTTAGAAGTTATCCCTATAAAATTTAAAAATCCTGATATAACTTACATATCTTGTAAGGACATTTTAAAACCAAACCCCCAGCATTTTGTGTTGTGATAAGAGGTTTTCTTTGTTTTTTACTTTTACTATTATTTTATTTTATATTCAACTTGTCCCACAATTTCTCTTGAAATATAACAAACCTTGACTTCTTGATATTTGATTTATTTTGTTACCTGAGTTCACTTTTATTAAATTGAAGTTTATTTCTGAATTTTTCAAAGTTCCAATCAATAAACCTGTCTTTTTAAACACCTGGATTGATATTATTGCCTACAGATTTATATAAACATCTGAGGCTCACTGGGGCTATAGGATTTGCTCAAATATTTTGACTTTTGAAAAGATTTGGAGCAGGAGGGAATGGTTAATGGATTCCTCCACCACAAAACTGATGTATTTCCCTGATGTGAGATTGTCTTGGTTTGCTTTGGGATCCTTTTTTCTGATGCTACCAACCCATTTCTATTGCTACATTGTTGCTATACAACAATGTATTACACCCCATATATTCATAGGAAAAAGTAATATAGGAGAGTAATTACAACACAAATATGTTTTAAAAGGGAAAAAAAACCCCATGTTTAAATGGTAAATGAAGACATAAGTGGTCAAAATATCTCCAATCAGTGGTTTTGGAGTTTTTGAGTGCATTTTCCCCCCAGAGTAAGGGAGAAAATAAAGGATTTTCTGTACTATTGAAGGTAACTGTTGCTTGTAAAACATTCAGCCTTCATACTCTGTTCCAGTCCTTCATATTACTGATTGTATCATAAATAGCGAATCTCCCGAGAACTTTTTATTATTCCTATTAAATAAATGCTAAACCATTCTCATATGGCTTCTCCCTATGCTGTCTTCATCCCTCTCCATGTACTTGGCCAACCGCATGGTAACATCCTTTTCTGCATTATGGTTTACTTCAGAAGGCCAGACATGCAGCAGTGGAGCCCTGGTGCTTTCTGGGAGCCCTGCCAATCTGGTTTGACCAAATCAAGAACTGGACTGCCACTACCATGAAAAAGAGCACATTTAAATTGCCTTCTGAACAAGCACCAGTGAAGACACTGTTTCTCTTTCGTGGTACTGACATCAATTTTCACTGCTGCTTGCATCTGCCAAAAAATTCTATTTATAAATTTTTTACCCTGGAATGGCCCCTAAACTATTACCCTTTCCTTATTCCAGTGCCTTCTTGAGAACTACTTCTGTGCAGTGTATTCAGGAGAACAGTGATGTTTACTGGCTAGGAAGTAGAAAATAGAAGAAATGTCATGCTTCTTTACTTTATGGAATGTAAAAATGAGACAAAAATAGAAACACAACTCATATTTTCCTGTTCGAGAAGTGTAATGGTAATTTTAAGAGATAGATTGCTGCACACGTTTTACCCTGAATAACCAGTTTATATACAACTATTTGAGTTACAGTGATCCCTAAATCTGTTTGCTCATGTAAAATGGTTTCTTGAGTGAAGATAGTTCATGCTTTCCTGAAATATACCTATTATCATCAATACTAAAAATATTATTTTATTCATTGTCATTATCATGGGCTATGACATCAGTGTTCTAAAATCTGTATTCTTCCAAGCATTTTAAGATGATCACTAACACTTTCAACTGGTATTTTAAAAAACGTTGCCATTAATGAAAAACATGTGTTGTATTTTTTCTCCTGAATTATTTTTCTAAGCTGAATGTACCAGATAGAAGACTTTGAAGTTTTGTCAGTTTTCTCAGCATGAAAAAAAACCAAGCGTGTAGCTTGTAATTGTAATTTCCTAGCAGTCTTTTTGGTATTTAACAAAAAATAGGATTTATTTAATCTTTTCCCCTGTTTTGCTATTTTTTATTTTAGTATTGCATTTTTTTCTTTCATTTGTCTATCTAATGTAAAAGATGTGATAAAGAAAAATTCAATAACATTCATTGCAAAGAAAGCCTTGGATAGTTTTTCATTCCATGTTTATTTTGGGAAAAAAATATCTATTTATTAGAGTTACTTATCCAGTTGGTCCATTAGCATGTAAATTATCTTCAAGAACATTCTCTTGGTGATGCATGCACAATAACAGAAAAAAATCCTAAAAATAAGGTTAAAATACTGAGATTTGCACCACTTTCATACTGGTGTCTAAGTTTTTTTCTTTCCCTATAAACATATCTTTGACTACTCTCTCTTTTTACTTTTGAGACTCTTTTCAAGTTCAAGTATAGTTCCAAGGAAAATAAGTTTAGTTTCCATCATACTTGGCAAGCGAAAATTTTGGAGAACTGGAGATCTAAACCAGAACCACAGCTGACTCATTCTGTTTTCACTTTTCCTTAGAATATAGTTTATATTTCAAGTACATAAACAGAAAACTCAAGAAATTAAGTGTGGTAGCTGTTGGATTTGTTTCTTTTGTTTATAGTTTTAAGAAACAGCTTCATGGTGGGATATTAATATTTCAACAAGACTTCACTTCTTCTCAAAGAAAATAGTACAATAAGATCATGGACCTGTAAAACTATTGCACTATCTGAAGTCTGTTGAAGTCTTTAAATAAGTGTCAGCCTAGCACATGTTCTGATGCCTCACAGGACTGCTGAGAAATATTCATGCTGGCGCCTTTTTTCTTCTCATTAACTTTTATGTACATATATATTTATAAATTCGTGAGTACCTCACACTATTACTAATGAAGATGCATGTTCTTAGTAAGAAACATTAACCATCATGAGAACATTTCTAAATGAGATATACAGATTGATTTTTCTATGCTGCTCACTTGCAAGATATTTTTTCAAAATATCTTTCCTGCACTGTGGCTAAATAGACATAATTTCTGGATAAGTCGAGAAGAACTATAACAAAATATATTTTGAACGAACTCAGTAATTTTATTGTAATTGCTTTTAAGTGTCTTTTAAGTAATTGTTTGGACTGAATCTCATTTTGTGCAAAGCTGTATTCCAGCACTGTAACCACAACAAAAGAACTTTATCTTTTATTGTCATATTTTATAGTGGAGTCCTAGACTGCCTTATTTCTTAGCTATGCCAACCACCCTTCCCCTCATCTGATTTTCCTCATGTTATTATGATGGAATGTCAACCCAGACTTCCTTGTTTTACTGCTTTTAAGTACTAGTTTCAGACACTAATATCTGCCTCTGTTGTTCTAGCCTTTAATTTAGTCTACTGTCCAGGAAGTGGCCTATTTAATACCTTCTCCCTTTTAGTTAACTAAACCTAGCTTGAAAGTTCTAAAAGGAAACAGCTGCACTTTGGTAAAACACCAAAATCACTGGATACACTTTCCTTTCCTTGCTGGGACTGAGTGGGAGGATGGATTGCTGAAACAGAAACAAAACAGACATTTTATGTGCTAGCAGGTGGCTATGTTCCTTCTACACAATATTCAGATTGTACCTTTGGTTAAGATTTGGCCTTACTGATGAAATAGAAAAAGCTGGCGCAGTGGCCCCACATAAGTCCTTTATGTTTCTGAAAATAGAGTTTAAAATTGAACTCAAAGGCCATAAAATGTATTCCAGATCTGAGTTTTCTAGTATTCTTCTCCCTGGCTTGCCCAGACAACACAATGTTTTTCCAGAAAAATCTGTTCTCATCTACCTTGGGAGCCAAGCTGAGTGACAGCAAAACTGTGGCAGCTAAGAGGCCCAGTATCTCTGTCACTTCCTGAGAGAGCAGAGCATCTGGCAGCAACTACTGACCTCTTTTATATTATTTCTTAACTTTGTTACTGGGAATGCCAGCTGCAGTCAGGTCAGGTATCAGACGTTTTGTAACTGCTTTTGCTCGGTATCATCACAGCTCTCCAATGTAATTATCAGAACAGTGAGCAGGGGGGGACTCAGGGGACTCAGGGGAGAGTGAAAAGCTCACTTTTGGCTCCAAAACCAGCCCAATGCATGAAGTGCTTTTGAGAGACCATGTTATAGGGAGGAAAAGCTTTCCTGTTCTGCCCTTTCACCTGTGATTTTCAACGGTGTTGGGTGATATTTATATCCAAAACAGTCTGTCTCTGCACTGAGCTGTGTATTCATTATGTTTTCTTTTAAAGGCTGGACTCCTCATATTACCCCAGCATTTACAACTCTGGTTTGTTAAAATAGTTGTAGTTCTTCTATATACAAAATATTCTTCTGAGGCTTTTACAACATGTGGCCACATTTCTCTCAAACAAGATTAGCTAAACAAAATCGGTATCAGTTTTCTAGGAAGTATGTTGGCTTCTTGCCTACTCATCCTCATCAATGAAACATACCACAGTTTGTGTCTTAGCTATCCAAAACATTCTCTCTCCCAGCAAGTGTTGTTGAGGCATCTAAGATGAATTAGTGTTTCAGTACCTAGATACAGTACCTGAGACTGGTAGCCAGGTGCTTCTTATTAGCAAAATTCCATAGCTAGTATATTTTTAGTTTTGACCCCACTTTGGTAAATGATATTCCATATAAAGTAGGATTTTTTTCATGTGAAATCTAACATTAATGTCATATTTCATACAAGACTGAATTCAGAGAGGCAAGTTCTCTCTACCTATTATCATAATTCTCATAGTTTGCTGAAAATTCAGTGAGAAGGATAAGAAAAGTTTACAGTACAAATTCAGATATACGTGTTGAAAGATCACACCTGATTGTACTTTACTCTTGGACTGTTTGTTAAGACCTGATTTCCTCTTGACCATCTTGCTACAGTGCTCTGCTGGGCAGTGTGCAGGATGGAGACCACTTTACATCCCTCTCTAGCACTTCTGCCACTCATCTGCAGAGCTGGAGAGATGCTGTGTGGCAATGGACAGGCAGGAATTCCCTACATTCCTTTAAGCATGTGGAAAATGAGATATTGGTGAGGTAAATCCCCCTGGGCCCTAAAGTAGATCTCATACTCTGGATGAATAAGTGTTATTTTCTCTTCTATCAATCTCTTTCCCTAACAGGCTGACATAGTTCTCTAAAAGGGATTTAGTTTTTGACTTCTACTGTCTTGCTGAAGATTTGGAAGCTTACTTTCTCAGCAGTAGTTAGGGAAAATATGAAACTTTTTGTTTGATTTTAAGCTTGAACAGGTTTAAGATTTTTTTTATTATTGCTGAAATTAGATCATCAGTGATACTGTAATAGGCAGGTATGTAGATGAATACCTGGAATAAATTCCTTCTACTGAACAGAAATCATAAACAGCAAACATAACAGGTGATACAGGAATTTTAGTCACCAGTTATCTCACAATTGCTCAGCTACTGAACTTTGCTTGTGCCTTCCAGTAAAGAATAACTTTTCCCATGGTCGGTTTACCTTGGTATAGGTCATTGTGCATAACTCTAGTACAGTGAAAACCATTGAAATTCTTTGCTGGATTGTTAACTATAATTTTCGAAGAGTGACATTTTGATACTGGAATTTTCTGTGATGAATTATTAATAAAGATGGAATATCTATTCCCTGTACATAGCACATCTATCTTGTTTGGATGTTTTGGACAGTTTAAAAATGTTGATAACTGGCAGCAATTTCTCACCAAAGACAGAGCAGAGTATTTAATCATTAAACATAAAAAAAATTTTAAAACCCCAAACATACAAAACAACAACAGCAAAAAACAACAAAAAACCCAGGAAGATATGAGGAGCATTCATATTGCTCAACTTCAGGCACCTTATTCAGCCAGGTGATTTAGCCAGATGTCTACATTTACTATCGGAGTCAAATTAAGGAAAAAAATAAAGATTCCAGTCAAAGACTCACAATTGCCCCAACTGCTTAATTAGTTCCTGCCTGGCATGTTTTAGACCCATTATCCCAGGTGACAGAGTAAAACATGTTCTTCTAGGAATTCCCATTACAGCTTCAGCCTATAATGCCCCATTCTGGTAGGCTTCAACATAGCCTTCTTAATACTGCAGGATTATTGCAGTAAGAAAAATAGTCACAGAACAACAACTATGGTACAGTTATAACTATTGTAGTTAAAGCTATCAGTGATGGCAATCACTGGCCTCCAGGGGAGTGTTTTCTGCCCAGCCAAGGCCTAGAGTCAATCATTATTTAGTGTGTACATAAGCAGCCATGACAGCTTAGTTTCCAAAATAGCTATCAGTTCCCAGCCTGGCTTTATTTAGCTCTTCAGATGTAACCATAGTCTTCCCCTGATTCTTTTCATGCCTATGTAGACATATAGTGTCCTCTGGAGAGGGACTCAGGTGACCTAGCGTACGCTCACTTTCAGCTTCCTATTGAGAATTCTTGTTTCTGTTAGATGAGAAAACTAACAATGGAAGATATTGCAGTAAGTAAGCAGTTTTAGGTTAGAGGGTCTCACTGCTCAATGTGGCTGCTGAATCTTGCCCTCTAAGATAGTCAAGGTTTTAACAAATATAAAGGTAGAATGTTTTCACTAGATTTTTGGCCATATTTACTTTTCTGCTCACTTTAAAAGAATAGCCATGAAATTGGAGGAAATCACAATTCTTAGCTTATCTTTGACATACACATTTTATTTGTCATTTGTCATAATTTGCCACTTATGGTTTCATTGTAATTGTATACTGGAAAGGTGGTATGGGTAATCAGAAAAATAAATGTTATTTTTTGTATAATTTATTTTTCTTCCTACTTGAGAAAGTTCAGTAAACAAATTTTGTACTATGCAAAGAATCTAAAAACAGTTAATTACAAGAATTTTAAGGCTAGCTATATACTTTTGCATGCTTATGTAAAACAGAAAAAAGCCATGTCTGAGCCCAAAGCAACAATCAAAAGTTTGAAATAAAATTATTAATAACCATGACTATAAAGCAATTTAAAACCAGAGATGTCTGTAAATTTTTTGCTGCTTGACTGCCTTCTCACTAGGAATCATGGAAGGGCTCCTGAGCTTCTTGCAGAAAAAGGACACATGAAAGATGCTTTGCATGACTGAAGGGAATGTGTGCAAATCTTGTGCCATAATATTACCAGAGAGGTAAAAGAAGGTCACTCCCAGGTCTCAATTATTTGATTGTTAGAAAACCTTACTCAAAGCTTTTCCAAGTCATTGTTTCCAGCAATTTTAGATCAGACTTAAACTGATTTTAATACAGGAATGTTGTCCCTTGCTTTGGTCTCTGTACAAAATCATTGAATGGTTTGGGCTGGAAGAGAACTTTAAATATTGTCTAATCCAATGGACAAGACTGACCTCATATTCTGAATTATATTAAAAAGATTTAGTAATAAAACCATTGCTAGAAGCTTTCACAAGCAATAGAGGTGTTAGAAAGTACATTTTCTTGTTCTTAACAATTCATGTCAAGTAGTTTTCTAGCAAAAAACTAGATACTTCCATTTCAAATGCAACTAAAGAATAAAATCAGGTGGCTATACAATATGAAAGAAATGACACACCAACCAGTAAATACTACTGGTAGTGCTATTTCAAATATATCTTTCTACTCTAACTGTGGGAACAAAATATTTACATGCTTGTTTTTTTAATTTCAATCTGAAGTTTTCAGAAATTCTGAGCTTCTTCTTTTTCTCACCTCTAAGATGGATTATGTCTGGCCTTAAAAGACTACAAAATTATTTTTTATTCACATTAAAGATCACACTGGGATCTTTGCTGTAATTGTCAAGATACAAGTTGGGAATCTTAACTGTCATGTTATGCAGAACTCAAACCCTTTAAAACTACTCATGGGATCAAAAAAACCTGTGTTCTTATAAGCAATTCATGAGAGCAAAGGGTGTACAACTTAGCACCTACTACTTTTTCTTTTCTTGTTGTTTTGAGGTTTGCTTCTCAACAAATTTTGCAAAGTTAAGTATTTTCTGAACAATTTATGAAAATGCTATCACAACATAATGTTTTGTGAGTGGTATTTACATACAATAGTTCTGATCCACTGAAAAGAGTAACAAGATATTCATCAGTTCAGTTGGGTGGACATTTCAGTATGATACTGTATAACGCAGTCTTAAAAGGAACCAAAGTTTAAATGGAACTAAAATTATTATGCCATTATTTAAAGATTTTATGGAAAATATTCTTTCCCTACATGTAAATAACCAACATTGTATTCAGTGATTCCCAAGGCTGGGCAAGGAATACATCGCCGCTAACACAATAACCAAAACATAATTGTCTGTCTTTGGGATGGGCAGAAAGTTGCGCACAGCAGCTGGAGCTTTAGAGAAACTGACAAGTTACTTTTTTATGACCTGCTTGAAACAATCTGTTTCGACATTTCAGGAATTACCACGGCTTCTGGGAAAAGCCAAGCATGCAGTCTGAGCCCCACAAGCCAGTATTCTGCGTTGAAGTTTAATTAAGCCACCTACTGAGAAAACTACCATAGGGAAAGCTCTTCTCTGAGCACAAGATTTTCAGACCAGTGGAGAGCATCCAGGGAAGACATCAGTTTCAACACTCAGTATATTTGCCCTAGTTCCTATGAATTACACGCCCTACTTCTTGTGAATTATACATATTGAAAGCTTAGTTAGGAAAAATATTCACAAGTTTGTCAGTTACAGTGCTGAAGTAGTCAGTGTTTCAATCTATGAATAAAGTATGCATTTTACCCGCTCTACTATTTCAGTTTTGTAATTAAGTGGTATAGTTAGACTTTAATTAGTTTGCAGATTGTCATTACCTCAGTCTATTTATTTTTTAAGCTTCTTCTGAGTGAGGTTTAATCCATCAATACCAGTGAATTTTCAGGAAGCTTAATGACATGACAGTACGTCATTTGTGTCCTTAGATAGCATGATACCAGAATGAAAATGAGCACCATACCAGAGAATGTAGATCATTAGATGGAATTAAAGAGTTTGAAAATAATAGGTGTCAGTTTATATTAATTCATAAATTTAGTTACTCTTGACCATAATTTATTTTTCAAACATTTCAGTTTTATTTTCAAATAATTGTTCTTGAAATTTTTTGGTAGAAGACATAATGAAGAAATTATTTTTAAATGGGCATCGCACTAAAGTCAGTGGGACAGCTCGGGTGTATAAAACTTCAAAAGCTTGTGGTCAAAGATGAAAAGTTTATGCAAGGTTTTTTAAGTGTAGGTACAGCTTGATACTCACCAGATTTTGCTAAGATCAGTTTTGAGTTCATGCAAGAAAGCGAAACAGGAGTATAGACCTCTCCCTTTTTGACTCTGTCTTTCTTCACACTTACTGCTGTCTTCTGAATTAGTCCCATGTTCTATCTAGCCCATGGAAATATTTTTTTTTTTTTCAGTTTCAATTGGCAATCTAGCAATATTAATATTTTTGAGACATTAGAGTATTTTTAAAAAGTCTTCCCCAACAGAGTTCTGTTCTTTTATCTACTTTGTTCTGTGCATCACTTTACAAGGTACATTATGTACCTCTTTATTACAGACAGTGTCTTATTTTTGTGAAAATGAAATAAGCATTTTTTTCAGGAAAGCATATTTATATTAGATATTTACATTACAGTCAAACTGTGGCTAACTTTAGTTTTAGTTATCATCCATTTTCTTAGAGGGAGGGAAAGACTGAATTTCTATATTGATCTCCTATACTAACATCCCAAATATGTAAGAGAAACTGATTTTCACATACGTGCTATAAATACTCAAAGGTCATCTTTCACTACCACATGTAGTAATGTAGTTCACTGATTAACATCTGCCTCTTGGGGAAGTTTGAATTTTTGAAAACTGAGTTGTTATATATGGAATGCATAAAACAAATATGTTTTCCACAGATGAGTTCTGCCACATGCTACTCAAAAGAAGTGATACATTCAGCTACAAAAATTTAGTAATCTGTGCACAATACATGAAAAAGGGTCATGAGGTTGTTCAGTTTACTGGAAACACGCTGGTAGAATTTTTTATGTGTGAAGAAATTCAATGGTCTAGAAGCTTCTTTCTGTGACAGCTTTACTCCTTTGAAGTTTGTAATGATTTTTATCTTTCACTTTAAAAACTAGATTCAATCTCTACTAAATTCACAGGGGAAAAAATTAATACCTTCCTTGAAATCTAGAACAACCTTCTAGAATAAGTCTTCTACTGAAATGTTCCATTGTTCTCTAACTCTCCTAAACTATAAATTTAGAAATCTTTATTTAAGCCATTGAGTAATTTCCAGAAGCAACTGCATTTTTTAAAAATTAAAAAAAGAAAAAATGTAGCAAGAATAGCAAAAGAATGAAAAAATCTGAAAATTACTTTATGTTTATAAGTACAATATAGAAAATACCTTCATAGTCAAATTTTAAAAGACTTTACTAAAGAAAAAGTGTGAAATGAATGTTCACATGGCAGATTTTTACATTACATTATTAGAATTCACCTCCTGTAATTTAGAGATGTTAGCAGGGTATTAGGATGAGGTACCAGCTGTACAAATGTAATGTACCATTAAAGTACTTTGAAGAATGTACTTTTGAAGTACTTTTTTTAAGAACCTGAAGAATGAAGTATACAGGCAAAAGATTCCCAGATTAGTTTGGTCAGATATGCAGAGGTTCTTAAAAGAAGCTGCCTATAAGCTTAGAAGCCTGAGCATCTGATAGGTAGAACAGGAAAAACAATATAAGACATGAGATTGCTGGGCTTTAAGTCACATTTAAACACCCAATAAATGGATCTTCACAAAGCTGAACCTTTAACATCTTAAGGTTTCATCAGCTGTGCAAGACAAGGCAGGCTGCAGGGATCAGAGCAGGGTGAAGGGAACAGCTATGGCACAATCGATGTTCAGAGGGCCATATGTTCTTCCTGGTTGCACAATGTGTTGTGGCTCATAGCCATAGAAAATGAAACTAATTAACTAGGTGAGCAATGATAATGAGAGCTCCACCACAGAGTGCCAAATCTGGGCTGGAAGCACCACGTTGTCCCAGAAGGAACAGTTCAAGGGACAAGGATCTGGGCGTTTTAGTTGTTGTTTTGATTTAGTGCTTCTTTACAGAACTGTTACAACAGGATGAGTTCCAGTCACTTGACTGTGATCATTGGTATAGAATGCTGACCGGATTAATTACGTACTTCAAGGTTTAGTACATACGAGCCTGTCACACTTAAAGAAATGTTCTCTATCCACTTACAGATTTTACTCAGAATTATACTAATAACTAGGCATGTTCTTTTTAAAATGTGCAATTTTATTCTGAAGGTGCTATATATGTAACTTGTGATTATGTAAAAAATTAAAATCATAATAAAAACCCTTAAATTTGATCTGAATTTGAGAAAAAAACCTGTTCAGGCTTTTTCGTTTTGTTTTTACCATGGACAAGATTAGGTCAGGTAATTGAGATTAGGGTTCCTGTAATCTGAAAGTAAGGTATCTGTAAATGAGCTTAAATCTGAGTTTAGTTTGTATTTTTAAAAGTTCCAGGATTAAGAAAACAGGACCAAGGTGAGAGTATGAGCTGAGTATGAGGTAAACTCTTATACAAGGCAAGAAGACCCACCTGGGGCTATAGTTCACAATGTTGACTTCAAGACTACCTTCTTTTCAATAGTTTTGGTCAGGTATAGGAACACAGTTTATTGTCCTTTTTATTCCAGTTGATAAGTAGCTTATTCCTGGAGCATTTTCTGTCTCCATTTGGAAAACAATAATACAGATAAATTCACATACCAAAGAAGGGAAAGTGTAATGACACCTGACAGGTATATCAACTTAGTAATTTGTCATAACATTGAGAGAGCTTTTGCTGAAAGTACAAAAGAGTGAGAAGGTTAGGGAGTGTGGACTGTTGGAACTGTTTTGAGATGACATCATGAATATCTGCGTTCTTTTTCAATGAGTTATGACTTACAAAATGCTGCAGGAATAAAGAAACTCAAATGTGAAGATAAAGCCTCTCCTCAGAAGACCATCAACATTATTGCTGATTGTCTGAGTTGTAGTAGAGGAAGGATGAGTATGTGTCAATACTAGATAATTTTATTTTCTTGATCTTACTGATAGGAGCTGTGTCTGAATGGTGGTATATCTTCATATGTTGCAATGCTATTGATGTTTGAAAGGCTTNGGCAGATTTTTACATTACATTATTAGAATTCACCTCCTGTAATTTAGAGATGTTAGCAGGGTATTAGGATGAGGTACCAGCTGTACAAATGTAATGTACCATTAAAGTACTTTGAAGAATGTACTTTTGAAGTACTTTTTTTAAGAACCTGAAGAATGAAGTACACAGGCAAAAGATTCCCAGATTAGTTTGGTCAGATATGCAGAGGTTCTTAAAAGAAGCTGCCTATAAGCTTAGAAGCCTGAGCATCTGATAGGCAGAACAGGAAAAACAACATAAGACATGAGATTGCTGGGCTTTAAGTCACATTTAAACACCCAATAAATGGATCTTCACAAAGCTGAACCTTTAACATCTTAAGGTTTCATCAGCTGTGCAAGACAAGGCAGGCTGCAGGGATCAGAGCAGGGTGAAGGGAACAGCTATGGCACAATCGATGTTCAGAGGGCCATATGTTCTTCCTGGTTGCACAATGTGTTGTGGCTTGTAGCCATAGAAAATGAAACCAATTAACTAGGTGAGCAACGATAATGAGAGCTCCACCACAGAGTGCCAAATCTGGGCTGGAAGCACCACGTTGTCCCAGAAGGAACAGTTCAAGGGACAAGGATCTGGGCTCTACTAAAGAGGGAACTATTGAGTCAGCAGCTGGGTCTGACCAATGTTGTTACTCCTGCCTTGACCTGAGCAGAAACAGTGAATGACAGTATCCATACACAAATAGTAGGAAGTGAATAAGTGACCCAGTTTTAGTTGTTGTTTTGATTTAGTGCTTCTTTACAGAACTGTTACAACAGGATGAGTTCCAGTCACTTGACTGTGATCATTGGTATAGAATGCTGACCGGATTAATTACGTACTTCAAGGTTAAGTACATACGAGCCTGGCACACTTAAAGAAATGTTCTCTATCCAGTTACAGATTTTACTGACAATTATACTAATAACTAGGAATGTTCTTTTTAAAATGTACAATTTTATTCTGAAGGTGCTATATATGTAACTTGTGATTATGTAAAAAATTAAAATCATAATAAAAAAACCTTAAATTTGAGCTGAATTTGAGAAAAAAACCTGTTCAGGCTTTTTCATTTTGTTTTTACCATGGACAAGATTCGGTCAGGTAATTGAGATTAGGGTTCCTGTAATCTGTATTGTAGTTTGTATTTTTAAATGTTCCAGGATTAAGAGAACAGGACCAAGGTGAGAGTATGAGCTGAGTATGAGGTAAACTCTTATACAAGGCAAGAAGACCCACCTGGGGCTATAGTTCACAATGTTGACTTCAAGACTACCTTCTCTTCAATAGTTTTGGTCAGGTATAGGAACACAGTTTATTGTCCTTTTTATTCCAGTTGATAAGTAGCTTATTCCTGGAGCATTTTCTGTCTCCATTTGGAAAACAATAATACAGATAAATTCACATACCAAAGAAGGGAAAGTGTAATGACACCTGACAGGTATATCAACTTAGTAATTTGTCATAACATTGAGAGAGCTTTTGCTGAAAGTACAAAAGAGTGAGAAGGTTAGGGAGTGTGCACTGTTGGAACTGTTTTGAGGTGACATCATGAATATTTGCGTTCTTTTTCAATGAGTTATGACCTACAAAATGCTACAGGAATAAAGAAACTCAAATGTCAAGATAAAACCTCTCCTTAGAAGACCATCAACAGCATTGCTGATTGTCTGAGTTGTAGTAGAGGAAGGATGAGTATGTGTCAATACTAGATAATTTTATTTTCTTGATCTTACTGAAATTATTTTTTGTAAATCAGAATTTAATATTTCTTGAAAAATATTCTCTTCATACAGAAGAAATTGTCTCACTAGTCCAAAAATTTGAATTTGGATTAAAGGACCCTCTCCACTGCCTCAAAACAAAAAGTACAGGAAGAAAACTCCATGAAAATCTGACTGCAGAATTGTTAACTGGGACATGCAGCACCTCAGTCACAGTTCCTGTGAAGTACTGATGTGAAATATCTGAGTATCAAACTTTAAAGTATTTTTGTGTATATTTTACATTGTATAATATGTACTGGTTAATATTCTTTTTAATGAAAAGTTTAGTACTATGCAAAATTTAAAAATAAATACATTGGGGGTTTTTTGTTGGTGGTGGGTGGGGGGTTTTTTTTGTGTGTTTTTTGTTTGGGGGTTTTTTGCTATATTGTTTTTTGTTTTTTTTTTTCAGGTATAACTAAATATGCTTAAGCTAAAAGTACAATGCAGTTTTGTCTCAGATTTTCCATTAGTTAATTTACCACTGGTTAATTCTGAGTGGTGAGTGGTATTTATTGACAGTATCACCAAAGAAACCTGAAGGAAGAAAATCCTTCAAACCTTAGATTAAAACCCGAATGTATTGTTAAAAAAATAGTAATGTCAGACGAAGTGAAAAGGAAGAGCAAAGTTTGAAAGTTTTAGGGTCTGTAGTCTATTGTAATAGAATTTAATTTCAAAAGCTGTAATCTCTGCTCTTCCCACCAATTTATTGATCAGTCTCAAGAAACTCACCTAATCTTTTTGTGTGTGTTGCTATTTCCAGAGACAAAATGCTATTCAGAACTTGTAGGTTTGGAAGTTCTGCTGGTGATGAGTGCATGAGTGTGTGAGCAGGAACTCATTGGTGGTGTTGCAGGACAAAGATCATGCCAATTCATTTATCCATATCAAAGCCAGTAAAACTACAGTCTACTGTACCTTGCATTTCTCTAATAGTCTCCGAGGTTGTTAACAAAAGTAGATCTGAAAGTGAGAATTCAAGACCTTATTTATATATGGGGAATTATCCTGTGGACTCTTTCCTGTGAATTCATCTTTATAATGACAGTTTCAAGGGGAATTTAGCAATATCAGAAAAAAATACTCTACTAGTTTGAGGTTTCAAAGACACAAACACTGACTTCATAACAGTGCTTGTTTAAATGGAAAACATGAAGGGGAAATCTCACAGCAGTTAGATGAGGCAAGGACTGATTTAGCCAAAAAGTACTTTTACTTTATAATAAAATGTTTTTTTTAACTCTGCTGTCCTCTAATTTTAAAAAATGCAATTCATACAGACAAACTGATTTCCAAATCATGGTAAACGATTCCAAGAATGGGCAAGAGCTTTCATTTGTTGTGTCTGGAGTTCACAAGAAAATAGTAAATCTGCTAGGCTTTTATGTATTCTCTTTTGCCGGGCTGCTATAAAGTTTTGATTGTCACCCTGCTTTGGTTTCTTTAGTTTCTTAGGTGACAGTGGAATGTTGTTATTGATGTTGTCCTTTGAGTTACTCAAGGTCATTTCAAGTTTCATGTTGCAAGCAGCTTCATAAAGCTGCAAGGTCTGATTAAATAGGTCAGTTAAATTTGGAGTCAGTGTATATTCATTTGTACATTCCTGAATCCAGCTGTCACCAAATGATGAGCTCATAGTCAGTAGCTTAAAAAGGTAAAAAATAATTTTTGTGAACTGTCTGTGGCATAGTGAGTTAGCAAACAGAATTGAGTAAAAAATAGGACAGTAAGTAAAGCTATTGTGGCTAGGACCAGGTCACCTGGTGCTCTGTCATTTCTCAGTTATTGTTTGTAGTGTCCATGTTAGCACAGCAAAGAAGACATTGCACCACTGCTATAGTCAGGCAAGCCTTCCTCCAAGCATGCCAAACCCTCCAGACTTTCCCATCCCTGCCAGATCAAGAACTGCTTGATCCTTTCTCCTCATAGTAGCATGCACAATGCAGGACTAATGTGTGTATATCCAAAACCAAACAGTGTGGCCAGTAAGAAGTGCAATTTAGATGAAAGATCTGTAAGGACACAAACAGACTTTTATGGACTCAACTATTCTTTCGGTCACTTCCCTCTGCCCACAAGAAAGGTGCAGAGAGAGAAAGAAGAAACTACAGAGTTTGTGGATTCTTTGCATTTAAAAGAAAATGAGGAGAAACATAATTTTCTGTAAATTACAGAAGATGCCCAGCATTTTAGATGTTGTGGGACATCTTATTGAGATGGGTTTTTTTCAGCTATTCACACAGGGTCTGGTTCTACCTCACATGCCTTACGCTGAGCAGAATTTGGGGGAAAATGCTGTGTGGAGGATGTGACACAAGAAATTTTTTTCAAAATTAACATTGCATGGTGGACACAACCCTGACACAATTAATGAGTCAGGGGCATAAAGTATTGTTCTCCCTCCAGAAAGTGGAGCATTACTACAATATAGGAGTTAGTTGCCTTTCAGCCATGCAACCGTGGTGCAGCAGGTTCCTGTGTGTGCACAGGCAAAACCAGACAGGTGTTAGCTGTTTCTCCCTTGTGTAACAAGAAACATGTGCATCTTATCAGGATGGTGGGAGGACTTCAATCTTGAACCCATTCTCCATGTTTGTGTCAGAGGGGACCTTTGAAGCAAGGATCATTCTTCTACACCCTATGTGTCCAATTAACTCTTCTCCACCAGAATCTTACATGGAATATATTCTGTTTTCTTCTGTTCCCTGTATTTGTGACTACATGTATCATATCATAGATCCTGTTTTACTGCTGCTTTCAAGCCTGTAGTGTCATTGCCTGCCTTTACGAGGCTCAGATTGCTAAAACATGGTTCACTTTTCTTTTTTTGTGGGTTTTTTTTTAGTTTGGTTGGGGTTTTTTGTTTCGTTTTGTTGTTTGTTTTTTTTTACAAAATGAAGGATAGTTCTGGAAACTGCAGGAAAAATCCATGTATGCAAACCCTAACCCGTAATTGCAGGTCCAGGAGGATTTGCAAGCCCATTTCTACAAAAGGTTGAAAAACTTTCTTAAGGGACGTAGAACTTTATGCATATAACCAACAGAAATAAAGGATTCCAATTCTGGAAGTATATTTATGACAATATGTTAACTATTAAACAGATGGTTCTAATAGAAATTTTCTTTGTGATAGTTCCACTATGATGTTAGGCTAACAAAAAAGGGTAAATTTATTAGAATCTGAGTTTATAATGGTTCTGCATATTTTGCAATTCACTGTCTTCATTTGGGTCTCTTTATCTCATAGTTTTGGGATAGGATCACGTGTGCTGTTCAGATCTTTACAAAATTCAAAATCTAAGGTGTATTTTAAATAAAAGGTAGCTTTGAACTTTGTCATAATCTTTGGAATGATTTCTAGTTGGATCTTCAAAAGGCCCATAAACTGAAGCTGAATGGATAGCTTGTCAGTATAGAAATAATTTGTATTGAGAAAATATAGTAGAATAATGGTTAAAAAAAAATGTTAGTTTTAATTCATGCATGAAAGTGACCTGGTGGCTCATAAAAAATGAGATATGATTGGGCTAATTTTCTTTCAAGTAGATTACAAATGGCACCTTATAAATGTCTAGTTAATAAATCCTTGTTAAAATTATTAACGTGACTAATTTCTAAAGTGGGGTAGATAATTCCAATTATGAAAATGCAAATGCGTTACAGAAAAGGAAAAATGTATTACAACTTATAAAACAAGGACTAGTTTACTGGCAGTTATTTCTTAGAATTCCAGAGTTCAAAAAGAAGTACTATTTATATTTTTAACATGTAAACAATGTGCTTACACAGATTTGTGAGGTATCCTTCCAGCAGATTAAAGAATCCACGCTGTTGCATTTATATGTTCATGGGAATAACTAACAGTGAGATTCTGTCCATGCCTAAGCAAGATCTGGGACTGATACTTCTTGCTGTAAAAAGAAAATCACACATTTTCGTTGTTTCCATTTTTTAATAATGTAACTCTTCAAGGAATTTCGTGTTTTAAAACTGCGAAGAGGGTTGTTCCTCTCCAAAGAAAGAGTAGATATTATGTATTTGGCAATTAGTGGTAATCTATTTGCCCACCCTACTAAGTCTTCTTTGGGGAAGACTAAAAAAACTTTATTTAACTGTGGTGTGACAGGTGCTCAGTCCACGGTTCTGCTTCATGATAAGGTCAACACTGATGGATGAATTTTCTTTATGTTATTAGTTACATATTGGTAACCTTATAAACACAATCTGGACAGTATTTAAGATACCATCTAAGACAATACTTTTTTCACTTTATTGGTAGAGACAGTTTGGTTAGATTCATTAAATTAATCCAGGATGTTCCCCTGAAAAAAGAGCTTCTCAGAAAACTCATGTTTTCAGAGGCAATCAGTTACCTGAATGGATGACTGTCCTGCCTCTCTATGATCTACAAAATCATTCCACTGACATAGCTAAAATCACTGGAATTATATGGTGAAGAAATCAGTTAAAAAAAAATAAAAAAAATCAGCTTTGTAGACAGCGTGTGCACTTCAGATATTGAGATGCTGGGGCCTTTTGGCCATTTCACTATCTTGGTACCTAGTCTGCCTCTAAATTGGTGATACTAATAATTTCCTTGCCCCTGAAGTTCATATTCCTGGATTATTACTTTATTATTATTTTTATTGAATGAAATGCAGCATTCCCAGCTAATATTAAAGAGGTCTGCATAACAGAGAAGAGCTCTTTTTGTTCTCTGGCACAACCCCTTAATAAGGGGTCTTATTCAAGTTCTGTTACTCAGGCTAACTAGTGTTTCTTTCCTCAGGCAGAGTAATGCTTTCTTTATGGGGTTTTTTATGTATAAGTATGGTTAAAAGAAATTAATATCACTATCTAGCTTATGAATCCTGTTCATCTGAAGTTCTTAAACTGTACAGAAATTCTTCATTAATCTGTTTTAAGGGTAAATTAAAAGTTAGAAATAATGCAAAAACAAGGGTAAAAAATAACATTTTATGGCTCTGATTCCCCTGGTAACAAGTTTATGCTAGTAACTGGAGTAAGTCTTTACATGCGTGCATCTAGTTTGAATATAAAAGAATTATTCTCAGTGGGAAAAAGTGACCACTCTTCTGCTCTCATTTTTCTCTCCATGTCTTTATTCAAATAAATTGTGATGAGTTTAATGCCAAAATCATATGAGAAACTAACAGAATATCGGACATGCAGGCTGGAGCAGTCACTGCACTCATTTGTGTGAATTATTCAAGCCTCTGACAGTGTGCTACAGTGCCTGTTTCTACTAAAGTGGAAACAAAATCAATTGTGTACAATACGTACAGTAATATGTACAGTGTGAAGGGAAAGCAGATGGCAGGGATGCATAAAACTTTAATGTCCTCCAATCTGTTTACTTATTTTAATCAGCTATCATAATCATCACCCACTGTGTGCATTGTTTACATGGGGAAGTGCTGGTGTGATCAAGCAGAAGAAAATCCCCAGAAATGTGAAAGTTTCAAAGCCTGATAATTAGAATTAGAAAGCTATTGTGTGCTACAAAAGATTAGGTCAGACTAGAAGATATCATGAAGAGTTACCTTCCACTTAGAGATGTATTAATTCAGAACATAACTGAGATGAAATATATGCCAGTATAATTTTTAGTAGCTGACATGTATGGAGAGATGCTACTTTAGCAGTGGCCTGTATGGACTAAATTTCCATATCCCTTGAAGAATTAACACCAGATTCTTTTTAGATAAAGCACATGTATTCCTCAGTCCTTATCTCCTTCATAAAGTATGGGGCGATTTCTAGCTGAAAAATGCAAGATGCAGTCCTCAATATTATTTCTATAAAGAAAATCTGACTTGGATGGAGAATATGGAGGGTTTTCCTTTTTTTTTAAATAAACAGAGTTGAATGAGCAACTCATATCTGTGAAGATGTGACTGCTGACCTGCAATCCACTGTTCTATGGGCTGCAAAGATACCTGATGGTAACGAGGATACACATCCATGGATGAACCCCATGACAAAACTAGTCACAAAAGTCATATTGAGAGGGATATTCCAATTTTCCTATGCAGATTCTTTCAGGAACCTTCTCTATGACATTATTTCTTCCTCTGCAAAGTGGGCAAAATAGTAATTACCTTTAGGAACTAATTCCTGTTAATGAGAATGTTGTCAATACCTGCAAGCTGCCTGCCTTCTAAAGATTTTTATTCAATAAATTAATATTAATGCCTTGAATTTACTCGAATAAAGAACTAAAAGTCCACGGAGTAACAAAAAAGCCATTGACTCTGGCTGGATCCCTGCTTTTGATGTTGTGTTGTGATCAGGGCTGGGGCACTGTCTTCCTCAGTGGAAACTTCCAGCATCAGATGGGCAGTAAAGAGAGAGCCTGAATTCATTTACTCTGTCATCCTGTTTTCATTTGCTAGAATAAGTGACCCCATCTAAAATGTAGCAAATTGTTCCTCTTCCCTAAAACTGTGTAGTAGAGAAAGAGAATTATGAGAATGGATTATTAGGTTGTTCTTGTGATGGAATAATTCTTAGCCTCCTTTTAATGAAGTCCGCTTTTAAATTTACTTATTTTTAATTCGTTGAAGGATAGTATTATAATTTTGTTTAACCTTTATAGAGGTTTCCATGGAGGAAATATGTTACTGCCTTTGGTATCTTGTCATCCTCAGATGAGCCAGGTAGAAAATGTCACTTAGAAAGAAAAAAGCCTTTCAAACATCAATAGCATTGCAACATATGAAGATATACCACCATTCAGACACAGCTCCTATCAGTAAGATATTTCACGTTTCTGTAATTGCCAGGTATCTTCATGTTCTTTGATGTTGCAATTATTCCTCTTTGCATTAACACCTACACTTATAGCAAATTATAATTTGAAAAGCTTCTCGCTTAGAAGCTCATTCTGGATCCAACAGCATCTACCTAAGTAGCAGGTCCATTCAGATAAGTGCAATGGCTTCTGTCTTAATGTGAGGTTCCAGTCAGGCTTTGTCTCAAACAACAAGTGGCAACTGAAAGCACAACCTCCCCCCCAGCAAAAAGCATACAATGGTGGTTGGGGGAGATGGGGAAAGATATGTTACCTAGAGCTCTGTACAGGGCTGGACTACCACCCCAAGAAAAAGAACACTGTGGAATTCTGACATGATAGTACTCTTATTTTTCTCTCTCTGTAACGAGCAGGATGAGTTATGGTTTTTTTGGCTTGAGCAGTCTGAAGGCCTTGAGAAGAAATAAAAGGGGATGCTGCATAGCTTGAGAAGAGACAGCTTAAGAAGAAGGAAGACATACAGTTTGAGAAAAAAAAGTCAAACTTTATGAGTTTTTGACCTTAACAGGTCAATGTTGGATCCTGTTAATTAGGAGAGATGATAGGGGAAAACAGCTAGCCAAAAATCCCACTGTTAATTCTGCTGACAAAGAAGATGGTGGACTCAGTTAGTATTACAAACTACAAGTGAGGTGACAACTCGACAGAACTTTCCAGGCTAAGTCAGGACAAGCAACGATTGGTTAATGGTGCAGCAAGAAATCAATAACATAAAAGGAGGAGAGACACTAACACCTTCTCCCTCTCTTTTTTCTCTCTCTTTTTTTTTTCCTTCCTTCCTTCCTTCCTTCCTTCCTTCCTTCCTTCCTTCCTTCCTTCCTTCCTTACTTCCTTCCTTCCTTCNAAAGCACAACCTCCCCCCCAACAAATAGCATGCAATGGTGGTGGGGGGAGACGGGGGAAGATATGTTACCTAGAGCTCTGTACAGGGCTGGACTACCACCCCAAGAACACTGTGGAATTCTGACATGATAGTACTCTTATTTTTCTCTCCATGTCTTTATTCAAATAAATTGTGATGAGTTTAATGCCAAAATCATATGAGAAACTAACAGAATATCGGACATGCAGGCTGGAGCAGTCACTGCACTCATTTGTGTGAATTATTCAAGCCTCTGACAGTGTGCTACAGTGCCTGTTTCTACTAAAGTGGAAACAAAATCAATTGTGTACAATACGTACAGTAATATGTACAGTGTGAAGGGAAAGCAGATGGCAGGGATGCATAAAACTTTAATGTCCTCCAATCTGTTTACTTATTTTAATCAGCTATCATAATCATCACCCACTGTGTGCATTGTTTACATGGGGAAGTGCTGGTGTGATCAAGCAGAAGAAAATCCCCAGAAATGTGAAAGTTTCAAAGCCTGATAATTAGAATTAGAAAGCTATTGTGTGCTACAAAAGATTAGGTCAGACTAGAAGATATCATGAAGAGTTACCTTCCACTTAGAGATGTATTAATTCAGAACATAACTGAGATGAAATATATGCCAGTATAATTTTTAGTAGCTGACATGTATGGAGCTGTCTCTTAT
>JAAWXA010000007.1:29661461-29671627 GCA_038090715.1 Florisuga fusca | reverse complement strand
TTCCTTCCTTCCTTCCTTCCTTCCTTCCTTCCTTCCTTCCTTCCTTCCTTTTCTGTCTGTGTTCAATAAAACTGTGTAGTTTCATCCAATCCTGTGTTATCTCTAATTTGTCCTTTTTGGTATCAAACATGAACCTCCACATTACCAGCATTTTGAACTTAACACTTAGCAAATAGACCTGAAGAATGAACCAGAGGACTTGAAAGCCAAACATGGACCCTGAGGACCTGAGCATTCAGTTCAGCTCATATGTGCCATGAGATGCACATAGACAGAACCTTCTCAGATGAACTTCAGAACATGGAATGAAGTAGCAGAAATACAAAGACTCACCTGCCCTGTCATAGATGGATAATGGCTTAACTCAATCTGAAAGAAGAAAATCTTAATGTTTGAATTACAGCAACTTATCTGTCCTGACATTCAACAATCCAAACAAGCCTTAGTGACTGAAGAACATCAGTTTGTTTAAATGAGCGTTCTTGGATTATCAGAATTTAATTCTATCCTTGCTTGACTCCTTACCTAAGTATCAAGCTGCACCTCTTCTGCCAAGTTTATATATTTAGAATTTTTTGAAAGATTGAATCACAAAGCGTTTTAATCTCGTACAATCAAATAAAATCTACAATTGACCTGCTATGACATTCAGACGCAGTTTAAAATCAACTCACAGGAAGACAATGTTATGTTTAATTTGGGGTGTTTTTACATGTACTTTATACAAACTAACAAAACTGTTAGTAGTGAATGGAAATTACATCAGAGAAAGTAAGAGGTCACGTCAGGCAAAGATGCAACTTTTAATCTGGTTTTTCTTCTCAAATAAAAAAAAAAAAAAAGAAAAAGGCATTTAACCATTTAAATACACGACTGTTGACAAAGTTATATCAATCTCAGCTGAATAGAGGATTTAACTTAAGACAGAAGACTCCTCTGTTTCCTTTGATTTTTTCTTCTTTAAGTTTGACCCAGATCTCTGCCTTGGTACTAACTTTGTGACAAAAAAAATCTTGTAATAATATACCTTGGCACAACAAGATGCAGAAAAAATTCATAAATACCTGTGTTAGAATTATGAGTTGATATAGGTCCCACATAGAGTACAACACTTCTATATTCCAGAGGCAAAATAAGAGATGTAAAACAATGACATGGAAAAGTTTATAACAATCCAAGAACTTGTTTTATAATGATGAGTGCCATGTATAATGGTCTGTTTTGGGAAAAAAAAAAAATCTGTTGAAACTGAAATATGTAGGTTCTTACATAGGCATTTTATAGAAAAATTCCATCAGCACTGCTGTGTAGTTGAAGTAAGTGTTGCAGAATTTAATGTGGAAAAAATGTGTGCATAAGGCAATGTGCTTTTGCTGTGTTCAGAAGGAACATGGTAGATTTATATGAAACTGCAGCAGACACACTTTGCTTTATTCTCCCTGTGATATCAGTTTTATGGTACAGATGGAAGAAAGATCACAAATACACTTTTAGGTATTTGAAACAAACACAGGTAACTAACACAGTTATCTGGGTACTATTAATTCATCAGTCTTTTGTGATTCTGATTTGAATGAATTACAATGTAATTTTAATTTTTTTTCTTTTTCCAGGGACTGCTCTTTCATTCACAATACAGAGTGGATGATGCTTATTTAATGAGCAGATGCTTAATACTTTGATTTTCTTTTACTGGTCAGTATGTGTGGTCCCATTTATTATTTACTAGGCACTAACAATACAGATTCTTATTGGTAACTATTCATTTCCTCACAGACTTCTCATTTCTGATTTTACTATCACATAGCAATACATCACAGAAACCTTCTCAGCATTCTGTGATGCCAGAGATAATGTTATTCCCACCAGAGATGGAGAATTGATATGTGAAGGGATTAATTTTTATTGCATGGCCAGCTTCGGACAACTGTGAATTTTTATTTGTAGGCTAAATTTAACTTGGTATGTTAGCTCTATAGATTCAGATACATCTCCCACTAGCTGCTACAACTGAAGAAGTCATCTGAGTAGATCCCAGGAAATCTCGTTAGGCTACAAGAAAATGGCAGGCATCAAATGAATGACTAAAGTTTTGCTTAAGTGACTAAAAGCATTACACAGAAACTATTTTTTACAGTGACAGCATGTCCCTGAAGCACTATTCAGCTTCCATAAATACGAAACAGGTTTTTTTGCCTAGCAATATCTTGCACAATTGTCTGCCCTCTGCCTAGTCTAAGTAGGACTTTCGTGGTGAACAGCTTGCATTGCTTCTGTAGTGTATGGTGATTCAAACATTTGTGCTATATGAAATAATGACTGAGCAGTGTCTTGAACAGTTAACAAAATGTGTATTCACCATGTGGAGATTGCAATAAATTTTTGCCACTTTAGGATGAAGAGATAGTGAAAGCTTTAATCTTATTTAAGGTCTCTCTTTCAGTTCCCAATTCAAGCCTCCCTGCCCAGCTGTCAAGGGTCAGACAGAGTAAATGACAACCTACAGTGGAAATGGGTGCTGGCATTTATTTAAGCACCATCAAGATTAGCACTTTTACACTATTTGGTAATCTCACTTACTTTCTCTCCCACAGTGTTGTGCTTACTAGGTCTCCACTTCTTTTTCAGGTCTCTGCTGGCCCTGGATCTTGGGCAGAAAGCTTTCCCAGGTCATGCTGAGAAGCACTTGCTGCTATGCACCCAAAATCCTACCTTCCAGGGTTCATGGGCACCACCCATCATTGTTTTAGCTATCAGATTTCCAGAATCCTCCCTGATTTTCAGGATGTTTCCTCCACTGAGAACCTCCATCTTTCTTCCAGGCCCCCTTTTTCTTTCTGAGACCACTTCTCAGGAACCCTCTTTTTTGGCATCCAACTCTTCTTTCAGGAAGAAAACTCATGTTTTCCCACCAGAATATTGTATGTACAGAAGGGGAACACATGATCCACATGTTCCAGTTCTTAACTGGTAGATGAGTCCCCTGTGTTTTCATTAACTGAAGCATTCAGAATGTTAAACTTTTGTTTAGTGGTAGGAGCTGGCTGGTAGGAATTGCATCCAGCAGGTAGCAAATTTCTATTCTAGAGTTCAGGATTTCAGTTTCAGTTACTCACCCACCCTCGCACACATGTACTCAATTGTGTACCACCTGTTAGCATTCTCAATTTAAGCTATTTTTTTGCCAGCAATACTGTAGTGTTTTTGTTCCTTTTTTTTCAATTTCTGGTACCATCAAGCACCCTGTTTCATTCTGCCTTTCGTTTTGTTTCAGGCTTCTCACACAATAAAAGATTACTTTCTGTTTCTCATTTTCTAAAGCCAGAGGAGACTACTGGAGAAAAGGAGACCTCAGTCTGGAAAATCTGGGATCTGCTGCCATGGGCTAGTCCTGTCCTAAGATGAATTTTCTGAGTACAAGACATATTTGAAAGCAGTTCACCCTGGAAACTGTGAGAAACTTGTCTGTCTTTGGTGACGGTGAGTTCAGAGACATGATTCTCCCAAGACCTAAAAGTTACTGCCTTGTACTTATGGGACACAGTTTCTCACATGATTTTAATTTGACTTCATAGGCATTAATTTCTCCAAGTGATGTCAAATAACTTTCCCAACATAAAAGACATTCCTTTCCTTTACTGGGCCCTTAGTCTATCTTTTTACAGAAGGCCATTCATTATTTTGGGGTTTGTTGGTTGGTGCTTTTTATTCCTCACTGACCAAACTAAATGTTTTCCTTCAGCTTCATTTCCTTAAAGATTTGAATCAAGTTGTCTTGTGATGATGATGATAATGATAATTGACATTCCCATTAGTATATGTCTTCAGTTCCAATTTAAATTTCAAGATGTCAGGAAAAATAGGAATTATTGTCCATGCAGCAGGCTAGCAGATGTTCCCATTATTATTTTAAAGCATAGGGTATACATAAGACTATATAAGCTGGGGTAGGGACTTTTACCTAAAGCAGCTGCATTCAGTCACAATTTTTTACTGGTTTTCTAGGGAAAGAGAAACTTAGCCAAGTCCTTGTTTTGGTTCGGTTCTGTCATTCAACCATAAAACTATATATTTGTATTTTCTTTCTAAAACACAGGCATTTTTGGAATAAGAGCAGCCCAGTGTGCATGTTATTGAGCCTGTAAGTAGTTGTCAGAATACAATATACAACACATTCTCCAGTTATTGTAAAAAATATACTTGAATGTCCAGCCATTATCTGGTTCCTAAATACCTTACAGCAAGCACAAGAAATTATACCTTTTATGGAGATGGGAGTTTGCACCACAGCCCCTAGTATGTTCCAATTCAATCACATGCTCAGATTTTTTGCAGGGATGGTCGAGGACTTGATTTCATGAAGCATACATAACACAGTGCTCTTAAAATTATGTATCAATTACATCAGTGGCCCTATATCAACAACAGTTTAAAACTATAAATTTGGAACAGTTTACAAGGAAGAGAAAGAACGTGATACTAAAAACTAACTTGACAATACTCATTTCTTATACATGCTAGCACGTTAAAATTAAGAACTCAAAAAAATTGCTTAATTTTAATGGCCAAACCAAATTCAAGGCAAAATCTCTACAAATAAGGAGATGAGTTGCTGGGGTTCCATTTGGTGGTAGAGGGCTGTATCAATCTACTATGTGTTCATTTATTGTTCACTTGCAGCATGAGGTAGATATTATCCCACTCATACCTGCAGTGTCTCCAGCAAATGAAAAGGTGAAGGAATTGAAACAAGGAAATCTAAAATAAAAATATTACAGACATTCCCGTGTTAATCAAAAATTGGTCACTAAAAGAAAAATAATGAAGAAAAAATGTCTCTAGGTAAGAGTACTGGCTATTTCAGCACTGTATTTTATCTGATTAGAGTATCAGAAGGGTGAAAGTGAAACCATTCCTAAGGCAGGATCCATTAACATTCTTTTTAAGTGAAATGCACTCCTTGTGCTCTGTCCAATAATTCTGAGACATGAGAGGGCAAAAAAAGAGCATGTGTTATTCCGTCCTTCCTGCTGTATGCTGAACTTGGGAAAAAAGAATGAGAGAGAAAGAAAAAAATCTGTTTTATAACAGATTTGAAGAAAAATGGTAGCCCATATATTTACCTTAAGGATCTCAAATTCCAATATTCCATCACCTGATTTTATTCCCTTCCTATTGATAAATCAGTGAAGAGAATCAGAGTATGCATAGGATATCATGCAACTCTGCCAGTACTCTGACGTGCTCTTTTCCTGTTCTTTCCTAACTGGACATACATGGGCTCTGGTTGGACTTATGGCATCAATAAATTCAAAGAAAGGGCACCTGGTTGCTTTGTGTATGAACCAAAATATTCAAACATTACATTTCAACTTTTACCCGTGATATGGCCCAGTAGGAGACTCTAGACTTCAGAATAAATTAAATCCACGTCAGTAAGGCAATTCTGTGATGAATTCATGAAGTAAATTGGCATAGAAACCCAGAAAACTCATCAGTGGTTTATAGCAGATTATCTTCAGTGCTGAATAAGGGTCAGATGAGAGAAGAACCAGAGGTCTTCTATACTAGTATTGAGTACTGAGATGTAACTAATGCAGTTCATCTGAGGTAAGAGGCAGAATTACTGATCTAGAGAATCTCTTAAATATTTCAACACATGCGTAAAAAAGGGAAAGAGAAGAGCAAATTTAGTGTTGTTAAAGACTTTAGCAATTATTTAGAAATAAGATTTGAGACCGTGTTTAAAATTTATGATGGCTTCATAGATGCAATAAATATTTTTTATTTCCAATTATTTTTAAACACAAACTTTAGCTGCCACTAAAATGAAGTTTGCCAACTTTAAGCATACAGACACCATATATACTTTTACATCCACTTTAGTTGTGATAATACCACAAATCATAGTTAATGAAAGACTGAAATAGAGACTTAATGGCTATCACTCGGAAAATATTTAAAACGTATGAAAGATGGGCATTTGAAATAACTTTTTACACTTCTTACTTCCCTCTTTGAAAATAAAAAGATAAAAATTGTAAGAAAATTTTAAAACAGAGGGAATAATTTTATTTTTCACCTATGAAAGAAACAAAAATAAACCGAGAGTCATGAAAATGTAAAAAATAAAAATGGAAAAAATTTAAATTAAAGAATAATTTTTTCTGTAATGTGTGTGTTTATTGGTTCCATATGTCTGTCTAAGGAATACAGCTAAAACTGGCCAATTTCTGGAAAAGGATTTACAAATTTTATTTGTATAAATAATGAATACATCTTCATTAACAAAGCCATGCACTGTAAAGTTTCTTGAGGGAGTTTTTCCTCACATTTAAACTCAAAAGTCTTACCATATATATTAAGCACACCAGTGGTGCTCTCGCTGAAGGTTCTCATCTGGTTGCAGTAAGGCTGAAGTTAACATCTAGGGTGCTCCATTTGCATTAAGGACACAAGGTACATTTCTCAGAAGAAAAGAACATCTTATCCACGTTTCTCCACCAGCTTACTCTCTGTGTGTGACCTGATTTCTGTTTGTAATGACAAGTCTATCTTGGGTATGCGTGTAGAAATGTGGTTTCCATTGGCTAGGTATAGACATGTGGTACATGTTAGGTACAATCAATGTGGAACTTCATTGCCAATTGGCACAGATTGCAAGGATAAGATCCCCAAACCATAACAGATTTTGGACCTTGCCTCCTTGAACTTCATTATCACATAGTGTAGATATACAAAATGATCCAAAATTTTGCACAGGTTTTGGGCAGACTTGGAATGATTAACATGAATTTACAGTGAATTCTTAGCATGCTTATGAGTTCTGGATAAAGTGGATCTTCTGCACATGCAAAGTAATGCACATGTCCAAAGTAATTCTGATTTCTGGGATGTGTGTGGCCTCCTACTCCATGGTAATACAGTCAGTGTGATGCACCCAAAACAAGTCAGTGATCCTTTATATGGACTAGAATACGTAATAGCACATGTATAGGAAATAAATTCACAGAGATCATTTACAAAGGTATTTCAGTGTATATCAGTCTGTTGTAGCTTAACTATCGGCTTTCCAGAGATTAACCAGAAGCACCAAGAAACTAATCAGAAGCACTTTGAACATCTACTAATTGACTGCTACTGTTCTGAAAATGTTCTGCCTCTTTCTCTTCTTTCATGAAGTGTGCACCTGTGTTGAAGTTCACCAGGGAACAGTACTGTGGGTCAAGCATGAATAAGCACTAATAAGAGCCCAAATACTTACTGTAAAATTTTCAGCTAATTATTTTTAGGTCTAGCTCCATAAGAAGCTTGGAACTCCTTTGCTTGTCTGGAATCAGATGTAAATTTGCGCTAATTGTTTTGTAGTATTTGTAACTCATTATGAAGACTTATAAAAGTGTAGTGGAAAGCATTCTGTTCACGCAAAATATGTTCAGTATTGGTAATATTTTAAATTAATTGCAGGTAATATTCTAATATACTGTTAGCATACTAACATTTGTTATCATACATTGAAATGTGTTTTAATTAATTGTGTAATTCTCTCACTTATGACAAAAGAAAAAATGTTTATCTTCTGATATACCATAGGTGTTGCCACAAGCCCTTGAGCCTTTCATTGCCTTCAAACCCAGTTACAAAGAAAATAAACTTTCTAAGAAATGGAAGCATTGGTAAAGTGTTAATTTATTTTAGGCTCCAGGCTATTTGAAAATCACAGATTCACCATGTGACTACAGAGTTAAGAATGAAAATAGAACTGTGCTAAAAATCCCATTTTGTATACGGCCAGAAGAAAACACAACTGTACAGATTTGCTATAAAACATAACAGTGTGCTGCTTTCCTACCTTCATCCAGTTTTTTCATAAATGAAATATTCTTAGTTTGTCAGCAGGATATTTTAATCTTATTATAAATCACAGTTACAGGAAAAAACATATTGCTACAGTTCATAACTATAAATTCAATAGATACATGTATCTGTGTAATAGATACATATGTATAAAAATGCATTCACATTTAAAGGTGACATATTACTGTAAGACCTACTGCAACACTAAAAATTCCAAATAATGTCAGTGTGATGGCAATTGAAAATAACAATAGCATGTCAAAAGAGGCTCTGAAGTGTCCATCTTTGGAGATATTCAGATCTTCCGTGGACAAGATCATGACTGAACTCATATAGTTGGTTTTCAGTGAACAATAGTGATTATTATAGTGAATATATTACAAGCCTATTGCCTCACACCTCTGTAAAAGTCCTTTTCTCCTTTTTTTTCCAGAGCTCTTTATTTTCAAGGGAGCTTTATTTTTCCTTGGCTGATAATTAACAGTAAAATCTTCCATGTCTTTCTTCTACTTTTTGCTTGGTTACCAGTGAGGTGCAACTCTACAGGACTGTCTTCCAAAAAAAAAAAAAACTAACTAGCATGTAATTTAATATGTTTGCATGTAATTTAATATGTTTTTTCACAAATTGAGGCATTTTCACAGTGATTTTAATGCATTTCTGATATCAATCTTAAAGATTTCTTGCTGCCTTGAAGGCTCATCTCTTAGGGCAGCATTAACTGAAATTTCTCATTTTGGAGGTGGAATGAATGAAGATGCAGTCTAAAAACAACCAAGGAAAAAATACTAATTTTGTAGCAGCCTTCATGTGCCATTTCAGCCCATTTGGTCATTGTGATAATTTTTCTCTCATGTTCATAGAAAATTATGGCATGGTCAATTAATTCAGTTTTTAATCTCCTGGTCCTATGCATGATGGTGTGTCCAAGTCCAATATGTTTTTAAACTTTCAAAATCAAATCAACATGTTGTGTGATAGCAAATAGAGAAATTAAATTCAAAACGAATCATTGATTCTTGGCCAAAGGCTATGATTTGAAGGGTATAAATGTTTTTCTTATTATGTCAATGGTCTGGGGATATAAGCACTCCAAACTCTGAATAACAAAATAGTTTATCTTTAAAGGAAAAATAGGAAGGTTTGGTTTTGGGTTTTTTTTAAATATTTTTTATTCTAACTGAAAGCCATAACATCAGAATATTTTCCTAATGGGTTAGCATGGGGAAAAGAAATATTTGTCAATACCTATGTATGAAGCATCAGATCTAGAGCTAAACAAAGCTGTTAGTCATCCTATTTTTTACCATGTCTGAAATCTGATTTCTATGTTTTAAAAATTCTTGATTGGGGTAAACTGGAAATGGACAAATTCATAATAATTCTGTATTAACTTGTCAAATTATACAGTGTCCACACCAAAACTTTCTAGGGATTAAAAAAAACCCCAAAACTTGTCTAATATATATTGCTAAATCTGTCTTTAAACTGTTTTTATTCAACGTTGAGATAAATCTCCTTCTAATAGAGTTATTATGTTTCTATCACCAAGCCAAACTGTTAGCTTATACCATGATTTTTCCAGAAGGAATAAGTACATGAACCTAAAAAAATTCATTTTGTTTTCTATAAAATTTGTTTCAAGGAAGTAAAAAACCTACAAGTCAATGTCTTATTTGCCTTATTATGAATTGCTGAAAAGATCTTTGTTGATGCCTGGAAAGCAGTTACATCTGAAATACAATAGGCATCTTTGGATTCTCTTATTGTATTCTAAACAATGGTTTTATTTTGTCTAAGCTAGAGGAACTTTAAAAGTTTGGGAGATTTAGGTCTGTTGAATACATAAATAGGAATGTTTTTCTCTGATCTTAATCAAAAAGTTTTACAGATCAAAACTGAGTTGAACTACCACAAGCACTGCCTATGGGAGAATTTATGATGCCTCTGTTTCTGTTTAGCTGGAAAAAATAAAGTAACAGGCTACAGAGAGCAAGTGCAGCATTTCTAGTTTGACGGAAGAGAGGAGGTTGAGAGCTATCATGCCCAGAACTAATGTTTCATTTCTTCTGCCTCTGTGTTTTTCCATTATATTACTTTTCTTTATATTTCTATCATAAACCCTTCAACTAAACCCAGACATTTTAAAGATAGTAGTCATCTTGTACCTTGTCATAGCAGTCCTCATTGATCCCATAAATCTGTGGATAAGGCCAAGACCTATGGTATACCATATGAATGGATATTATTCAGGAAATATTAGTGCTAATTGTCAGGACAGATACCATACTAAAATGCTAACTTTGACA
>JAAWXA010000007.1:29536151-29661442 GCA_038090715.1 Florisuga fusca | reverse complement strand
TATAGTATAGTATAGTATAACATTTATCTTTCATCTTCTGGATAAGGCTAAATACCCAGAAGATAAGATTCCCAGTACAATGCATTGTTTTCTTTGTTATTCTTCTGAGGTGCAACCTTAGAAATTAATTTAGATGATATTTTTTAGCACAGAGGCCTCTGATTACAGGGAAGAAAGAGAGCACCTATCAGTCATGAGAAAAAATTAGGTTTTTTTGCAAAACACATTGTCATCTTGTGCATCAGAAGGCCTCTGATATGGCTGAAATAGTTGAAGTGAGGACTGCAGTTATTTTTCAGAAATAATGATAATAATACCATCTCCGTTATGTAGCAATACTCATTGCAATAGCTTCCAGACAGTTACAGATAAATGTACACAGCACTACTGAAATACAATTACCAATGAAGTGGAAAGCTCAGCCATCCAGTATGTGGTACAACAGTCAGAACATTTCAGCCAAAGACATTTACTGAGTTGAGGGAACATTTTTAAGGAATAGTCACAGTATCAAACCAGAACAAACTAGATAAAAAGTGCATTCTGTTCAGGTTATCTATTTAAAAATCATAGAATCATAGCATCATTAAGGTTGGAAGAGACCCCTAGGATCATCATGTCCAACCATCAACCCAACACCACTATGTCAACTAAACCATGGCCTGAAGTGCCACCTCCAGGTGTCTTTCAAACACCTCCAGGGACGGTTACTCCATCACTTCCCTACACACTGTGTTTCAGTGCCTGACCTCTCTTTCAGCAAAGACATTTTTCCTAATATCCAATCTAAATCTTTCCTAGTGCAACTTGAGGCCATTTCCTCTTGTCCTATTGCTGATTACTAGGGAGACAAGAGTAACACCCATCTCACTACAGCCTCCTTTCAGGTAGCAGTAGAGAGCAATGAAATCTCCTCTCAGCCTTCCCTTCTTCAGACTAAATAATCCCAGCTCCCTCAGCCACTCCACATAAAACTTGTACTTTTCACCATTTTCATTACACATTACTTCTCTGGACGTTCTTCAGCAACTCAATTTACTTCTTATAGTGTGAGACCCAAAACTAAGTACAGTATTTGTGGTGTGACCTCACAAGTACAGGGGGACCATCATCTCCCTAGTCTTGCTGGCCACACTATTTCTAATGCAGGCCCAGATGCTGTTGGTCTTCTTAACCACCTGGGCACACTGCTGGCTCATATCCAGCCAGCTATGAACCAGCACCCCCAGGTCCATTTCCATCAGGCAGCTTTCTACCACTCTTGCACAAGCCTCTAGCATTGCCACGGGTTGTAACCAAGGTGCAGGACCCAACACATGGCCTTGTTAAACCTCATACAGCTGACTCCAGCCCATCAAACCAGCTTGTCCAGGTCCCTCTGTAGAGCCTTCCTACCCTTAGGCAAATCAAGATTCCTGCCCAAGTTGGTGTGATCTACAAATTTATCACAGGTGAAGATTAAACAATATTGGTCCCAAAACTGAGCCTTGGGGAACACCACTTGACCAGCTGCCAGCTGGGTTTACCACAGCTCTCTAGGCTCTCTCATCCAGACAGTTTCTAACTCAGTGAAGAGTACACGTCTAAGCCATAACCCACCTGCTTCTCTAGGAAAACATTGTGGGAAACAGTGTGGGAGACAAGAACCTGTCTTGAGTCATGTGCTTAACTCGTGTAATCAGGGACTCTTTAAATCTGAACCCTGAACAATATCATGAGAAATTTTTAATTTTCTTGGCAGAGTAGAATTTTATAAGCAGTGTTCAGCCAATGAGCCAACTCCTTATGTTTCTTGTACAAGCTTCTGTTGGAAATTCAATCTGCAATTAGCCTGCAAAATCCAACTCCTGGCGACTTTTCTGCTATCACACAAAAACATTCTTCCTAAGAAAAAAATAAAGCAAGTTATTTAAAAAGGAACATTATTTGTGGATCACCTGAGGAAATGATGAAGTGAAACATGCAGCACACCCTGAAACAGCCAAGTCTTTTTATCACTAAATGTGTTATCCTATTGACATGTAGGCAATTCCATTAATACGTGACGCAGTATAGCTTGTCCTGTGAAGACCATCTTAAGTTTGGTACATTTGTTTAATAAATTAAACAGCTTCACTCAAATAAAGCTAATTTGACTGCATGCTGTAGCTGTAATTGTGTCAGACTCAAACCAGCTTAGTATAATAACAACCCATGTTCACTAGAATCTGGCTCACACACAAAGGATAACTCTTCATGTTTCCAGAAACGTTAGAGCTCAACCCTAGATAACTGAGGAATGAAGACAATGTTCAACAAACTTTTTGACCTTGAAGTGGATTTGCTAGAAACCTTCTAAATGGCTAAGTGTCCCCATGAAAAACTTAGCACAGTGTTGCATCAAATCCTGGTGGCCTGCTTTGAGCCTGGCAGGACTTGGCTGTAGTGATATTTGTGCTATTTGTGCAAATTGTGCTCTAGTTCCTCACATATGAGAGAGCTGATTATAATCTACTAAATGCAATTTATAATATTTCTATTTCAATTCTTTAAGGCTCTTATGCTTTCAGAAAACTAGAAAGGGCATCTTAGAGTGTTACTCATCACTTCTTCCTACAAATTCAATTGTTCTATGCCTAAAACAATGAAATGTTTCAGAAACAAACCACGCAATTAGAAATGAATGAGCATTTCAGAATTGCAGCAGCTCATATTCTGTTATCTTAAATTAGCACTTTAAAATGCTTGATTTTACCCTACTGACATTAATTAAGTTCACCGTGTGCTCATATATGACAAATTAAGGGAATTATTTTTTTAAAAAGAGCTCATCTAGCTTTAATTACAACATGCTGTACATTACACAGAAAATACTGCTCCAAACTACTGCTTTCAATTCACATCTGATACATTCAAATTAATTAATGGCTATAATTTAAAATGATTAACAAAGAAACAAAGATAGTTAAATTGGGTAGTTTAAATTACTGTATGTCCAGCTACTTAAGAATGAGATAATTATTGTCTCACAACACTCATGGGAGACAGAAAAAAATCATTGACTAAATTAATGTGGCATAAGATAATTTTACATTTCCACACTGTCTGAATAATTCTTTTTCAAATCTGACGGAGCCTTGTGTGGCATATCCAGTACTAATTTGGCAAATCGTCCTAATTCGTGTTGAGTATGTAATCGTTTGCTTGGTAGAATGAGAAATTAGACTCCTTTTTTCCTTTTAATTTGTATACCTTTTTCTTTTTAAATTAATTTCTTCCAAGAAAGAATTTGAACATGAACACTAATCCCATTTACTTCTGAGCTTTAATTTTGAAAGGCAGTTAACTGAAACTACTTTTCTGAATCAGGGTCCATTTCACTCTAATCTTGCATTCGGAGTCAGGACTCAGTTGCTTCTCTGTTTAACAAAAAGCAATGCAAAGTTTAACAAAAATTTTAAAAATGCAAAGGCTGGTTATATTTTCTTGGATACTTTAATTAGTAAAGCTCAGCTTGTCAGCTGGTCCATACAATTAATAAACTGTGATCTCTGGGAGTAGTTTGGGATCCTGCCCTGAATTCGCCATTCAGATGTGAGGAAGGAGTTTTGTGGATCATTTACTTGTTAGGTGATTATGACTGCATTTTCCTGCTGATAAAAAACAAACAAACAAACCAAACCAAACCTACAACAATAAATATGAAACTCAGGAAAAAGAGAACTTTACCCTTCCAAAAATAAAATAAAGAAACCCAATGAAAAAAGACAAGCAAAAAAAGAGACAAATAGAGAAAAATTGTGACACTTGAATTAATTTATCTGGGGTTTCCCTGAAGAGGCCAGGTATCCAACATCTAGTTTTCAGAGAATTAACTTAAATATGTCAAGGAAGCAATCTGGATCTTGATCAAAGTCAATACACTGAGAAATCACTACATAAAGTCAATAAACACAGTCTACTATTTGATTATAAGAACAAAAAACTCAGATAAATATCAAATGAGGAGATTACTTGCTAACAAGAAATAGTGTGAGAGATGGAAAATGTCTCAGTGATTTTCTTTTCACCTTTACATTTGTCCCATTTTCAGGACCAAAGCAAATTCAGGAATGGTTAGACATAATTTCAATCAATTTCATGCCCTTCTTTGACACAAGCTAACACAATTTTCTAAACTAGTTTTCATTTGAACTAGGTTGCATATTGAACAAATAAACTTCTTATCTTCTGAGTGTTTATTCTCTTTCTTCCTTTTGAGTCTCTAATAGAATCTTACATATTAAATTAAAAGAAAGTTCTTTAAGATTTCCCACTTTCTAGGTATTTTCCTTTTATTTCCCTTTTAGATAGACAGAGGGGCATTCAAACAAGTTTTCTTCAAATGTCTCTTTATTTCTGATTTGTGGGAACTTATAGTGAAATGAGTACATCTTCAGGTGATATTTTTTTCTGAAAACAAATGTATGTATGAAAAAAAATTTCTTCTAGTAACCTAACAAACATTTCATCATGATCTTTTCCCACCCAGAAGATTCCATTTCTGAAGAACAAGATTTATGCTTCTAGTAAACTGAACTTTCTCTGTTCTAATCTTGCATCATGGCCTCATAAAGGCCTTATCTTTGTTCTTTTTTTAATGAAGAAATTTTTTACGAACTACTGGCTGCAACTGTAAATAATGAAAATTCTTATGGCTGAAACTGCACCTGAATTTTTGAAGAGTTTAAATGTGTGTACTCTGGCTGTTCTTCTTTTGCCTTGTTTACATAGATAATAGTCACTGGCACTTTTTACAGCTTGGTTTCTATACAGAATGATCTCTCCATGCTGAGATTACAACAGTTGTTCTACAATACCAGATCAACAATCCTTCATAAATTCCAGAAGTGATCAGCACATAAATGCAATCTAGAACACACAAATTTTTGGAATCTTGTAGGATTTATGAAGTGTGCATATGTCTCACTATTTTCCCAAACATGAAAATGTGCTATTACCCTGGTCTTATGTTTCTTTGATTATAGGGTGTAGCTAGCATTAATTCAAACATGAAGGTACTTCTTATTTTACTTATAGAGTTCTATTCACTTTAATTCATATAGGGTGTCATTAATCATCTCATTTTAAAAAGGATTATGTGTTATATATTTATTCTACTTATGTCTTTTCTAGGCCTTTTCCTCTAGTTTGTTTCTATGTTCTTTGATACGTCTATCCAGTCCATTCCTTCAATGTATGAGGAGATGTATAGTAATTTATTTTTTTTAATGAGAACACTTTAGATAGAGTTATTAAGACCACAAAACATACAATTTTATATATAATTTGATTATAGTGCCAAGGTTTTTTGCCTTTTCTAATTTCTGGAATACAATAGTATAAAACTAAATCTTTGTTGCCCACAGTCTAATAATGATGAATTTGTTGTTGTTCATATATTTTTTTTATATTGTGCATAGGTTGTTTATTTCTATCCCTGTAAAATTTACCATTCTCACATTGCTTTTAACCCTTTGTTAAACTGATTCACTTAAAAAATGCACTGAAAAGAACAGTACTTTGGAAGAATTTACTGTAGAAATTTTGGAACCAAGGATAGAATATACTGGGACAATAATGGAGGACAGACTATTAAGGAAAAACAGATTCATATAAACTGCTTAGAACAAACTTGCTTGTGTTTTTTGTCAGCTCTCATACATATTATAATATCTGTTACAGTTACAGTGATTTTACTTTCTACTATCACTTCTCTCATATGTCTCTAAAAAAAATCTTCTGTGAGTCTCAAAAGCTGAATCCAGTCTAGGATATCTTGATAGCATTTTGTTCCATTTAAAATGGAACATACTTAGCCTTGATCTCCTCATTTGTGGCATGATGCACATTTGTGAAGTGAATTAGGCAAAAATTGCAATCTGAAATTTACAAAATCTTCTAAGAACAAATAGGTGTAAATCACTAGAAAATAACCCACAAAAAATCGGAACGGAATCATTTACAGAAGAAACACTGAAATATGATTGAGGTTTCTGCAATTTATATATTTTTCTGTTACATAAATCTGTAGATTTTTTTATTTTTTTTTTCACTATTTGTGACTATAAGAGTAACTCTATTTTTCCTTCATTTTCAGATTATAAAAATAATATACATAGAATCATAGAGTCATAGAATAGTTTGGCTTGGAAAGGACCTTAAAGATCATCTAGTTTCAACCTCATGCTACTCCAGTATGTCTGTAATATTTCGGGAAGACATCAGAAATTCCAACAAAGAAGGAAAAGACATAAAATCATAAGCATGTGAAAATAATATCATGCACTTACCACAGATATTTTTATTCTAAGAAAAAAAAAATTATGGTATCCCAAAGGTACTTGATTTTCCTCTTTCAGTAATTGATTTTAAATGTCTTTGGATTCAGTTGTTAAATGCTGTTGTATGAAAAGTATATCTTTAAAGTCTGTAATTCAGTAAGGTAAGTTAAGGACTTCCAGGTGGTGGAGGAAATCTGATGTACCTAACACTGTCCATGGGTGAACCTTTATTTTGGCTAATTCTTTATAAATTGTAGTAGAAACCATAGAGGTCTAGATGTTGGTAATGTATGAATGATTCATTTTCAATGGATTTCAAACTTCAGCTTCCATTTTCTTGGAAGTTCAAATGTTACAAATGCTTTCCTTCTAAGACATTTTATACGCCGGAAAACAGAAATCTTGAGAAAAAGATGTCAAGATATGGTTGGTGGAGCTGTCAAGCTCCTACCTGTGCATAGGAGAATTAGGTGACCTAGGATGAATAGTGTTCGTGATTTATAATTTCTGTGCCCCTAGCAAGTTGTCTAATCTTACAGATCTTCTGAGGCAGAGTCCCTGGGGCAATGCAGCAGAATGGAACTAGTCTTGGACAGTCCAGTTCCTCAGCAGCTATTAAGGGGAAAAAAAGGGAATTGGGCAATGTTCTGACAGAAACAGACATATGCTTTACCACAAGTTAGCTGCAACAAACACTCCTGAAATAACACAGTTTGACAGCATGGATATGTTTGCTTCTCCTACCCCTTCCAAAGTGAAAAGTTCTTCACCAATGAATAGGAGTTCCTCTAATCAGTCAGATATTTCTCTTAAAAAAAAAAAAAAAAGCCATGTTGAAGAGCATCAGCATCACTGTTTTTCTTTCTTTCTAGTATAGTTTCTGTATTCTCTTTCTGGTATAGTTTCAGCATAGTATCTTCTGAAATATGCTTTAAAACATCTATGGTATTTCTTCACTGAAGCATTAATTCAAGTGGAACTTGTGGAACTAAATGTGTATTTTATATTTTTTACTAAGATAAAATGTATAGTTAGAATAAGTTGAAATGCTGAAGCTGTAGGAAATATTCTGGGAGTTATAATAAATATTCCAACTGCCTATCATCAGTAAAAATATGTAACGATTTGATAAACATTGGTGGAATCATAATAGGAAGGTTGGGCCACAAATAAAGAAATTAATGAGAAACTTCTTGTAATCAGAGAATTTTAAACTCACTTCATATTTTTTCTTCCAATGTAATTACTGTGGAACTAGGGGAAGAAATGGGTATCCAATTGTTGCAATTTAATTTTTTTTTCCACCCCTACTTCTGTCTCTACACCTTGCTTCATGTTATCAAAATTAGATTAAAAATCTGTGCCTGTATTTTTACTAGCAGATATGACAATAAATGTGCTTTTTTAGATTTTTAGACTATTACTGATGGCTGATTTTTCTGTTTCTTCAAATATACCAGAAGAGATGGGATTCAAATTTTAAAAGCTGTGATGCTATGTTGGCATCTACAGAGTTGATTTTTTTAAAAAGAAACATGTAATATGAGGTAATTTTACATAAGTACTTGCTTCTATCTTCCTTTTGGATCAACAAAATATTAATTATATCATCTTACTAAAAGATCTTCAACTACTTGAACTTGTTTACTTTTAGTGAATTCTATAATACCAAATATTTAAAGAGGAGATGAAATCAGAAAAGAGAAAATAAATTCAGGATTTAATATTTATTATTTTATTAAGTTTTTCATCTCTGAAATCTGGAGAACACATACATACAGGAAGGCAGCAATTAACAGGCTTAGGTTTCTAGCTGAATCAGAGTTCTTGTTAATTTTTTTTTTTATTTAGAACAGATATATAGATAAACAACTTCCTAAAGCAAACCAATTTTTATAAGCCTTTGTTGGCACTTCTAATAAAAGCATGGGCTGTTTTCAAGAGGTGCTCATTAAGCACACTTTTTCCAGGGTTTTGTGTATGCCAGAACTGCTAATTGTTGCTGAATTTTACAGTACTTCCATGTAAAAGACTATGAACTGGACCTGGAGAAACTTAAAGGCTAAAAATGGGAAGGGTTGAAGCTGAAGGTTGTGCTTTAATAGCACATAATGAGGAAGTGTGAGAGTAGCACTGGAGTTAGGTCACACTTCTCCCATTATTCGTAGGCTTCAAGAGCTAAGAGTTGAAAAGGAGCTTTTATGCTTGTGTTTGACCTTGCCTCTCACACTGTGCCCTGACAACCTGATCCAGACCACAAGCCTGAGACTTTTCCCACTTGGATGGGCATCATGAAAAAGAGCTGCAATAGAAAAACATACCATAGAGTCAAAATGACTTAGCATTTTATTAGTAAAATGAATACTTACCCATAAAATACATCTATTTTTAGGCAGTCTTTAATTATCCACTATTAATGTAAAACAAAGAAAAAGCATCAGATATTATTAGCTAAAGTTGAATTCTGAAAAGTATATAGACACGACACTAATAAAATTATTAATGCTCATATTTAAGAAATAGTAAGAATCAAGAAAACAAGACGTGAAGAGATGAAGCTATCAGTACAATTCAAGCAATAACATCATAACAGCATGATCCTGATTGATTTTCCTAGATGCTACAAACAAATCTATCATTTTGTGATTTTCTAATAAAAAAAATGGCATTTCATTTAACATTTATTTCTTCATATTCTAGAAGTAAATTAAATTACCTCTTGAAGTTCATGCACAGAATGCATTAATTTGTCTACCATTAGCTTTTAAAAAAAACATTCTTACGCAGAACTAGAACCATTGTGAATTATCTGTCAATTTCATGCTACACAAAATTCTGAAAACCTCCAAAAAGCATAGCACCACAAAAACAGGAAAACCAAAGCCTTATCTTTTGTAATATATGTTTTCACTGGCTAGGATACCTACACTCTCCCTAAAGCCAAAGAAAGAAACCTCAGGTCTGGTTTCAGGTTTTTTATGCTGTGTTTGAAACACATTGTACGGCTCTCAGCCCAGGAGGCAGAGCTCAGAAATGCTCTCTGGGATCTCTGAGTCTCTCTGGGTTAGAGGCCCAGAATAGCTCCAGCTCAAAATTCAGTTGATTAATCCATGTCTCAATCCAATCGTTATAGTTGAAGACCCAGAAGCCTGATCTCCATGTTCAGATTTGCAGACACTGACATCCCCTGATTTTTAAATTTGCAAGTTGCCTTCTTGCTAAACCTGAGGGTTTAAGATGCTTTTGTGGCACTTGAATCTTTTACTAAGTTAAGGACTGCAAGAAAACATGTGAACCTCATGCCCTCATTGTAAATCAAATGATAGTAGGACATACCAGACATTTCAAAATGGCAAGTGAATGCTTGTGAGTCAAGGAAGATAATAATGAAAGGTTGCTTAAGGTTTTGCCCTATCATGTTAGCATGACAAATGAGTTGCAGCATCTTTCTGCTTGAACTACATGAGGGTATGATACTACATTTTTTCACAGAACAGTCAGTATACTGGAATTTGAGGCCATCACATTGTGCCCACACACTTGAATAAATCTAAATCTTTCACATCCTTTTACTGTAAGTACTCTTGTTTTAATAGTTCACCTGGACACACCTTTGGAAAGAAGTGGAAATAGTGGAAAATACCTTTCAAGATACTATGCATGATGGTGGTTTGTACTGTTTGGTTTCACGTTGTTTAGAATAATCATTCAGTTAATTTTATGCTGAAAAATATACTAAGTAATTAATCACTCACTAATCTCCTTATAAAAGAGATATGATTTAGGAGGTTTCCTTTAAAAATGTTCTAAGCAAGCTTTATACAGTTAACGTTGAAATACATATTTCAGGGTCAATTCTGCAATCTTATCACAAAGAAAGACCCATTGTTTTCACCAGCAGTTGAAACGGCAGGTTAAATTTTCCATGCGCAATTATCAGCATGTATATCGTATCTGTCTTCTTATTTTAATGCTCAAAATCTGTAAACATATTTGTAATTTGAAGATTATTACAAACCAATACCATGACATCTGCTTCTAGAAACTGAAAACATTTCTGGCAAATGAAATTCATTTAGAATTAGATACATATAGTGGACTAGTGAACCAAGTATGTTTGTAGCTTCTCTCAGTGTCTTTCTGTATCAGAATTTGGTCCAGCAACATGACAGACTTTGAGTTATAGTTACTGTATGATGAAGGGATGATTCAAGAATGCCTACATAAAATTAATGTAAGTAATTAAATGAAACTCAACTAGATCCTTGGCAAGTGACAGTAAACAGGAGTGATCTTGTTAAGTGAGTCATTTCCGGTAGGAGTCGACAGCATGTCTGTACTTAACAAAGATGAGGTAGAAAAGGAAGCCACACCAGTCATTATGTAGTTTGTTCTTAATCACAGTTTAAGACTAATAAGATTTTATGTCAAATATGCTGTTTACTTACATCCCTAATATTAAGACAAAGTGCAATTTATCACTGTAATATTAGATTTTTTTCCTAGTTTTTCAGCATTTGGAGAAAAATCCCAAGAGCAACTAACTGTTATGTTGGTGCAACAGACTTTTAATTGTCATTCCCTACAAAGATACTGCCAAGACAGTTCTACTACAAGATTTAATAAAGGCTATTCTTATAGGTTCTCTAGTCCTCCACAGAAGAGTTCTATATTTTGAAGGAAAATTTATATAAGTTAACACTTTAAATTATGCCAAGACATATTACCTATAAATTAAAAATAAATGAGTTATGTGATTGTCATAAGAGACAACCCCGTTCCAAGGCTTTTTCCAAGCCTTGGTCAGTTTTTACTACTGTCAGTGTAGTTTTGCCTTCCTTCTATTTGTCTGTATTTCCCATGGGAATCATGTAGATGTTCATTAAATGCCACTGTGAGATTTTAGCATGAATGGAGAGAGATTAAAAATAGGAATTCCTACTTCCCTCTTTTAAACATGCCCCTCTTGTAATTAATTTCTCCCCTTAATTAATTAATTTCTTAACTATTTCAGATCATTTAAAATGTTCCTGATTTGATTTTCAGCCTATGCACCACAGTATTTCACTTCATACTTGTATCTTCAGTCCACAATTTCTTTACTTAATTTCCTGGTATCTTTGATATTAATGATATCACTTATGAAGAAACTGAATACAGTCCATAGGGGCTTTTCCATTGATTTATGGTTCTTACAAATGGTGTTACCTGTCGCTATGTGCAATAATGCCCTTGAGGGGTGCTTGTTGCCAACCTGGTGCTCTGGGAAGGTGCTAAATGGGGATAGCACAGCGGAAAGAAGGAAGGTAAACAGAGTTTTCTCCTTTTCTTTTCCTATCACAAGGGTGCTGAAGCAATGGGTGTAATGTCTATTTTTGGAATTGTCGACATTTTGGACACAATTTAAATATAAAAAAAGAAAAACAAAACAAAACAAAACAAAACCAAAAACAAACAAAAAAACCAACCAACCAAACAAACAAAAAAAAAAGGAAAACAAAACAAAACCTACCACCAACAAAAATAAAACAGGCTTGGATATTATTTTTCTTAATTCCTATTACTAAAGGTCATACTTCTAATAGAAAGGGTTTGTAATAACTTTTTTAAAGTTTAATCTTAAGGCTACTGGTTTTACTGTCTCCCAAAGTGAACAAAAATCCCTTATGATATGGGCATAGAACAAAGCAAATGAATAAGTAACTGAATCAAAATGTTTTGAGACATTCTACTCTCAAAAACTCTGAAGACTCAATTCCTATGTAAAATGAATGAAGGACTGAAGAAAAAAAAGTAGGAATGTTCTTAGCTTTTAAAGAATAAAAGAAAAAAATTGAACAGACCATATAGAGTTCACTGAAGTTACTGACCCACTTTTCAGACTTTGGAAGAGATGTAGTAAGTGCAGAAGTTCTGATTATATATCAAAAGACGTTGTCAGATTGGTAGTACTGGTACAAATAATAATTCTGACACAGGTTTTTGCTGGGAAGTCAAAAATAGCATATGGATTGGAGTCATATAATTCCTTTACTCTGGCCTAATCTGTTCACAGGAACCAAATGAAAAAAAAACAGTGAAGATTTGGGGGTGGAGAGTGCTGGGATGTGTCTAACCACAACAGGATTCTTGAACAGCTGGAATTGGACCCACTCAACAGCTGCTTGCCTTCCTGTCAGAAGCAGGCAGAGACTAACAAAGGGCATGAGCTAAACTTTGACTTTGAATCCTGGTATAGTAACCTGAAATGTCATTTGTTTTAATTTTCCTTATTATGCTAAATTAAACAGCTGCTTAGGTGACCAGCAAGACTTTCCCCTGCAGTAGAGATTGAGTTGGCACTAGGTGGCAGGAACTTCTATGTCTGTCCCCAGGCTGACTATCTCTATTACTCAAAAGCCAACTTGATTGGCTCTAAATCTCAGTGATGCAGAGTGATGGTTGTTCTCCCAACACTGGTCCCCTCATTTAAAAGTGGATGAGATTTATTGGCTAATAAATTCATATAAGCTGGTTGTCTCACTCTGTAGATCAGAATACAAATATTTATATTTGAAAACTATCCAAGACTTTTTTGTGTTAGAGAAGAAATTAACCAATAAAGTTTTTTATAGTTTAGCTGTTTAGCCAAACCTTTGTTACCCCTGATTTTAGACAAGCTTGTCTTTCATCTTGATAGAATTCACCAATCTATATTAAGATTAATTAAGTTCTCCTTTACTAAAATCTAGAAAATCATTCTTAATCACTAATCAACAAATTGCAACCTAGACAAGAGAAAGCTCATCAGCTGCTTCTCCAGTTCAAGAAATGTTATATTTGAAATTTAAGTTTACATAAACTATTTTGTAGCAGAACAACTTTTCCATCTTTCTGTCTACTGATTTATATATTTAGTGATTTATCAATCAATTAACTGATATACATTTTTGACATAATTAATTATTCCTTGTCTATCCATAACTCTATATGGACGTTTCTGTCTTGCCCCAATAAGAAATGATGTAATTTGTTCCTAAATATGTTTCACATTAACAATGATCTTTATTTTGTTGAAAGTAGCTCTGTGCCTTTTCATCAGCTGTGGGGCAATGCATTACGTAAACAGTTAAAATACAGTTGAGGGGGTTCAGAAATATATAAAGAATGTGGTGCAACTGTAACATAAATTGAAAAGACATTCCTGTTCTGTAACATATTTCCAAGATGGCATTCTATCAGAAACTCTCTAAAAAAAAGAACCTCTCAATTAGCAAGCCTGGAATAAACTCTTACTTGAAACCCAAAAGTCTAACCCAGCTGTTGGCATTATTCCTATGAAATATTTCACTGACAAAATCAAAGAAGACTTTAACATCTTGTTTCAAGTACTGTTGAATGCAAATACTTCAGGCCAAGCTCTTTCTTTCAAAACAAATGAGCATTTGCAGAACAATAAAAACAGTTGAGGCATTTATGCTAAGACATGAAAAGCGAGATGCCAAGGCGGGTTTCTAAACCACATTCCAAGCATTTTAGAATCCTTTTGATTGTTACCACAAATCCACCGACTTTTGTGAGAAGGCTATGTGTCATCAAGCCACAGGCAAGGCCTTGAATACATCTGGCTGAGGGTTAGTGGCATTGATGCTAAAACACGGCACACAGTTACGCAGCATCACTTCCCAGTTCCACACCACCGCCCTTTTGTAGGAGCGTGTCTGTCTCTCTGCTAATGGCATTCATTACTTCAGAAGATCAAAATTAATTCAGGGACTACATATACAAGGAATTCCTCTCTACATGAAACACATTTCTGATTTTAAAGCTATACGACATGGTGAAACCACATTCTTTCATCAGCCACTATTATCTGTGTTCTCTTGAGGCTCCAAATCCCCCCAGAATTTTCCTGTCTAATCCCTTCTCTTTTATATGGCATGGAGACATGCAATCTCCTCATATATTAAGATGCTGGTTTATGCTACTCTGAGTACCAAAAGAATCATAGAATCATAGCATGTATTGAGTTGGATGGGACTTTTAAAGGTCATCTGGACCAGCTCCCCTGCAGCAAGCAGAAGAATCTTTAACTCGATCAGGTTCCTCAGAGCCCCATCAAGCCTGACCTTGAAAGAAGACTGTAAATAATTTAAAGTAAAATTTTTCCTGTATAAATTGCTGTCACTTTCCAAACTAGTAAGGGTGATGACAGAAGGGTTATTGGGAAAGATCTCATTGGCAGCATTTTTAACGTTTTTCCCAAAATATGTGCTCTTTCTCCATCTCAAATTCTTGCTGGGTGGGAAGTGTAAAATTCGTCAAGGATTTTGATCGGGCAGAATTCTGTCCAGAAGAAAATCCTCAATAAATAGCTGCTGCACTCACACACTGACTTAAAAACTAACACTCGTTTCATCTTTACTGTAAAAGACTAGGGAATCTGATACCTCTTGCATTCAAAAGTCTTATTTGATTGATCTGGGGAGTGTCTCAGTGTATGTGTTCAAAAACAGATAACACTGGTCTTGTGTATTGTAGGTCCATTAAGACTGGTATAGCTATAATTCTGTTCAAGTTTTTTGAATAGAGAAAATAAATCATGGTGTCTTAGTTAATCATTGCAGATTTGATCTAGGAGAAAAGCAGCAGAATGAGATGGCATTTGCTGCTTTGGAAAGAACACTAAATTATAAAGTAAAGCAGCAAAACATCTTAACATACTTTGTTTTCCAATGTGGGTGCAAAAGACAGGTGCAAATGACAGAATGACAGATGTAGGCATCCATCTCTAGATAACAATACTTCTGTGATGCAGGTATTGCCTTTATCCTTTGGAAAAGCTTTCTCAACATTATATGACACAGATGAGATTAGACCTCACGCAGTTGATTACCAATCCTCTCTACAGACATCACTTGGCTTTATGAAGTAATCCAAGAAAATCTTTAATTTAAAGTAGTATTGGATGGACTTCAAATGATCCAGTGAGCCTTGATATTTATCTGTTCCTCTTTGATGAGCTATCTGGAGGAATTTCCTGCTTCTGCCATGATCAAAAATATTGAGACACTATCCAGAGTAGTTTCATAACTTTTTGCTTCTGATGATGCTTGTAACAAGGAAGAACAGTCTTTGAAAATCAGGGGAACTCCCTAATGAAAAGTTCCAGGAATTTTCTGAGCTTCCTAGAAGTTCAAAATTGGGCTCAGTCAGCACTATCAAGGTCTAAAGTCATATCTTCTCTTTTCTCTCTGACGTGTCAGATCTCGCTTCTATTTTCTTCAGAAATAATGAAAAAGCAGAGTAAGAACTTAAGAGCCTAGAAACAAAACAGATGTCCCACCATGGGCTTCGAAGTTCAACTTTATTCTTTTTTCAATAGCCTCTCCTGGCAAGATAGAACAAGTGTGTGCTATCCAGCAAGCAAAGGGAATGGAAGCATAACATGGGGAAGTTATTTATATATCAGTTTAACAATATGCCCATATATTCTGGGAGAATTTTTTTTTCCTTTGAAAATGTCCTTTCTGACTAAGAAATATATACTTATACAGAATGTTCCAACATGGAATGTGAATGGCCATGGAGTTTTCATTGCCATTTGTTGTGGAATGCTTGAAATACTTCAAAACACTGTGCACTTCAGTGAAGCCAGAAATGTAATGTGACCATAAATCATTCTGTGCTTTCAAAAATACTGGTTTTATACTAGTGTTATCTCTACTATAACTTACTGAAATATCTCTGCTGAGGTTAATGGATTCTACCGGATATATCCCTTAGGGTTAGGACAAGGTCTAGGATTATATGGATAATATTTGTGTTTCTGTTCACAAATGCTTTGCAGGAAGTTTGTAAACTGGTATACATCAAAGCTGCTTCAATAAATCCAAGCAATTAATAACTCAGGAAAAATGCAATGAGAATTGCAATCTGATTTCTCATCCAGACAGTATAAATGCTATCTATCTTGTAGCAACATGAGGAAGGCAGGAACATTAACTGTAAAGAACAAAAAAAATCTAAGGAAGATATCAAGTTTTAAAAACTCATTGTGCAGGCAAGGTGAATAAAGATAGTAGCCCATATGACTAGGACTACATGATACGACGGAGAATAAAAAACATGCCATATATTCTTTTTCTGAATTAATATGTTAGCAACCTAAATGAAATTTTAGAACTAGTATTTTTCCTCACAGAGGAGTTCACAGAATGAGATTTTGTGGCTGGAAAGGTTAGTAAGACTCAAGAAAGCAAGGAAAACTAGATCTTAGAATAGAATAGACTGGAAAGAACAGGACAGAAGACTCAAACTCCAAAATGAATGTGTTAAGAAATAGAAGGCAAAAGAATAATTTCTGCTGAACCCTCTGTTTCCAGCAAAAATTCTTACAGAGGATGACCACTTACTATTGCTCTCAGAGATTAGCTCATATGTTGGTAGATATATTTACAAATTTAATGATTCCAGCTATACAAAGAATGAAAGGACCTATCAATAACTTGTCACTAAGCAGTTTTATTTGTTGGATAGAAACTTCTTTGGGGATTGGCATGTCTGTTTTTTTCTAACTTGCAATATTAGACATATTTGAAAACATACCCACGTATAATCTTGTTATTTCAAAAAATTGTAAACTAAGATTAAGAAACAAAAATTCTGAGCATTCAGAATTCAAAAACATTCTGAGCAATCTGAATTAATCTCTTTTTTGTGTATACACATGTTGACAGCCTTTAATTATTCCACGGTCACTATTTTCAGCCTCATTCAGTGTTCAGGATGGCTATGGAAGTGAATCAGATTTGAAGAGTGATCATCAAAAGGATCTGCAGCTTTTGTCATTGAAGAAACATCTTTGCTCATTGTTTGCTAAACAAAACATGGTATGAGTAGAAGATCCGTGACTGTCTTCAATTAAATTAGGAGAATCCTAGGGACTCCAAGACTCCAACAAATCCGATGTTGTATAAGTCTCCAATAAACACTGAGTAATTTGATACTTTCCATTTTTTGGATACTCACTATAATATCCCTGTACCAGATTTGTAGAAATAATGAGCATCAACAGCTCCCTTCTGAGTTAAATTGAATGTATCATATAAATTGTATGTTGTCATTTTAAGTGTTTAAAAATGCTAATTTATCTGAAAAACACGAGACCTGGACTGTTTAATGAGGCATCCTAAACTAGCAAAAGTGTTTGAACCTTATGTAACCTTGTGATATGCAGACCAATTATTTTATACAATAGAAAGAGTATCATCCTCCTCCCTTTACTGAGACATTTCCAAGATTAATTTCTCAATTTGTGAAATATTCATATATGATAGTGATAATTATGATTGAAAGCTCATGAGAAAATTAATATTTTGCCTTTAGAACAATGTTTGACTAATGTGCATGAAAAAGGGTATTGGGTCAATGCAATAAAAAAGAAAATATTAGTTTCACATTTAGAAAAAAACTGTCTATCCTTAGTATTTATTGACGCAGAGTCCCTACAAGGGGAAAGATTTATATGATCATGTAATTGAAAACTGTAAAACCAGTTCTTTAATGTACCAGGAAATGCATTAATGTTTCAATCTTAATCCACTTTTCTTGACAATTAAGTGCTTCTCTCCTAGTCGTATTTTTCTGTTTATTTCTTTTTATGCATAATTTTGGGTTTTTTGGTATAAGCCATTTTTCCAGAACCACTTTTAAATTTAAATTCTGCTCTTGTTAAACATTTTTTTCTGTTCACAGTGTTACAACTTGTATTAACATAGTGATGTCAAGATGACTTGTCAATATGTTTTCTTCTTGTTCACTCTTAGATTACTGTAATCTTCTGTTTGTGACATCCAAATCACTCATATTGCATAAGACCGTGTAGGCTTTAGAGGATTATGGCTTTTTAGTTTACATAAGCTGAGGGTAGCAAAGGAGAAAGAGTGAGAAGGGCTATAGGAGTATTAAATAAATTGCCACTGAAGTTTCTCTGCACAGAAGAAAAGGTTGAATGCACAGCTGGTGTCTAGATGTAATAAGGACATGACAGGCATTTATCAAACAGTTGCTTCAAGCTGATTTTCCAGGGTTTGTAAGGGTGTATTCTCTTCATTGCTTCCTTGCCACTTGAAGGAAAACCAGCTTCTTCAAAGCCCATGGACTCAACAATCCAAAAGTTACTGCAATTCGAAAGTGTCTGATCTTTTTGCATCACCTTCCCAGTGAAGTGCTTGGTGATCCCATCTGGAAAAATAGAAGTCAGCACTTTGAAATAATAAACTTAAACAGCTGGAATGTGAAGGGCATTTAAACCTTCCTGCAAAAGGTCAGAGCCAGATTGTGAACTGGGTCATGAAATATGTAGCTAAGCCAGCTACATATACCTTAGCCAAATCCCACACTCTTTCTAAACCCTTTAACAGATATTATAAGCTTAGTATGAGGCAATTGTCAGATGATAGGATTCCTACTAGTGAGGCAAATTCAGCTAGCAAACCGCTTCATTTATTTTAACAGTAATGAATTTTCATGGAAAGACAGCTGTTTGGGAAACACAGTTCTGATAATTTAAACATCTCCTCAGATGTGTCATCCAGGTTTCATACCAATGAAGGGTGTCAGTGAAGCAGAATAGCAAGTAGCCATTTCTTAGATGCATGGTAAGGTCAGGAGCCAACACTGTGTGTGTTTGTAATTCTAATGACACTAAAGATCAGAGTGCTATGCACATTGCATCGCATTTACCTTTGCAATTTACAGCAAGCTAATCAGATAACAATTTTAAAGTTCAAACAGAGGAGGAAATGTTTCCGGCAGATAACACTTTTTATAGCTGTTTCATAGCAAAACAATGCACACTCTGGAATGCTTCCAGCGCAGAGGAATTTGAATTACTCCTGAAGATATCTCCAGCAATTATGATGACTATCATAAAAGCATTAGAGGCATTGTGATAAGTTATATATCAAGAAAAGTGACTACAGCAGCAATTAATATCTGCCCATGACAAAACAAACCAGAGACTGAACTGTGTCATCCTCTGGAAAAAGAGAAAGGTTTGACAAGTTCCTGTTCAATTTTGAATCTCTTTGCCTCTATCTAAATGTGGTTGCATGATGTAAGACGGACCAGGACATGGCAACTAGCAGCTTGTACCCAACACTGACAAGCTTCAGACAACCCACCCTAATTTCATTCTGAGGATTACATCAGATAAATCTTCCTAATGGTATCCATTTTTTCCTCTGACAATAAAGCTATATTCTAAATTATACTTTAACTACTATTAGAATAGAAGAGTATATAGCAATACTTGTGGAGTGCTCTGTATTCAGAGTGTAGGGGCTACTAGAGTATAAAAAGTAATCAAAGTATTATTTTCCCCAGTTTTTTACCATACCTGTTGATTTTTCATTCAAAACTATGTGTTCTGAGGAAAGAAAAAAATCCATAAGTACAAGAAACCAGATTTGTCCTCTCCTCTCATTTAAATCATATAAAAGGTCAGATGAAAAGTGTGTGAAAAGTTGTGAATAGTAAGGATACTTTGTTAAATAACTTAGAGAGCAAAACTATGCTGCTTTTTTAATAGCTTTCAAAATAATTCCATGTTATTCAGCATTATGTCAATGCTGTTTGCTAGATATTGATGTCAGTCAGAGCTATCTCAACACCATTAAACTACCCTTTGGTAGCAAGGAGGTTGCCAGAGGGCACTTGAGGCCATTAAAAGAAGCAGTTCTTGCTTTCTCATTCCAGAAAATTCTGCAGAACTCTTTAAAAACAACTGAGGCTACTTTGACAACACCAGTCAAATATTTCATAGTTCACAGTATTCAGACTGTGCACTAGTTTAGGCTTTTTCAATGTATTGCAAAAGAGCATTCACACACAGAGACATGTTGTGGCTATTAGTCACCAGCAGTTATATGAGGCATGCACCTATGAGTGTGTTTAATAGCAAAAGTAATATTATAATTCCTCACACTGGGAATAAACCAGAAGGGAAAGTTTGAATGTTTTTTCTCCCCTAAGAATTCCTGTTACCATGCACTCTCTAAACCACCTGTATGTATGTAGATCATTTTTCCTATTGCTCCAGAATGTCTCAGATCATAGTCTGCAGTCCTATCCTGCTCAGAGTACTTCTGGCACACACATGAAAAAATATTAAAATTGTTATGGGACCTAGTCCTGGAAGGAATACCAGAATGCAGCTTTAACATTGTTCAGACTGCTTCCACTGAAATCAGGCAACTGCACATGTATGAGGCAGACAGATGCCTTTGCAGCGAAGTAGTTTTTCATTTATTTGCTAAGAGTAAATGAAAAAAAAATGTTTCCCACAAAGGGCTAATACAAGTATGTTTGCCAAGAGACATTTCCTCACTCTCTGTTTATGGTTTTAAGCAAGTGTTTTGTTGAAGACAAAAAATGATCATATTTTTACGTTCAAAGACAGGTTATCACATGTTTGAAGTAAAACAGAGGCTTGTGGAAGGCATTGATCAAAGTATTTCCTACATGTCTCTCAGGCATACAGGTGTGAGGGAACACCAGGATAAAAACTTCAACATTAAATTTCAACATTAAATCACTGTCATATTGCTTAATTTTCAAGGTTATGATTTTAGCACATTTTTCCTCTGTCCAGGATGTATTGCAATGCCTCCACCTCCTTCTTCCCCTAAGAACCAAGATGGCAAAACCCAGGAAGTGATAAGCTTGGATATACAAGTAGGAACAAGTGACTTGCCAGCAGAAGGTGGGGAAGGACAGGGAGGGAAATTGTTTAGGAGTGCCTTAAGAAGATACTGTTGCCCAATAATGAAACTCATCCCAATTACCTTTGTAATTATACCCTCGAGGTCAGCTGAAGCTGGTTAAATATGTGAATAAAACTTGTGCCCCAGTTTTAAAAATACTTCTGTGCCCTTTTAAAAATAGTATCTTCTATGACTGAGGAAACTCTGGGACACAGAAGGAGCTGGCTTGGCAGTCATTTACATTTGAAGTTAGGTCTGGTCTAGCTTTTCACAAAATTTAGCCTGAGATCAGAAGTGACTCATGGAGATTGAGCATTAATGTTTACATTTTAATGCTTGGGTACTTGTGACAGTAAGTGCTGCACACTATATGTTGTTGTGAACCCTCAAATTGGCTAGTTCTTGCTGCACTACTTAGGTAAATTACACACTTAGGCAAGTAAAATGAGATAAAGTGACCTAAGTAAATAATCAATAGGCATTTACATAGGAGTAAAGTTTAAAGATCATGTATCATCTGTTCACTGGCCATTAGCCATCTACTTATTTTCTGAAAACACCTAAAAATAATGTCGTATGACTATGTTGAGAATTTCAGAATCGGTTCATTGAGCACTAATAGATACATTTTTTCCAGGAATGAAAAAAATTTGAAGTACATGCTGAGTAATCAAACAGACATATTCCAGTTGTGGCTGCAGGGTTGCCTTATTTCAAAACACAGTCTAGAATATACATATACTATATACTATGAGTACTATGGGTTGTGCATTACCACTGTCAAAACCAGAGCAGTACATCACATTCAAGGCTAAGTCACTTTTGTGTTGGTTTTATATAACATTTCAGTTAGATAGTTTGAATTTAGTTTTATAGGTAGCACAATGCCAACTTACACCAGTATACAATGATTTTTAAATAATAAAAAAAATAAGTAAATATTAAGATGCATTGGACAGTGACCTGGATCTGTTCTTACTCTTGTCCAGTTAGTCTTGTCTAATGAGACCTAAATTAATGAGCAAATACACTCTCACCAGTATAGTTCTGACTAATCCCATAGAGAACAAAATTTGCAGGCTGACAGGCACCACAGAAAATGAGGCTGAACATTCATTCAGCAGAAATTTGCATATATCTGTACAAGGAAAGCATGGGGAATTTTTAGGGTTTTTTGGATAGTAGAACAAGCATAAAATATTAGCAAAGTAAACACATTTTTTAGGAAACCTACAACCTTGTCCAGCTTGATATCAATAGATTAATCATATAAATAAAATACTATGTGCTGCCTTTATCCAATTCTCATCTAATGCATTTTATTTTGGTGATTAACTTACATATTTGTTGTCATAAAGTCAAATACTTCTTTAGTTCCTCCAGTTGTTGATCAGCCAAATGGAAAGCAAGAATTTCTCTCATCTATCAAGACTTTCCTTTCCTATTTATTTAAACAAGAAACTTATCAAAGATGAAGCCCCCATGCCATGATTACATTTAAAGAAAGCAGAATATTCAGACTGATTCTGTACTCCCGTTTGCAGCTCAAAGGATGTGGAAAGGATTAGAAGTGAGAAGAAGTAGAATTACATGGAATTCAGAGGATTTGTGTCTGTTCTTGCTAAAGTGTCACTAATTCTTCATATAATGACACAAATTATCTCAACAGTATATGATTATCCTGTGCACCATGGTAATGCTAAGCCAGTTTGGTCTTAGCCTTAGCTTTTGGGCTACTTTCTACAATGTTTCAATGTTTTCAATGAGGACACATTAGTGCAAGTATACGATTTTTACTGGACACCAACTGTGCAATAAATATATACAGACATAATACTGTTAATTGAATCATATGCCTAAGTATTCTGGCACCCATGATGTCTTATGTTTAGGACCCAGTACTATTTTTTTCCCTGAGAAAAAGTTTGCATGTATGTGTGTAGACAGTCTACAACTCTCTAATTTTGACCAATATCACGGTTTAACACTGGCCCGGCAATTAAACCGAAAAACAGATTTTTATATTAATCCCCCTCTCCTCCCTGATAAGGAAAGGAGAGAGAATAAGGGAAAGAGACTTACGGGTTGGAAACTAAACTACACAACTTTAATGAAACAGTAATGATAAATAGGAAAGATTACTAAATATATACAAATATACAGGAAAAGATTGATCCCACGTTCCTCCCCCCTTTCCCCCTTTTCTCACGTCACCACGGAGGCTGCAGGGCAGCCCTGGGAAAGTCCAGGCTGGACCCTGGGGTCAGGAGCAGTCAGGAGCTGGAGGCAGGAACACACAGATTCAGGCTGGCACGGATCAGGACCACAGGCAGACGAACGGTCAGAATCCTCCCAGGATGCCGAAGCACACAGGGAACCCAGTGAAGGAAGGGCAGAAAGAGCAGGAAGAAGGGGAAAAGGCAGGAAAAGGGTGTTGACCCTCGTGATCCCTCAAATTTATGAGTATGACATGTATGGGATGGAATACTCTGTTTGGTCAGTTCTGGCATCTATCTTGTCTTGTGCCTCCCCCAAGGAGGGGTTCAGGTGGGACCTCTTTACTCCTTCTGCAGGGTAAAATGTTTTCCTCAGAAGTGAGCAGTGTCCTTGGCTTTGCATGCCAGTCTCTAGCAGTAACTATAAACATACAGTGTTATCAGTCCTAGAAGCAGACACTGTCTGAGAAACTTCTGTTAATTTCAGCAACTGCAACTACTTACAAGAAACTTAGCTGAAAGCAGAAGTACAAACCAGAAAAATCACCTTTATCCTGGCCCAAACCAGGACAACCAATCATTAAATGCTAAGCCCCTACTTTTCCTCACCCCAGGCTCAGAGGAATTCTATAAAGTTTCAGGAAGGGATGTTCAGACAACAGCTATTATGGGCCTCTGATACTGAAGACTGCAAGTAAACTGGGGTTTGTTTCCATTGTCTGAACATGGTCTCTGAAGTATATGTTGAGATGCCTAAAAGTTTGTGAGGCATTAATGTATTGTTAATAATTAGGACAAAGGACTTACAGGTGACTCACTTTCTTCTGTAGCAGCAGCTGTAGGACAGAAAATGTCCCCTAGAGAAGGAGGTTCTTCCTGCAGGAGAACCAGATAACCAGGTGTCCTGATTTGACACCAGGATAGAACCTATTTTATTTCTAGTAATTTTACTTTTCAGTTAAGTCTCTTCTAAGTAACTGAACTTGCTGGAGTTAATGGCATGTTTTTCTATCAGTGTCTGCTTCTAGGAGTGATAACATTCATCGTTTATAGTTACTGCTAGGGTGCAGAACAGCGTGCAGAACCAAGGCCACTGCTTTGTTCTGCAAAACATCTTCTGCTCCAGAAGCAAAGGGGAATAAAGAGGTCATATCCATGATCCTCCTTTGCAGAAGAGTGGGCCAGACAGATGACCAAAGTTGACCAAATGAAGTATTCCATCCCATAAGTTAATACTAGCTATAAATCTGAGGGATCATATAGGTCAAGCTCTTTTTAAACATAGCTAGCATCCTGGGAGAGCTCGGTTCATCTACCTTGAATCCTGATCTGTGCCCTCCTGAATTCATGTGTTTCTATGTCCAGTTCCTGCATGCCACAGACTCCAGAAGCCTAGCCTAGGACTTTTCCAGGGCTGCCCTGCAGCCTTTGTGGTGACTTGAGCACTACTGGGGGAGAGCATGATAATTGTTTTATATGTATTAGTATATATTTTTATATACTTAACAATTTTCCTTTTCTTCCTTACTGTTTCATTAAAGCTGTGAAGTTTAAATCCCAGCCCATAAGGGTAATATTTTCCCTCTTTCTCCAATAAGGAGAGGGATTAATAGAGAGTGTCTGTTTCTCGTTTCATTGCTGGCCCAGAGTTAAACCATGATATTCTGTCTTGGTAATAGTATTTAAACTCGTATGTAGTCAATGGAGATTAGTTAATGCAGTGACAGCCATAAAGGTATGCAAAGTAATCTATAGTAAACATACGTTCGACCAGCTGATAGTTAAATTAACTGTTCAGTTCTTTGTGTTTCAATAACTGTATTGCTTTTATGTTTTTCTATTCGCTAAGTATTCTAGACTCTAATGTCCATAAAATAAACTTATATATTTAAGTACCTTAATCCATGACCTGAATCCCATATTACAGTTTTAGAAGAGTCTACAGAAGGGTCTGAGTGCCATGTGTGTCCTGTGTCTTATCATCAAAGAGGATTTCTTTTTGATAGATTTTAATGATATATAGTGATGGTATGCACACTTCTGGAAAACGTCAATCACCAACAAAAGTGGTGCTTTAAGATATATAACATATATCAGCTAGCTCACTCCTGTCAATCTGAAGCAAGAAGGAAGACCAGGATGCTTTTTGTTATTACACTGGAAGGAAGGATAACCAGACTATTGGACTAGAATTTAAAAAGTCAGGACACCTGGCTCTGACAACAGGCTGCTTGCATGATTTTGAATATGATGCCCATTAAGCCTCAGGAATGCACCAGCAAAATGTGGTAATGTCTTGCACAGCAGATTTACTGGAGGAACACCAGTATGAAAGTCTAAAGAGACTTGTGCAGAAAACAATCTTGTCCCCTGCCTCCTTGTTACAGAAACTAGGAGGTTGGGAATTATGTACTGTGTGAGGCAGTTAACCCCCATCTTTGCCAGATTTAAGATTGAATTATTAACACATTTTAAGTTTTCAGATGTTTTCATGATGACTGGTGAAGGAAATCCTTGAATAAAAAAATACATAATCCTTTAACGCTAAGAGGACTGGTTAACACTGTTTCTAGACTACTAAATACTGTGGATCAGAATCTGTTCTCTAGACCTGCAGATAGCTGGAAAAGCTCTTGTCATGGTAATAATGTGCCTAGGAATTGTTGTGAATTAGCACAAACCATTAAAAGTGGAAGTCCTAGCAATTTAGTGCCCTAGTCCTTAAGCTGCCTTCAAACTTGGTAGGATTGTGAAAAAAACTTGACTGAGGGGAAAAGACACTGCTTTATCACAAGAAAGGGAGATATGGAACAGTGGTATCCTCAGAAACCCATCTAAAAGCATTTTGACACAACTTATTTTGCCCTGTAATGTCACATCTCACTGTTTCCAGTGGTTGGCTGGGGCTTTGCCCATTAGAAAGAAGAGTCAGCTTGAAATAGTCAAGTATCTCAAGGGAAGTGCTCTTGATCAGAGTACCTGGAGTTAACTAATTCATGGCAGAGCCTGTTTTAAACACAGAACTTTCAAACTGCCATTTTATCCACCTTATTGATTCCTCTGCCTTACTTATAAACAAATTTCATTAATTGTTTTTTTATCTGTAAAATTTTGATTGTAAAATGTTTTCTTTCATGAAACTATGTTAAGGAGCTAGGTAGAAGAACCAAGTTTAATTTTCTTTGCTTTTTCTTAATCAATTAAAAGCTTCGAGTATTTATTTTAGCATAATTTACTCCATTTTTTCATAACTGTAGATAAGTAAAGTCTGTTTCCAAGTAGTCTGTTGACTAATTAACTTTATTGACCACTCATTTTAATCAACAGAGGAGCAAAAGTGAATGTTCACATACCCTTACTTCAGAGAGGTCATTTTTTTCTTCCAATTTTTTTTTTATTCCTCTATCTGGATGTCAATATGTGTCACATCATCTCTGGCTGGATGCCAAACACAGGTCTTTGAAGCTGTGGCTGCCTGATTAATTGTTCCAGTGTAGCTTCTCTGGCCTTATGTGTTAAGCCGTATGAAGTAGCTCTCAGGCACTGTATTTGCATTTCTCAGCATTTTCCAAGCCATTTCATTGGAGACAGTAAATATTAATTAATGGTCTTGGACTGTGTCCAGTAAATTATAAGTGAGATACCTCAGGAGCTGTTAACAGTATTTCTGTATCATATAGACTATACACTAAGTGACATTTTGCAATCTACTACCATGTTTCTGAGAAAAGCAAATATGTACATCTGTCTTCAAAAAGCTAAAACCAATGTTCAGAGTTTTAAACAGGATGTGGTGAGTTATTACTTTCCAAGTCTTAATCCATTGTATTCCTTTCCTAATAAGTATTCTTATAAAAAATTCTCCAACAAATTTTAATTAGTAGAAGTTCAACATTTTATTTACCTATAGTATTATTAACAAGATTGGAATTGTCCATATAACTTTTAAGCTAGTATGTGTTTTGCTGCACACTTTTAATCTAGTGGGTTTTTTTAATACTGCCTTAATCATTACAGAGGACTACTTGTCCTTTACAATGGTATGAGTTAGGAGTTCCTGTGATTCACTACCAGCTTACTCAGTTTTCTATACCTTCAACATTGAGGCCAGACGCTGATGGTGTCTTTGCATTTACAGTAGAAAATACTAATTTTTTTTCATGATCCTTACAGTAAGGTGTTGCCAGGTGTTTCTGCTTACTCACCATCTTAATCCATGTCAGACTGGTAGTGCATAGAGATTCAGATAGTTAAATTTCCAAATATAGTCAGGAGTATTACATTCATCTGTGCAGCTCTACCAAATGTGACCTGAGTGCAGATTCTTCTTAAAAATACCTTGTGCTAATTTTCTGTCTGTCTAGTCAAATGTAGATGAAATCACTTGTAATTCCTGCTTTTGCATGAGGGAATTCTTCCACATAGACACAATCCATGCTCTGCTACCTCATCATGATACTATCTCAGCAACTCACACTCACTAATGAACATTGTCATCACAGTAGTCCTGTTTCTAAAGATGATACACTGACATACAATAAAAGATTAGTTTAAGGTCATCATGGGAATGTGTATGCATTACATACTGAAGTACAAAATGGGAACGAGGGTAGTACAGCTATTCTCAGCAGAATAAACATCCTGCATTATTTGCCTCTGACCTTCTCTGTATTGTTATAGATATTTAGGTGAGCAACTTCACATATCCCTAGGCCTTTCTGCAAACTTATTTTTAGATTTAAAGCTAATAGAAGCTAACCCTTAATAATCCTGTTTGGACTCTATTCTGGAGCAAAAGAAGCTCATTTATTTTAAAAAAAAAATTAAAATCCAGCTTATTTTACAGTTACATGTATTTCTTTAAGACAATGCAGAAAGGAAAGCAATGAATTAAATAGGTTTTAATAAAGGGAGAAAGGCATCTGCAAATCCTGAAATGCCTGGTGTCTCACCTTCTTTTAAACTATACTTCACATACTTTAAAGTTTTATGTGCTGGTAATTCATGGAATAAGTGTCATGTAGGGCCCACAGACTGGTATGATGCTAGCAGGTCAAGGATATACTTAGCTCTGCTTGTAATACAATTTCAGATTTCTGAGTATAAATGACAATGCATAGAGGACACACAGAAACAGAGGCTTGAGTTTAAAAGGTAAAATCTTTTTTTCCTCTGTGGCAAAATGTATTGATAAAAACAGCTTAGTAGTTGGGTGTTATGATGATCAAATATTCTCTACCTGCCCATTATTGTTTGCCCATGGTGATGTAAATAACACGGATTCATCGACTTCAGGATCTGTGGGTTACTCCATAACATAATGTCTAATATCCATACCATGGTGCTGTGAGTTTGTAATCAGGACAGATACTAAAGTTCTTCCCATTTTTTTGTACAGAAAGGTTTTTAGCATGTTCCTCTCCATGCTGAACCATTATGCTAAATAAACTCAGTAAGGTGACTGAAGGAAAAAAAAACACAAAGAGAAACGTTCACCTTGCAATCAAGTTGTTTATCTTCTATCTGTCTAAGCGAAAAGAATTCTGTACATTAAATGTGTATGCATTTATGCATATTATATAAATATAGATACATATTAAGTAGCATCTCTTTTCCTCAGTAACACTTAAGATTTTTGGCAGGCACTATGAAACAAACAGGTGGTCTGTTGTGAACTGATAGCGTTGTCAAAGTCTGAAGAGCTGAGGGAAAAAAGCCACGGCTTGCATTCATCCAAACTCAGCATAGTTGTTATTGGCACCTATTGCAATGAAACCTGTCAGGAATAGAAAGATATGTCACTGTGTCTGGCCAAGCACAGGAGGAAGGTGGACAGAAATGTTTATAACCCATTTGTATATAAAATTCTTTCCAGTGGAAAGACCCTCTCCTTGTTCTTCCGTACTCATATTATATTTATGAGTTTTAATAGAACCTGGGCAGCTATATTACAGCCATGTAAAAACATCCAGTGGAAAACCCTTAGCTACCAGTCACCACATTGTGTCTGGATGCTGTTCCTAGTCCTGTATCCTCCTAATGTTAAATTACAGATGCTTCAAGGAGAGATGTAAATGTGTTTACTGGAATACTTCTAAACACAACGAGACAATTTCTTCCTGATTCCACTTGTTTAAACTGTGCCCTGGAACATAGATAAGTACTGCCATTAACATTGTCACTTCAGCCACTATTTTTCCATTTCTCACTATAATTCATTTAAATGCATTGTTTTCTGAATAAGTGAAATCTCGGAAGGGAAACATTAGTCTTCACAGGAACTTACGACAGACTTCATGTGCTAATTATATGGTGAGTAAAATAATAACTCCCTTCATAATTCTTCGCAATTTCATTGAGCATACAAAGACTTACACCTTCTTAAGATCTCACACCACAGTGCAGTGAGTGTGCCAACTACTAACATCACAGGTGGCAGTGTATCACAGACAGTCTGTGCACAGTCTTGATCATGCCAGTGAAAAGGAAGGGACAGAATGGAGCCAATACTTGGAAAAAATTGATTTACATTTTCTCCGCATGTTAATTGATTAACTCAATCAATAGCCTGGGAAAAATATACAGTAAAGATTTTAAAATCAGCATCATATACCCCCTTTGCAGTAGACAGACCTCAGAATTGAAGGTCAGACCTACACTTTCCCTAGAAAATACCATTAACACACTCTTGGTAGCTGATCCATTGCAAGGTTTTGAACATAACCCTTCATATATTGTGCTGTCACAGAGTAGTCCACACAGAGTGCATTTTTTGCTCTTTCCATAAATTAGCATGTTCTTTTTCACAGAGTATCAGGATTATGATTGGAACTTGATTTTCTCTTCCATACTGTGCAGAGATTTTTCAGGAAATTAAGTGCTGCATATTTTCACTTTTGGATCCATACTGACATTTTTCAACATATGCTTATGTCTAGCATATCTAGTGTTAATCTGCAAGCAGCATGACGAGTGGTAAATTGAAAGAACTCTTTCCTTATTAGCATGGATATATATGCAACTTCCATGAAGTGAAGAACTCTACTCAAACTAGCTTTCTTGGAAACCAAGATCAGCATCTCATGCAATTAATTGTTTCTGCTACAATATATCCATTCACAACTAAAACAGGGTGGTTTAATATTTGTGCACATGATCATGCATTCATAGAGACAGGCCTTTCCTGATAGAGAGTTTCCATAAGAATAGCTGCACAAGAAATCTTCTCATGTCAAATCATAAATGCTGCTGCACAAATGTTTTCAAATGTAACCTAATCAGCTTAAATATAGTACAGTGGAAAATACATTACAAATTTAAAAAGAAATTTGTGCGGATACTGCATTATTAAACATTTCATTTCATTAAATCTGTTAATCTTTGTACCCACGCTTCCTTTTTTCCTTCTTTAAAAAAAATCCTCAGAAAAAAAAAAAAAAACCCAAAAAAAAAACCAAAAAACCCAAATCAAACCAAACAAAAAAACAAAGTGTCTGGTAGTCTGAAATTGTGTCCGACTTTTACAATAAATAGAAAGTGCAGAGATGGTAAAACTGGTGCTGCAAAATGTTGGAAAAAAATGTATTTTGTTTACAGAAATCCTACATTTTCTGATGTTTGAAAGTTAAACCCTTTTCCTTCCCTTTTAAGGAAGGGAAAAAAAACCCATATATACAAACCTCCTCAGATTTACATAAAGTACTTCCAGGTTACATTTCTGCCTTGCTGCCTTGCTGGTTTGGCTAGCTTTTCTTGTAGGTGATGATACAAATGAATCTGGTGACTTATGTTCTCATGCTTCTATCTAACTAAAAGCTTTCCCAGACTTTGGCTGTGACCATCTCCTCCAGTAAGAGATCCATAAAAAACTTTGGAAAAAGGAAGAGGAAGAAAAAAAAAGCCAAATGATGAGGGGTTTAGTTTGCAGGGGATTATGATACGTAGCCTATCTTTTTAGTACTTAAAGCACAAATACTGTAAATGCTGAAGTGCCTTAGAGCTGCCAATGATTCTTGTGTTAATAAAAAAGGGTTCTGCTGTGAAAGCAGGAGATACTCTAGCAGAAGTGTCCTTGCAGAGTTGCTCTGCTGCTTGTAACATGGTTCAGAAAACACAGTGCTATCCATTTCCCTCTGAACCCCACCAGACAGGAAAGTTGGTGTTCACAAATACACTGGGTGGTTTATGAAATACTCTGTGCAACTGTAAACAGTAATTTTGTTCTAACTTAGGGAACATGCCCAAGGTAGCAATCTCTGGCACAGTCTTATGTAGTGAAAACTGAAGAATCATGAAAAGGAAAAGTTCTGCAAGTAAAAACTGTGTACATATTACTCCAAGACATGACTATTGACAAGGGCAGTCTTGGGCCTCAGTTGAACTTCAGAGCAGCATGCCCAGTTTTTATCTAAAGACAATTATATCTTCATGATGGTCAAAGGCATGTTTGTTAAATTTAGAAATACTTGGAAAAAGGGAATCCTGGTGAAGTGAGAAGAGACTAGAAAATCTGCAATCTGTGAATTGAACTCTAATGAATTAGAAAGTTAGAAAATGGATTCTGGATGGTATGAGTTTTTTTACTGTTCACCTAAAGAGCAGTATGAGCTTCTCAACCCAGCTGCTCTAATCACTGGGATATTGAGGTTACACCCACCTTAGCTTTGAACATGGGGTCAACAGTGTGAAGTGAACCTCTCAACCTTCTTCACCATACCTTTGCTCACATCGTGAAATCTCTCAAAGTACATGATCTGGATCCTTTCAGATGAAGCTATATTGTATGCAGAGACAGAGGAGCACACCCATCACATTGTTGCCACTAATGAGCACTCAGCAGCCAGAACCAGGCAACAGCCAGGCCAAAGTAAACCCCTGAAACATGTTTAACATAGTTGTGAGGGCTTAGGCAGCAGCTGCTTCCCCATCCAGATCCACTGCACTGCACCAGTCGCTCGTGTTGACATAGTCTGAGTGAACCTCTTCTTTGTTTGACCAAGTATGGTGAGAAGGGGCTGGCTTTGGTTCCTAACTCAAGGGAAAAAAAATTACCAATGTGTGCATGTTGAATGGAGAGAGGCATTTCCCTGCACCTCAGGCTTAGAAACATCTTTGTGGCTAGAGGATTAAGATGCTCCCTTCACAGTAGGTGTAGTAGTGTCCTGAATTTTATGATTCCCATTTTAAAGTAATGAATTGACCACACACATGATATAAACAGCTGAAGTATTTTATTCGGCAGTGGGGATGCCACAAATTGCTAAGTACCTAGGACTTGGTATTTTAGCTAACATTTAGTACTTGTGTGTACTCTAGCATTTTCAGGTGGCACTCACAAAGTTTTATTCTAAAAAAACTACGCATATCTTGGGACTTCATTTAAAGTACTCAAAGAAATGAGCTGACATCCCTTGTACTACATTGCATTTGCCAGAGGCTAAGGGTGTACACAGTGACTCTAAATCATCTGATACTTTTGTTACCATGTGTTTACCTGCTTGTATGTCTTATGCTTCCACTGGTACCCAGATTAGACAAATGTGGTTACAAAGTTTTGCTGTCCTATCACTGGTTGTTTTGTTGCCAGAGGCATTGGTAAAAAAGGACAGATGAGAAAAGAGCCCCAAAAGTTAAAGAAAAACACAAGTCCATGCTGTTGCTGCTGGACTAGTATATGCTAGCTAACTTCTTTTTAAGTATATGGGGCAGGCAATTTGGTCTGTACTCAAAGTCATAATCCCACACTCAGAACTGCACAGATATTTCAGTGCTAAACTTGATGTAGATTCAGCAGTTCATGAAATAATCACCCAGTTTCTTCTGTCAAAGAGGCTAGTTTCAAATCAAGATTCTTTTATCCACTTTAAATTAAGACGTTGAAGAAGGAAAATCAGCACTCAGATGAATGACAAAATGGGCTCAATTTTCTTATTCCTCTTTATGCCTCCTAAGAAGCAAAGCACATGCAGGGTGGAAGGATAGGGGTTCAAGTTGGTTGAGACTGGGGTAGCATGGTGATCTGGGAATAATTCAGTGGCCTGAAAGTCCCCTTCAAGCTGGAATCCTCTAATTTACTGGCAGAAATTCTTTGAATATATCTAAGCTAACCTTGGAGAATCTGAGAGCTACCTTGGAGAATCTGAGAGCTACTATCTTGAACAATTCTCCTTTCCTAAGGCAGCATTAAAATAACCTGGAAACTGGGTATATTTCCAGCAGCAGCTGCAAGCTGGACACTGATACAGGTAATGACTCAATTCTCAGAGTCTGAGTTATCTTCCTTTCCACTGTGTTACTCATTAAACAAAACAAAAACCCAAAACAACAACAAATCATTGTTTTTATTTTCTATAAAAAATAGCAATGGGAAAAATGATCATACAAATCCATGTTAAACTTCACAGATAGCATAGACTCCTTTACAGAACATCTCTGCATCTCTGTCTTCCTAGACAGGGGTCAGGTTGACTTCCATCAATACTCACAGTCTGCTTTCATCAGCAAAGCTTTAAACACCAATCGTTAAATGGAAAAATCTCTTCCTGCCATTGAGAATTATGTTAGAACATGTACAGACATCCCACAGAACATTGTCCTACTCTTAGGTCACCCATTGTTCTGATGAAGACGATTTAGGGTGATTCCAGACAGACAGATGAAGAGTGATTTAGCATTCAGAGTGTCCTCAACAACAGAGGATGGAAATGAAATGTGATGGGCTGATGCATGATCAGAAATGTTATCTTCTTCACCTTTATTTTGCAGAGACAGTTGTTGAAATCTACAGTATAGAAAGTAGGAGGTGATCCTCAAACAAATGATTGAATAATAGTGTGACTTGGCTTTTTTCTCATTTTTTTTTGTATGCTGATATTAAGAACTAACACAAGCCCTTATTTTTCTTCTTGTTTTCTTTTACAGTGTCCTGCTTTTAAAGACCGATACTCAAAATCAGCATCAGTTCTATAAATACACACACACAGGCACAAAAGAAAGAGAAAAAAGAACTAGGCAGTGGGGTCTGGAATGCCTTCAACCAAGCTATAAATTTAAGTTGTTAAGAAGAGCCAAGCCACAGTTACTGCTGATTTAAAGGAACTCTTGCACTTAGTGATCATCTTCATGAAGCAGAATGCATGGAAAACAAACATTAAGGTTTATAAACAGAAAGTAAATAAATGGTGCCCAGTGTTGGTCAGACCCACTTCATTTATAGACTGCTCCACTCAAACCATCTGCTGTTAGAACAAAAAAGAAGAAGTCCTTTGAAACTGTAACTTTTATTACAGAGTATGAAAATATCCCAGACGAGCTGAAATTGAGACCCCTTGTCTTTGTGTGTATGTGTGTGCATACACATGTGCTTTCTGGTTGACATGTATTATTATAGAGGTGACCTTTCTACAGACTTTGGACTCCACCTCGACATCAAGTTATTTTGAGGTCTAGAGTAAACCAAGCAACAGTTTGCAAAAAATCATCTTATCCTTACACACAAGGTCAGCATGAACATCCAGTCCTCTAAAGACCACTCAGATTTAAGTGGTGCATATGACTTGTGCTCAGCTTTAATGATTCACTCTACTCTCCTGTGGGTGCTCGTTAGTTCCCCAAAAATAACAAATATAAAAATATAAAGATAAAATCAGAAAATGTATATGCCATATCTCTTTTTAATTTGTTTGAACTTTATTATCCTCTGGCAGGCCTCCAGTAAGAATTTATAAACACAAATGTCAATTGGCTTCTAAGAAGTGTTAGACAATCTAATGGATCTTTCCCTTATTGTTTTCTGTTAACAATAATTAACCTGTGAATTCTTCATGTAATGCCTTTTCTTTCATGCCATGTCTGAAATAATCTTTATTTCTTTCCCTTTCTGTCCTACTATTTGGCAGCTCCAATGAGAATATGGCTTTTCTTCTAACTTCTTGTCTTTTATTTACATACTAAACTAGGTTGCTATTAAATTAAATTTAAAAGTTTCATGTTAAAAATAGGTTGTGTTCGTTTCAAAAGAGCTGCATTTGTTTGGTGCAATTTGTGGAAAAGGTGGCACCTGTCTGCCATAATGTTTATTGAAATGTGCCTAATGTGAGGCACTTGCAAGGGCACACAGAACAGTTCAGATGTTTGGTGTTTACTGTGCCCCAGTCACTTCCCTCCTACTGGAAAGTCCTTAGCAGGAAGAAATGTGAGGGGCTTTCTCCAGTGTTGCTCACTGGGGTGAAGAGTTTCTTTTCCTGCAAGACATGATCCTTAAGCTCCACAGGTACAGTAATACCAGCTACAGATCTGCAGGATATGAATGCTGCAGTAGTTGACTAAAGATCCTGTGCCATAATATTGTAAACTGAGGGTGTCTGCCTTCTCATACCAAAAATGCAGGGTTCTCTCTTCTACATTAGAAGAGGGTTTTCCTAAAGCAGAATTAGGCTTAAGAAAAGCAACAAGTCACTTTTCCCTTTGGAAAAAGGGAAAACACCTACTAATAGCTGTTAATAGACCATGGCAGGATACCAGTCACTAAGTAAACAGCAACTCGATAATGCAGCAAAACTGCTTATACGAAAAACACAGTGGCTCCTTCCAACTTCAATTTATCTGTTGATTGATATTTAAGATGTAGAGATGGCACAAAAGCTGATGTCTTCATGTAAAATATCTTCTATTAGTGCGGGGGCAGAAAAACATACTATGCAATGAACAATACCTAAGCATTTATTCGAACAAAAATAGTGACTTTATTTTGTAAAAGAATAAAGAAAACTTTGTCACTATTTAAAACCTAAGGCTTATTCTTTGAAACTAATAAATATTGCATAAGTGATACGTATCCAGAGACCACACTTTCATGATAATTTGAAAACAAGAAAGGGAAGAACCTTAAAAAAATTAATTATTGCTGCAAATTATTATTTCAAATATAGTTTTAATGTTATAATTTTTAGGACCTTTTAACTACACCATAATCTTCTCACTGTTCTCTTGGTTTAGGTTGTGTTCAGATTAATTTAAGGACTTTTTTTTAAAAAAAAAGTCTGTTACAGATCTTCAACAATGTGAATATTGAATATTTGTGGTTAAAAGAGAAAAGATGGAAACATAATTCCTTGTTTAAGATCTCCCTCCTAAACCTTAGCTGAGTGTTTGCAGTGTTGTAACAGTAACTTCAACAGTCTAGAAAAAAAATCTTTGAAATGAGGAAACATTACTCTGTAATAGTCTCTGCCCAGTAGCTGAACAAAAACATACAGAGAAGCCATCTACTTCTGTTTGGCTATATATTCAGCTGAATATGTCTCTATTGACTTTTTGTCCTCATTCAAATTATGCCACATTGCAGAAAAAATAACAGAAATGCCAGCAAAACCAAACCTGACAGGCTGATTTGAAAAGACCACTTTATATTTTGAAAACAGATCTCTAATAACTAACGTTAGTGGTTTGCTAAAATAAAACCCACAAACCCTCAAGAGCTCACTCTAAGAAAAAAAAACCAACACAGTGGTCTTTGGTTCTTCAACATCTACACAACAGAGATTATGAAAAACAACTAAATGGGTCACCCAAAAACCAACCAACTGGCTGACATTCTCTTTCCTGAACGTAAATAAAGTTGTGATGAAAAATAAAATAATAAAATAAAATAAAATAAAATAAAATAAAATAAAATAAAATATAAAATAAAATAATAGATGTCTGGAAAGTATTTCTGGCTTCATAGTCATTGTAAACTTTCCAATATGCCCTCTCCATTGGAAGGGGCATGCAGTAAGTCTGTCAGAATCTCTCTGCTGAGTTCCTGTGCTTCAATCTCATGAAGAATCAATCATGAGGATGAGGTTTTCTCCATTGCTCTGAATACTGATCACTTTGTTCTTTCTCTCTGACTCTGTACCCAGATGAGAGTCAGATCCCATGAATGTATTAGTTGTTAAAGAGACAAACTAACAAACATAACAAGAGACCTGTGTGTGAAATAGAGAGCAGAAGTACCTTCTATTTCAAAGTCTCAGGAGCTGAGACACAGGATTGTAACCCCTACTTATTTTGTGCTGCAGAACAAAAGAGCTCTCAGGGAATGCTGCAATCCAATGTGCAGATGCCTCTTCTATAAGTCAGTTCTTCTATTTTTGGGAAGATTAACTCCTTCACTCAATCACGAATTACAAACAGAAGAATCGTGTCCATGGGTATTTCCACAAATATTTATTTGGTGCCAGTAGAAAAAATAGGTGATTCAATGATACTGCTGCAGCAGTAATGAAGAGATGCTGTTTGATTCCAGCATGTATCTGAACCTATTTCAAGTACTTTTATGTTTACTGTATTCAGTTCAAATATCTAGAAACAAAGACTGGATTTAGCCACTAATAATATGGTACTGGGGTGATAAAATGGTGTCCTAGAGAGGATTTGTCTAAGAAAAAAAGAGCTGAGAACCTAGCTAATGCTCTGCAACTTTTAATGGTCCAGGCTATGGTTTTGTGATCTGTGTTTGTGCCCAAACTGTAGCTTGATTCTCAGCAGAGCTGGGAGACTCTCTGGAAGGCATTACAGTTTTCTTCTTGACCACCATCCCAACCCTCTGCAGAAATCTGGGGCATGCAAGAGGATGAGGCATAACCATGTTTCACTCCAGAATGACACAGGGAGTTCACAGTGACTGGTACCCAGCACTGGGCATACAGAAGAACTGCACAGCTGGTCTGTGTTTAGGAAAGGTCCAGTAGCTGTTGATGTCTAGGGAACTGTCATTTCCTTTGTATGACAGTAGTCACTTCAGCCTGTATCAGAAAGCCAAGTGCTGCTGTCCCACTGAACCGAAGCCATAGAATAACCCCACTGCTCTGGGGTTTGCCAAAATAGAGAACATCTGCTAGATTCACCTGGAAAATGTAGTCATTCAGAGTTTATGTAACTCTGTACACCTCTGAGTTAGCACTTGATAAAGCAAAATATTCACACAGGACTCTGCCCTAATATGGGCCTCCAGTGAGGCCCAGTCTTTGTCTGATAGGTGAAAAACCACAGGAATGTTTGGCTGCATATTTCAACCTGTGATAGCGAGTTGCAGCCTATGAGGGGGATGTTGAATGTTGCTGACTTGCTGGAACAGGTGAGACCCACCCCTGCATATAAGGATATGAGAGAAGTCATAGGGAAGAGGAAGTCAATGTCTGGAGCAAATACTGTGGGAAAAATCCTGTTGTGTAAGTTTTCAGCACCATCACAGTGTTTTGAATTATGCTTCTTCATGGTAAAACAAAATTCCAAACATGGTGACTTATTACTTCACTATAATGAGTGTCAGGGTGGAGACTCCTTTAGCTCACCCTGCTCTGTTAACAAGGTGGAAGAAATATAAATAAATAATATAAATAAGAAAAAGCATACTATATTTGTCATATTTCTAGCATAGACTTAGGCCAGAAAATCCTAGAAAATTTGTAGAAAATATTGTTTGCATGAAGTCTCTATTATGATTTCCATGACTCTGAATGAGCTCATTTGAGCACTAATCCAAAACAGGTATGCAAACCTTTTGTCAAATGACTCTGTGTTGTTAAATCTGATCAGGATGCTACATCTATCCCTTAAATATTAATTTCCAGCAGTCAATAACTGTGTGCTACATAAAAGGAATAAATGGACAGTGGACAAAATGCTAAGTGTCTGGATTCCTACCCAGTAATGATCAGGAGACTAATAAGGTGTGGATTTTTCTGCAAACCTGACGCCAGATTTTAGAATTGTAATCTGTTCCAAAATCAGTTCTGAAAACATTCATCTTCAAATCATATTTTCCTTCTTGCTCTTTGAAACTTTGTGTTTCATCCTGTAATTATCTCAGCACTAAAAATCTCTAAGAGAAAATGGATTGAGCTCTTTTCTCCTGTGATAATGGAGCATTGTTCCAGAGCAACATTCTGGAGTCTTAATAAATAATCATTTATTGACATGATTATTCATGTCATTGCCTGGGGTTTGTCAGAAGTTACAGAAAGAGGAGTAAATTTATTGGCCTGTGAAACCAAATGAAACAGCTTGGTGAAAGGAATGTATGCATTTAGAGACTGGCTTTAAAAAGTTAAAAAAAAAATACTGCTGTTAAATACCTCCTAAGGTGTGGAAAAAAAAAAAAAAAAAACAGATGAAGTTCCATTAATCTGTCCTAGGGCTGGAGATAAGATCATCCGAAATTTTAAATCATTTCATCACTTCTGGAAAACCACTGGCACAAGAATCTCTTCTGTGCAGAAACTCCTAGATAGTCTGGAGACTTCCAAACGTCATTTGGGCACAATTGCCATCGGTTATACATCTGCTGTAACAGGAACATTGAATTACAGAGAGCTCAACCTAAAACGTAAAGAAAATCTCATCATTTATTGACTGTTGGTTTAGGTAAGTTTTCAGATACAACGCACAATCCTACATCAGGACACAGAAGTTTTTATTCTTGTACAAATACGATGCACTGCTTAGGAGTGGCCTCTTCTTAAACCCATTGTGGTTATTTTACTCTAATGTAAATAGTAACAGATACAAGTGTTTACAAACAAGACTTTGCTCCCATATCCCTGTCAATGCCTTGCCAGCTTCCTGGAGGGAAACTCAGTGACGCAGGCCTTTATTCACTGGAAAGCTTGAGTGTTTATTTGCAAACAAAACATTTGCATGTGATCTGAAACCTATGATTTGCCTACAGTATGTTGTCATCCCAACCGTGTTTGTTAACACCAGACTGAACAAATCAGAGGGAGTACAAATGTCAAAAGTTCAATGGCAGATTGAAAGCCTGGGCGGGTCTAAAACATTCACTATTGTTTATCAACAAAGTCACGTATAATAGCATGACATCTTTTGTGACTATATGGCAAATGAAGATGGAGAGTAAACGATAATTGCTTTACTACTGCATGGTGAGCTTGTTAAGATTCTAGGGCAAATCATTGCTTTCTTTTCCCTTGTAATAAGAGAAGCTTTTGATACAGCTTTTCTAATTTATTTGAATGCTTGTGTTTCACTACTTAAACTTTGTATTGAGCAGTCACTTCTTTTCAGGATTTAAGATTTTCTTCTCTTTCATCCTGTGAAGAAGTGGCAGCATCACATTGCCTGAAGGGTCTTGTGGATGAAAGCATTATTTTGCTAAGCTACTTTCCCTGCTTCCTTCTTTCATTTAATTCTTCTTTATGTCTCACTCCCCTCACAGTCCATATGTATTCCAGACCATACATTTTAAAACTGTTATTTTTCAGTAATCAGTGCCCTTGACATTTTACACTAGCTTGAACCCTCCTACCAAACATTTGAGAAGATTCTCTCCTACAAAGAAACAGCAATGAAAAAGGAATGTCTAAAACACAGCTCATGTTTTCTGGGAAATAGTGCAGCAAAAGACACAGAATCCACTCAGGCATGAAGCTCTTGTGGGGTAGCTCTTATCAGCCTCACTCCTGTTTCTGGCATGAGAAAATTGCTGGTGATAAAGGGCATGTACTGGATACTGTATAGCTCATAGTCATCTGGAGCCCTCAAGACTACTGTCAGTTAAGTTGCTGTAATTCAGGGAAAGTAGACTGTATCAAGGCACTAGTGATGTTCTGTCAGGGACTATGTGTGGAACACCTCACTATGGTTAACACCTAGCTAGTTCTCCAGATTTCTTGGATGAAGGACCTCATCAACATGCCAACAGAAGACACTGAGTGCAGTTGGATTTCAGGAAGGCTTGGAATAACTAGCCCACAACTGGAAATAATATACTTATGTCAAGGAAGCACTCAGCCCAAAATAATCTCCCCAGCTACTTAGCCTCTGTAAGAAAACTCAAGCAGCACAGCACTGTGTTAACATAGCTATATTGCTCCTGGGACCCTCTTCAGGGAGTTCTATGGTGTCGTAAAGACTTGGCAGCTACTTAAAAGTAGCTTGAGTAGTTCTCATGCACTTTTGCTTTCTGTGACATACAGATTCCCAGACTGCATACACAGTGGATGATCCATGACATAATAGCATAATAGGAGTTGTGGAAGTAAGGATATAAAGTCAGTTAGAAGTCAGACACTCTACAAGCTAAGAAAACACTTCAAAACCTTTTTTAAGTCTGAAATGTCTCCCCAGCTTCAGCTCAGTAGGATACAGGTATATCATGCTTCTGGAAATATTCTGTTTTTGTTCTTATATTTAGACCCAAAGAAATATTGAACAAAAATAAACAAAAGTAACATCTGTATTCAAGATGCTGGACTTTGAATTTTAAATTTTCTTCCCTTAAGAATCTTTTGCTGAAACATCACACTGCAGTGTGGAAACCTATACTTAAACAGCAAAACCCTATTTACCATTCTGCCCTTGAAACTTTTAGTTTATTCTCCTTCTATTGGAAATGGACCTACATTTTTGGTTTCTTTTCAATTTGATAATACATTTTTTATATTATTCTTTTTCCTTACTCCTTGCTTCCTTATCATCCTTCCTATCAACCTTCTTTACTGCATTTTCTGCTGACAGAATGATTTTCAGGCCTCGCAGCCTGCAAGAGGTTTCTGAGGACTTTAAAAGATCCACCTTCAGGCTTGCTAGGCAATGAGCCCATTCAGACACACATGTGGAGAAGTGCTAGATACTCTTTTATCCTCTTAGCCAGGAAGACAATTTGTATAGGTCAGTCAGATCCTTTAGTAAATTATTGCTATGCTACGTGTTCTAAGAGAAGTAAATTTCATCCTGTATATTCTGACAGGTCCTTCTGACAGGACCTTCTTTTGCCTAGACTGCCTATGTAAAAAAAAAAAAAAAAAATTAAATAAGTATATATACATATATAATTGCCTGGAAATTAATATACCTTTCTTTAAAAGTTATTATTTTTAGCATGTCAGAATGGGAAACATATCTACTCTAAGTTCTACTTCTGCACTTGCCCACATTTCAGATTAAATAAAAAACAAGTCTGAGAAGTAATTGAAAAACCTCTGCATGTGTTTTTTGTTTGGATGAAATATGTAATAAATTCTCATGAAGTCTACTTTGGCTTCTACTGCTAGAGCAATTGAGTCAAAAAACATGAAAAGGGAGAAAAACAGGCATGTAGTTTTGATTTTTTTATTTCCATACCTACTTACATTAAAGCTACAGGTAGAATTAGAATCATAAATACTATGAAGGTTTGGCAGGATCAGAAAAGCTGAAGATAGAAAATTGTGCATTAATAGAGATCTAGCAGAGCAAGCAACCTACTAGTACCCTGTGAACATTATGTTCATTATTCTGTGCAAGAAGTAGACACTGGAATTTACATCCTAATAATGGATGCGTCTTTGGAATTACAAGGTAAAAGCACTGAGATGCATGTAATCTTTGCCTTACGTTTAATGTCAGAAAACTGGTACTGTAGTATGATTAATTTAATGCAAAGAATTAAAACACAGAGAAAAGTCTAAAATAAAGTTTTTCATTGTAGGTAGTTGTATTTGTGTGAAAACACAAATAACCAGAAGCTGATGCAAGTACACTTACACTACTGAGGGATGCAGTAAAAGCAAGGAAGAAGTGGGGATTTGTTCACTGGAATCTTCTGCAGTTCTAAGTCCATAAGTCTACTTCATATCTGTGGCACTGAAGTTCCCCCTGGTTGCTGGTACTGGGTCCTCACCTTTTATTCAAAAAATCATAGAATGTTAGGGGTTGGAAGGGACCTTTAGAGATCATCTAGTCAATCCCTCCTGCCAAAGCTGGAACAGGAACACATGCAGGCAGGTTTTGAACATCTCCAGAGAAAGAGACTCCACAACCTTTCTGGGTAGCCTGTTCCAGTGCTCTGTCACCCTCAAAGTCAAGAAATTTCTCTTCATGTTGAGGTGGAACTTCCTATGTGCTAGTTTAAACTCATTACTCCTTGTCCTATTACTGGTCACCACTGAAAAGAGATTGGCCTCATCCTCTTGAGACACACACCTCAGGTATTTATAGACATTAATAGGATCCCTTTTCAACCTTCTTTTTCAAGCCTAAACATACACAGTTCTTTCAGTCTTTCTTTATAGGAAAGACTATCATCCTCGGACCTCTCCGTTGCACTCCCTGTCTCCCTTTAACTGGGGATCCCAAAATTGGACACAGTATTCTAGTATTCTACACACAGTGATCTAGGTGTGGTCTCACTAGGGCAAAGTAAAGGGGGAGGAGAACCTCCCTAGGTCTGCTGGGCACCGTTTTCCTGATGCACCCTAGGATGCCATTGGCTCTCTTGTCCAGTGTGATCCACAATGTCTCCACTGCTGACCCATGGAGAATTTACTCTCCACTAGGACTCCAAGGTCTTCTCCATGGAGCTGCTTTCCAGCAGAACATCACCTAATTTATACTGGGTATTGGTGTTATTCATCCCCAGGTGCAGGATGATACACTTGTCCTTATTGAACCTCATGAGGTTGACTTTTGCCCAGCTCTCCAGCCTGTACAGATCTCATTGGATAGCATCACAGCCTTATGGCATATCAGCCACCCCTCCCAGCTTTGTATCCTCAGCAAACTTGTTAAGGGTACACTCCAACCCCTCCTCCAGGTTGTTGACAAAGATACTGAACAAAACTGGACCCAGTACTGATCCCTGGGGAGCACCACTGGCCACAGACATCCAACTTGGCTCTGTACTGTTGACCACAGCCCACTAAATGATGTTGATCCAATTATCAGTCTAGCTCAGAGTCTAATAATCTGTCCCACAATTCTTGAGTTTTGTTATGAGGATGTTATGGGAGACTGTTTTGAAAGTTTTACTGAAGAACATGAACTGCAAAAGGACATTGCATCCATAGCAAAAGTGGGACTCACTCTAAGTGCTTTCCTACTCCATTTCTGAAACTTTGGCTCTAAAATGGAGGAAAACACTTCAAGCATGGCAACAGTGTCCTCAGTGACATATCTCAAGACTTGATGTCTAGACATAAACCAAACATGCACCAAAAAGAGGAACACTGTGCTCTGATTAGCTATGTTGATAGATGCATCCAGTGTACCCACTGCCTACAACAGGCACTGTTTGTCTTGCACATATGGAGAGACTACAATCTATTTGTTGCTGTACAGGGATACTGCCACAAGCTATATTAATTATAATGTGGGCGTGACCTAAAGATGTTACATGTGGTAGGAGTTAAGTGCTAAAGAGAAAAAATTCTTAGGACTTTCTAGAGACTACAGCCATTAGCCCCTTTGTGATTTTAAGAGGTCATGGAAAAAAAGCTGTTGGGTTGGTCTCTATATAGCTGCAGACTAAGGGGTGGCTTAGTGCAGGATTTTATACTTGCTCACCTCTTGAGATTCAGTGCTAGATCTAGTATGAATTCTCTGAAAATCTCAACTGCACTATGAAAACATTCTGTCAGTTTGTATGTCCCCTGGGGAAATTCAGACATCAAACTGATCCTGCAGTTCTCCTTCACTGAAATTTCTCTCACACAGTACAGTTTGAAGTTTGGTGTAATAGGATGCTCATCAGAATTCATTCCCTCTCCCTTCTGGCTAGCCAATTTTCAACACCAGAGTTATTCTTCCTGTATTTTCTGTGCCAGTTTTATCCTTTATTTTCTAAATTAGACTCTTTTTCTAACTAGTGCCAAAAGTTTTTTTTGTTGGGTTATTTGTTTTTGTTTTTTTCACATACAGCACTAAAGTATTTATTGACACAGCCTAGACTAATCGGGACTTCTCAGGTTCATTGCTGGTTTTTCCTTGGCTTTTTTTTTTCCTTTTTTCCTTTTTTTTTTTTTTCCCACTTCATTGAAATTACTTGTTGGGCATAGTAATATGCTCCCGGAATAATGATGACATGATCAGGCCATTGTGTATGGAATATTTATGTCAGAGACCACTGATGATGCCAAATATCACATAGATTACTTTTTTAATCTGCTACAACACCAATGACATCAAAAAGACCATACTCACACAAGCACAAAGGAATATCTACATTCATAAATTGTTGTATGATTTATCATATTACTACATTTTACAAAAATAGTTTTTCAATTTAAAAATCCACACTTCAGTTGATCACAAACATGCTTTGCACGGAGCAATTGTTCACTCATCTGGAACTCAGTCTTTTTTCTGCCTCTCTTTAGTGCATCACACATCATGGAAAATCCCTCTTACTTTTGTTCTCATGTTTCTTTTAACAAGAGCATCTTCCATGGGAAATCTGATACTTGGAGAAGTGAGAGGGGCAATTAAAGAGTGAGAGTAATTACAAAAGGAGAAAAGGTTACTGCACATACTTCTAAAGGTAGAGACACTACCATAAGACACTTTTGCAGCAATACCGAGACTAATGCATTTTGAAAACAGTTGCCCAAGTACTTCTCATTCTTTGACCCAGTTGAATTATCCTGAAAACAAATATGGAATAAAGAATTTTTATGCTCAGTTCTGAGATGCATTCATGTAAACCTATATTCTCCCTTCCAATTGAAATTCTATTTCCTGCCAGATGAACCATGAAGTGGTAACAGCTTGGGGCAACATTTTTGATATGAGAGCTCTTCCAGGAACAAGGCTTTGAGAGAGAGTAGGAACCAGAGAGACCAAAAGAGAAGAATATACAATGAAAATTGATATAATAAAAGATATATTTTGTTAGAAGATTTTAAAAAGCAATATTTAAAGGGAGTTAATATATTACACAAATAAAGCTGATTGATTGCATTTGCAGTGCAGTTAAACAATTTAAAGAGTGTCAGATCAGTATTCTTGTTCTATAATGGCCATGATAACTCATCATATTTGCTTTCCTACTTGTAATCATATTTTATTTTCTTTACCAGAATTCTACAAGTAATTGCTGGTGGCATATAGACTAAGTCACAGATGTTAGAACAAAAGACAAAACAAGTACACTGAATGTACATTTTGCATTTTCACCCAACAAAGGTTGTCAGCTGTTCCTTCCTTGCAGCTGCTGAAAGGTCTTGCTGTCCTCTCCCACTGGAATGACTATGTGTTGAGAGGCTGCAATGCAACAATGCTCTTGTTAATTTTTTCATTCTATTAGACTGTAGTTAACATCAAGCATAACAATTAGAAAATATGTGATATTAACTTTATGGAGTTATTTTTCCAAAGTGCCATTTTGATGAGGCTGGCAAAAGACTTCTGCATTAAAAATCTACTCTGAGAAGTGTCTGTTTGTCACATCAACCCTTCAGATAACTTTAGAATCTACAGGTGGATAACTTTAGTTTAACCAAGTGGTTTAGTTTAACCCAGGTCACAGCCTAGGGCTAAGTGGAGCCTTTCCTTCCTGTCTGAACCAAAAACGGATCAGAGACCATTTTTAATGATACTTTAAAGTTTTGAAATTTCACTAAGCAGATGTATTTAAACATGAAATACTTCATGGATAGGAAGGCAACAATCCAGAACAAATGTTCCCAGGATATTCCCTAACGGTCATTAATCATCAAAACTTGTTTTGTTCTTTAGTGAGCACAAAGTTCAACAGAAACACTTCAACTTATCTCCCTGTCACTTTCTATAGCAGTTGTCCCTCCCAGTAGAGATCTCACTGACTGCAGCCAGGACAGGATTTTTGTCCCAGTGGATTAGCTGTGAAAAGGGCCCAGCACAGAGATGTTCAAGCACCATAAAAAAGTTGTCTCCAAACCCACACATCAGGCCCTATATCTTTACTGTTCTAGCATGGTGGAAATCATCCTAAGAACACCATAGCCAGCAGCCAAGTAGCCCTGGCAAATACAATACTGTTGTGATGTGTGGTGACAAGGGTGTAGGGTGTGTTAGTAACTTCACCATCCCATTCACAGTATGTCTACATACATGGGTTCAAGGACTCTGCCTTACAGATGACTTCAGATTTCCACAATTCAGAGGTAGTTCTGGAATTCCCAGTAGTTTTTAATCACACCAGAGACATCTGTTTACCTTGTACAGTAACAATTTTCCTTTGGAATTAGAAATTTGCAAAGCACCTTCTAGAAAAATAAGCATATTCAGTGATGAATTTTACTTCACTTTATATTTGGGGATTAAGTGACAACCAGAACTGTCTCTGTAGTTGTAGCACTGCAGACTTCCATTTAAATTAAGTCAATAGGAGATTTAACTATGACAAGACCTCAGGGCTGGACCCATAAAGTATATGACAAGTAATTTAGAAATCAATCTTAGTTTACCCCTGAAGACTGTCACTTTAAAATCAACAGCCCTAAGTGAAGGATAGATTTTTAAATCCAATGTTTATATTAAAGTTTCATAATAAAATACTAGACAGCTAGGCAACAATTATTATTGATTTACAGTTTAATGACAGCAGAATTATCAGAATACTGAAGTTAAAACCTTTATGCAATAGGCAATAATTTAACTGAGAATAGGCAGGCAGTAATAAAGAGCTGGCATGACTATGTGAGATCCCAGATTGCTTCCGTTGTGGCAGAGAGCCTATAAATAAGTTTACAGAGCCCTAAACTAGGAAATTCAAGGTTTCCCCAATACTACACACAAACTTTAATAGTAAAATATTACCACGTTTTTCTTAGTCACTTATTAACGCCTGCTGTAATATGTAGTGAATACTGATTGGCATTTGCTTCAGACATAGATTTAGAAGTTCACTGTGTTGCTATTGTTTTTCATTGTTTGACAAATATGTTGTTTGAACATATTTCAACATTTTGGTATTCAGAAATTATTTTCAGCTCTCATGTTAGTCAACTAGCGTATGTGCAACATGTAAAACCCACTAATAATACATATTTGATATGAATTAAAGGACTTGTTTAAGATACATAAAATATGTTTAATAGAAAGCTAAATTTGAGTATATCTAATATATCTAACTATAAATAGTTGGCAGAAAGATTCTGGCCTAGCTACCTTGAACTTTCAGTCTGACCAAAATATATAACCTATTTAACATATCTTGTTCCTAAAAATACAGAGTGAGTTAAGCTTGGCTAGCTGTCAGACACTAACCCAACTGCTTACTCACTTCCCCTTCTCAACAAGACAGAGGGAGAAAATATGATGAAAAAACCTGTAGGTCGTGTTGAAGGCAGGAAGATCACTCACCAGTTACAGTGAGGAGCAAAACAGACTAGACTTAATTTAATTTATTCACAATTAATAAGAGATTTGGCTAGTGAGAGAACAAAGAAACAACCTAAACCTCCTTTTTACCGACATTTTCAAAAAGGGAAAAAAGGAAGACCTGGGAAACTACAGGTCAGTCAGTCTCGGGTCTTTTACGATGGGATCACAGTGTCACTTGACAAAGGGAGATACCTGGACTTCTGCAAAGCATTCTACAATATCCTGCATGACATCCTGGTTTCTAAGTTGGAAAGATATGGGAATTTGATCAATTTGTTCAGTGGACAAGGAACTGGCTAGCTGGTCGTCCTCGAAAAATAATGCCAACAACTTGACAACCAAATCAAGACCAGTGATGTGTGGCATTCCTCAAGGGTTTCTATCAGGACCCCTGGTGTTTAACCAGCTTTGTTGGTGACATGGGCAATGGAACTGAGTACACTCTTTCCCTTCTTACAATTAATTATTAGCCCTCAATACATAAACCAGATAAAATAATATAGAGCTCCAAACATGCGTTGGTAATGTTTGCTTTGAAATGCCAAGATTCTCTTCTTTAAAATGGAGGCAAAAAACTTGTCTTGAAAGTCTTGGGTTCTCATTTTTCTTATTTCCCTAACCCTCAAAAGTTTTGTCTTGGGCCTCTCTTTAGGAAAGCATTTAAACCCTTTCTTTGCACTTAATGTTTGGATTATTTGTAACCCATAAACAACAGATCTGAAGCAAATACTACAAGGTGAGAGAGTACCAGAGTATTCTCTGGAGTGCCTTACCAGAAACATTCATAAAAGAAAAGGAGAAATGTAAAGAGAACTTGGACTTTCTGTTCATTAAGTCTAGGCACCATCAGTTTCAGGTACTGCTAGAAGACAATTCCTGTCATATGTATGTCAATCTCCATCGTACAAGAGGTGAGGCCATGTAACTCAATGGCTGCAGCTCAGGGGGGCTTTGGGAATTCTCTATTTTCCAACACACAAAGAATGTTTCTTTAATTCCCACAACAGCAAAGGAGAGGAGGAGCAAATGTTCAGGAACTATTCTGTATGGATAGTAAACATAGAAAGAAGACATTTTAGCCACTCTCTTGATGACAGCTGAACTCCATAATCAAAACATTTAAATACATAAATTAGACAATTTCTTTCACAGATTCTTTCTGCTCTATTTTTAAATTTTATTTTATTTTATTTTATTTTATTTTATTTTATTATATACATATAAAATACATAGAGTATTTAGAATCTTGAGAAATCTTAAAACCAAAAATTTATTCATCTGTCCTGAAAAGGAAAAGTATTTTATTTTTTCCTCCCTACTTCATACCACCAGTCCCCACTCTGCAGGAAGATATCCATCTCTCTTACTCAACCAAAAAGGGCAATCCTTTCTATTAGGAAGAAGGGATAATATTCTTCTATATTTTTATCACAGAGACCATGAGTGGTTAAATGGTAAAGTTACAAAATTTTTATTTTGCTCTGCAGTACCCAGTGGCATAAAGCCATACACCATATAAATTTAAACTGGTGTTTATTTGATTGAGCACCTGGCCACTTCCTCCCCAAGTCACCAGGCAATTTGACTTGAAACACAATCAGAGGCCAGGGACATAATTTTCTACCCTCTTGAACTGTCATGTCTTCAAACCTACCTTACCTGTGATCCTGATGTCTGCAAAGAAACCAGAGAAATAAATCTTTAGAGCTGGCAAAAAAAAACAAAAACAAAAACAAAAACAACAAAGTGGACATGCCTCATTTTCCTTCTCCCTAGCTCACATCTGCATTGCTTTTCTTGTTTCAGTTTCCTCTTGATTTCTCCCATTCTTTTTTGTTTATTTGCATTCCACATATGGAAACACTGGCACAGAAAAACACTTGCTTTTTTCCCAGCATACCTTCAACTGACACTAAGACAGATAAAAACTTGATTTTTCCATGTTGTACCACTGGGAATCTGTGTGGCTGATCTTGTTTGTGGGAAATGCAATCCTTTCTCTATAAAGAAAAGCTAATGAATACATTAAATATTCATACTGTATCCCTAATTGTATAATAAACTGAAACATGTGCAGTTACTGTTGAAAAACTCCCGTCTAATTAGCAGTACTATAATAAATGCTTAAGTAAAACATAGAATGTTCAATGTTACTCAGAAAATCTGTTTTCTCATTCAACAGTATTGATACTGAATCTAGTAAGATAATGTTAATAAAGTAAAAACTGTAAGTTCAAATATATATTCTTACTTTAAATATCTAAATTAAAGGGTATCTGCCAGATTCCAGTAACCAAAGACTGGCTTATACCATTACTATTTCTACTATGTATCCTCTGATGGTGGTCTTTATTTGTGGCATTATATTTTTGTTTGGTCTCATTTTGGTTTGGGTTTTTTGTGGGGTTTTTTTGCTTTAAATGTTACTGCTTAATTTACCATCAACCAGTATTATTTTCTGTGTTGCGGAAACATGGCTAAGAATACAGCTGGAAAAGGCTATTTCAGCTTTTAATTTTTCTGTAGTTTTAGAATAAGAATCCCAATTTTGTCCTCTGAATCTAATGAATCAGTCTTTGAAAAGAGAAATCAGAAACATCATGAAGTTTCCTTTTCTTTTAAAAAACTTCTGCTGAAACATCGATATCAGATTTTCTGTAAATGTTTCTGTAAGAGACAGGAAGGCAAGGAGCAAAGTGGCTCTTAGCAACACCTTCTATGGAAGAGCCAACAGTGTAAAACTGAAAGCACACATGCATTTTCTCAAAGGCTACTCATGGTTTCAGATTAAGAAAAACTTCCTGTAGCAACAATGCAAAGTCTGCCTTCTAAGTGTCATAGATAGAAAGATGAAGGAATGTGTTTGAACTACCTCCAATATAAATGAACAGAATATATAAATTGTATTTTTTCCCCTTTTCACTCCTGTTGACTAATTTAACCAATAATGGAACAAAGAATGGATAAAATCTTCCTCAAAAGTTTCTGGCGTAAGTCCCTGAGACATGATTCCAAACAAAAAAGAGAGCTGTTGTAACAGATTATAATGTTAATTCTTTTCTTTGTGATGTTTCGATGCAAATGCTTATAAATATACAATCTAATTTCCTCCATTGCTTTACATTAAAACCACCAATAATACTGATATTGTGAGGTAGTGTTTTCTTTTCTGTCATTTTGGAGCACTTTTTTTGGTTCACATTAAAGGATTTTTTAATGATTGTAACAAATCAAATGTTATCACACTTTGGAATAGAAATTTCCTTTCTCTTTCTGTTCTTATACAAACTGCAAGGTTCAATTACGCAATCAGAGTAATTTGATTGAAATTTAACACTGGGAATTTATTGACATTTCTTTCCAGTTTGTGTTCCTTTTCTCATGTACTGTGGACAACTGTATCTCAGTATTGAATTATTTAGTTGTAATCAGCAGTTGCTTGACACAGAAATGGTGTAATGCTTTATCTAAATGAACAAAGAACAGATTGATGAGGAAGTACATTTACGTAATGAGCATTTAATCTGTACCTTTGAGAAATGTTTTAAGATTACTTCATCTAAAAATCATAGTAAGCATGACACTTGCACATTTCTGTTCCCCCATTGTTTTAAAGTCTGGGTTAAATTTTGCGTCACTTGCACACTAAATTGAAATAAAAATATTGACTTTCTCTCTCTAGAATTCCCACAGGTACTTTCCCTCCTTCCTCTTCATTACACAGCACCTACATACATACTATATTTAATGATTTACATAACATAGGTAAACACTGAATTTCAGTACAGGATCTAGTACTGAATTCAATGCACACAAAATCCTCTGCAGGACAATTGTATTTTGGTAGGTTGTTAGCAGAAGTCCTATTTCATTGAAGTGCCTTTTCAGTTAGTTTTAGAATGAATAATGGTATTTGGGGATTTTACTCTGCTTAGTCTTAGTTTTGGATGTTTGTGCAAATCCAATATCCTATAACAAAGAAAAACAATATTTTAAAAAGGAGATACCCTACAATAGTTAAACGGGAACCACCAGAAGAGTTTGACTCAAAGTCAAAGCTCATATTCCTATTATAATTCAAATTCATACCAACCTGAGTTGCAGTTCTGCCCTTGAGGTTTAATCAGATTAAAAGGTCATGAATGAACCAAATGACAAAGTTCCATTGGGTGTTTAATTGTTTAAAGGATGCCTAATCCATCTGAAGCTAATATTCATTGCAGATGAACAGGAAGAAGGAGGTTGTGAGACAGATTCTATAAAAAATGTGTTTAAAATGTAGCTGGGGATTCACTGTATGCTCCACTGAGTCCTGTGTGCAGACCAGTCCATGGGACTCTCAGGAGCCAGGAAAAACTCCTCAGGAAGCAGCAACCCTCATCTTTTCCTGTTCTGCAGCAGGGTGACAGCAGTCCTGGTCAGGGAAACACAAAAGTATTCTCTAAAAGGAGTGTTAGGAGGATGTTTAGAATACTAATTCAGGATGTGGCTGAGACAAGGTGATGCCTGCCTCATCCAGACGAGAAGGGTTTTAGAGCTGGGGGACATATGTTCTAGGTGATTTACCAAACTGGTGGTTGAGGTCTCTCTGGTTCTCTATGTAGAGTTCAACTCATTCTAAATACAGCTCTAAAATTAGGAAAATCAATCTCTTACTCAAAATAGCTATTTTTCTTTACTGTCTATAAAAGTAGCCTACGGTGATAACCTCAGCTTTGGGTGTAGACATTTTAAATTTCTACACATAGTGTTATAAATCACAGAAAGTTTTAACAAATCTGAATCTTCATAAGGGGAAGAAAAAAGGAAAAAAAAATTAAAAGCTGAACAATTACCGTGCAGTTCAGATCAGTTAGAGCTGTTCCTTTTTTAGTTCATCTCCTCATGACTGTGACGGGTGGTCACTCCTGGTAGCAGTGTTATCTTGATCTCACAAGGAAGTATCTCATCTCATGCATCCAAAAGTCACACCTGCTTACTATATCTTCCATCTAACCAAGTCTTTTAATCATCTACTGACATGACCTTGCCTCTCTGTCATAATTTCCAGATGATAGGACTCAAAATAATCACAACAGTGTTATTGTTGGCCATTGTTAATGGTAATCTTACTGCTGCTTTTCTAGTCCTAAAGATCATAGGATTTTTAAGCTGTTCCCAGCTTTGTGTCATCAACAGCATACTCTTACTTTTAAATGAAGAACTGGCAGCTGCAATCACATAGCACTCTGCATTTGTGTGCATGCAGGCACATATGCCCCAAACGTATCATCAAACCATATTTTTTTGGAAAAAGACCAATCCAGAAAGTAATTCCTTTAGAAGACTGTCTTCTTTTCATTATTCACTGTGGGAAAATACATGGTTTTCTCATCAATCTGTCTTTGCACTATCCAAGAGGACTCAGTCAGATTGCAGCTCACACTGTTTCAGTTAGTGGGTACATATTTGTGCCTTTACTTCACGGTGCTTAGAATAAGTTTTGCGATTAGTCTAGCAGTGCCCAAAGAAGCACTTGAGGAAAAAGTCACTCCCTATTCTTCTGCCTAGTAGTAATGTTTTACTGTGTACTACAAATTTCACCACAAAATAAAGCATTTATTCTTTAAAAGATAATTATAGTGTCATATGTTAATCCCATAAAAATCCTTTTTTTCTGTGCAATAAAGAGTAAACAGAGCCATACTTTCCACACAGCATTTGTCCATCTGATAACTAGCTATAAACTTTATTTTAAAGAAATTTTTCTAAATAACAGATAAACATCTAATACGTGCTTAGCATGTGCTAATAAACAACTATTTTAAAGAGATGATTGCAGAATCTGACAAGTAACTTTATTATTTGTAGCCATACGATATATGAATAGAATACACTTTACTGAGGTGTTCATAATCATCCATGGCACATGCCATATACACCTGTAACACACTTGAACTTTGTATTAATAATTAATGAACCCAAAATAAATTATCCATAAATTTACCTTTACTGCAAAGTAAAACCCTGAGGCCAATGATAAAACATGAATAAACAGGTATGAATCCTGCAACAGATTTACTTCTGTTAATCCAAATTCCTTATTAAGAAAATTGCTATTTTAATTGTAAATTAAGTATAACAATTCTGAACCTTTATTATTTCAACAATGGGTCCTTCAGGACAGGAAAAAAAATATGATATTCTTGACATATCTATCTATCTTGACGCTATATCAGACAGATGCTTCCCTGAGACTGCTGGGACAGAAAATTTACTTCTTTATGCAGGTGAGCATTTGTAAGCAACAACAGCAGTCTGTAGATGCCAGCTTAAATAATAAAATGAGCTTAAATAATTCCAAACATCAACGTTTAGGAATCACAATTGCATATTTTTATCATTTATCCACTGAAAGAATAGTGAAGCAGATTGCTGTGATTGGAGATACTCCATTTAAAAAGGCTGTTCAAGGTTCTTTATTAAAGTTTTATGTTTCATATGAAAAAGTATATCATTATTACTTTAAGCAGTTTATTTCCTCCCTTCAGTGACTGTTATCACCTGTTCTGAGGAGCTGACTGTCCTGCAGACTCAGACTTTACAGGCCCAGCTACCACCCCACACCTCATCCATTTTAACAAATGAAACACCTTGCTGGTACCTACCTGCTTCATATTAAATCAGGGTTGAGGATCTTGCCACTTTGCCAACAAGGGCCAATTTGAAACTCATTTTTCCTAATACTCCTGTGTAGCTGAATTACAAAAGGTTTCTCAGGTTCTCCCTATTCACAGTCCTATACCAAAGAAGAAGAATGGTATTCATCCAGAATCACCCTCAAGCCTTTTACCATGGTGATGGAAACCAGCTGTTCAACTCCTGAAGTCTCTGGAGGCAAGCATACTTATTTATTTAAAAGGTATCTTGATTGCAGAAGAGTCAGAAAGGCTGTTATAACTGATCAAATAAAGTGAAAATGATTTGTTGAATAATTTATTTGACAAATATGGGCAAAATCTGGCAAATACGCTGTTCATCAAATAGTGCTTGCACAACTGAATTGAAAAAGCAATCCTTAACAGTCATATACCAACATATATAAAAACATGTTTCTGGGTCAGACTGAAAAGGATTTAAAGGAATTTCCTTGAAGAGACCAAGGGACAGATTCACATAAATAGACATTTATTAGTGCTATCATCAAATTCTCTCCCAAAACCTCTAGATGGTGAAAGTCCATAAATATCCTAGCTTTCATCAGTAAATTCCCAAAGCAACTGTCCTTCTTATTCAACATTTGTCCAGAAATAATTCACTTTAATCAGATCTAAACAGTTTTGCATATATTTCACATCTAGGATCTGCGGGCAAGGTTTTCCATGCTTTTTCATGCTGAGAAGCATGCTCTTAGGATATAGTTAGTGAATTCATATAGGAACAGAGTCTGAATATCTTGAGGGCCTCCCCTTTTGCTTATAGCTCCAGGCAGGGAAAGGTGGCCCCTTTTAAACAATAACCTCATAATTTAAGAATACAGGAGAGACAACTTCTGGGGAGTTAAAGCATTTATATGCTAATTCTCAGGAAACTGTCTTTACTCTTAACTTAGTCAGATTTGAAGTGACACTAAATATAGCTGATCATTAAAATAACTCCTTAGCTGTAGTTTCCAACTTTTTGATTAGGTTCAAAAGCTAAACAATCAGAAAGGGCAAGACTTGCTGCAATCTGAGAAAGTAGCAGAAAGTGTGACGTGACTGTGATGTAGAAACACAAGATGCAGCCATCTGTGCTTATGCTTCTGTCTCCCTCTTTCCTTCAACACTTTCTCCTCCCTTCCAAGTAAATCTATGACTGGTTAATATTGCTTCTTTGCCAGAACAGGTAAAACCAGTCTAACTTTTCTCTGTGGTGTAATTACATACTCTCTGTTGACAATTCTTCTTAAGAGTTGAAAGATACAGCTGAAAAAAATGTCCTTGTTAGCACAATTTTTGCTAGCACTGGACTAGCTGTCTCAAGTATCTATCTGCTGGAGACAACATTAGAAAGCTGTGAGCTTTTTTCCTCAAACAGTCAATAAAGTCAACCTTGTTTTAACAGTTTCTTTTGCTTCAGTGGGGAAAAATCACTGTTTCCTGGATTGACTATGAGGAGAACTTTGGATATTACAGGGAAAGGGGACCTGGGTTTCCTTTTATGGTTCATGTGGCTTTTTCTGGAGACCATTTTATGGAAAATAATCTTGCTTTGAGTCACTTTAGGTGATACATGCAGGACTGTCAGGCACCACTGCTACCTTTCTGTGTTCACTAACTCCTCGATCTTAGAGAAGTAAAACGTGTTTTGTAGCTGTGGTACATGGCTGTGAAATTAAGCCATGAAAACAAAATGAGTGTATAAAATACTCTGTCTGATGCATCTCTCAGGACAGACTGAGCTTTGTTTACAAATTCTTACAGATAAAGTTCTTCCCTATTGCCATCAGTCGAGATGTAGGTGCTGCAACCCCACAGTGCTGATTTTCAAGAAATGCTTAGTGTAAATTGCCATATGAAAATATGGCATTTTTCTGTTCTCTCTTTCTGGTATTAAATTTAGTTTCTCAGATCATCTAAAGGAATAAGTGGCACAATGGGTTACATTCAGCACAGAACTCTTTTACCTTAAATGGCAGAAGGAAGGAAGTAGAACTGGAGCTACCTATCTCAAAGCAAACATCTGTACAGTCATAAGGAGGCAGAGCTTGCTATACTTAGAGACACATTTGGTAGCAGATTTTCTTATAAAGGAACATGTATCAGGCAGTGACAGATCACGTACTGAAATCAACGTTCTGAGCAATGTTTTTCTTCCCAACATCTGTGTTTAGTTGAGGATTCCAGCTGACAGTAGTTACATTTGCAGACACTAGAGGCTAAAAATTGGGATTAAATGATTAATAGCTTTCTTTTATTACTCAGCTAGATGATTCATATCAATTGCACTAATGCAGATATGCAAACAGTCCAGATTTACATAATGATTTGATAACACTATAGCAAGTATTTGCTTTAAGGGAGGACTGCATCAAGTATCACTGTATATTCTGTTTCCTTGTTCCAACCATACACTCTCTGCACTTTTCCACACACATGATGCAAATATGCACTTCCAAAACAGGATACCAGAAGCTCCAACATCTGCTGCATTTCTATTAACTATTTACTTCAATATCTAATGTGACATGGACCAAGGGCAGGAGAAAGGGAAAAAAGTGAATAATATTGGTAGAAGTGGTCAATTATTCATTGTGAATAATTCATTCCATGAATTTGTTCAAATAAATTATTTGCATTTATTTCATTGTGCTACACACTCCTAGCATCATGCATGAAATATTAAAATGTGGCAGAAAAGCTACCATATAAATCTATAAAAGCGAAATCAGAGATAAGGCTTAAAGAGACCCTATAGTCAGGTTAAAAAAAAAAAAAAAATGTTTCTTAGGAAATACCAGAAGTTTACTCTCCCTTTAGCCCCTTACTTGCACTGGTCCCAAGATTGAACATAACTGTTTATATTAAAAAAACACAATTTCTGCTGAGTTCAATGAAAAGAGTCATACACTTAAATATTATTCACACTTGAAGTTATTTGTGGGGTTGTTTTAGAATCAGGAGTTTTGACTACAGAGGTGAGGAGTCTATTTCAAATACTTCAACACATTGGTTAGACTGCATGCATCTCTCCACCTAACCATCTTCCTGCATCTTTCAGTGTGAGATCATCACTCTGGTGCACCAAGACTGAGGCCTGTATACAGATTTTTTTGTGGTATTTTCTGATCTGCCTATTACTCTAACAAAAAACACATCCAGCTAAGCCTTTAGCTGTGTCTGCATGGCAGATTGGAGGTGGCTGAAAAACAATCTGATGAGGGCCATTGCAGCATCAGTGTATTGCTGATCTTGAAATAATATGCCCTGAGAAGATTCTGATTTTTTTGATTGATGTCATCACATTGCCCAGGTCTGCTAGTTCAGAACCTGGATAAAAGGAGATTGTGTGTCCCTAAAATCTCCCATGCAGATGTGTCTTTTGACTGACTTTTCCCCTAGACTACAGTGTGATTTCCTCTACCACAGGCTTCAGTGGGCTGGAGTTTTACCCTTTGTTTCTAGCTCATCTAAAATCTGCTCATGGTGCCAGCTCTTCTGACATACCAGAGACATGCCTGCTCCTGTTTTACCACTTTTAATTACAATATAAGTATTATTAAAGAAATGTTGTTTTAAATTTTAGTCACGGCACTCCATGGCACACGACATATGTGGCATACGTAGCCTCCATATGCATCCTAAAAATGGTATATTTGGAGTAAAGTACGTGTGTTCCCACAACTATTACATGCTATTTTTACCTATAAAACATCGCTCTTTTTGTATGTCATACATGTTTCCATCTTTCTTCAACTGTCAGTACAAACTGTGGAGGTGATTCAGGACATGGGATAGGAAACTACTTTCCTTCAATCTGCTCATGCTTATCAAGAGAGCTTGCAATGGAGTTCTCTTATTTCCATAAGCACTCCAGCATTATTAACTTCCTTGAGTTTTATGTTCTGTTTTCAGGTTTCCAAAGATCACTTTTTCCTGAATCATTATCACCTCTCTTACCTTCAGCAGCCACATACATGTCTGGTGTTGAATAAAATATTTTTTAACTCTGCTAAGTACTGTCTGTAAGCTTATGCAGTGTGATCTAGTTTCTAGTGGTATCACCACTTTTCTGTTTAGATTTATTCTTAGGTAACATATGAAAATTGTACCAGACAAAAAAAACCCACCAAGGTATTTCAAAGTGCTCAAACTAGTAATGTTAACTAGAATGCCAAAACCCAAACTGTAACGGGGTAGAGATTTTAACTGTGTTAATATACTCAGTTCTTTCTTTAAAGTTATTTCCTATTTTGGGACATACAAGTTACCCAATCCCATAATATCTCATGGAAACAGGAGAATTATAAAGTCACTAATTTCTTAATTCACTTAAACGTAGAGCATGAACAACTCAAACTCATCTGCCAACTCAATAATCCTGATAAAACAAAGTCTCCTATGTTTACTCAGGATCTTATTTTTTCAGCTCCTGCCAGAGAGGAAAGTTCAAAAAGTCATATTCCCATCAAGGAGTTCAATACCTTTATACACAGATGTAGAGAATAATTTATTTTTTTTTTTAATATATATTTTTTGGGGGGGTTAGGTCTGGTTTCTAGAAAATTGATTATTTATTAATAGGTTGATACTGTTGTTATGACCAAAGATTATTGGTTTAAGAAACACTCTTAGAAATATGTAAGGTAGATATAACTTCAGACAACACTACAGATGAGCAATAATTCCTGAAAATTGTAATAAAATATTTTCACCTCTCCCATTTTATTCATAGTATTTTAAAAAAAACTGTCTCCAGGCAAAGACCTGTGTCATTATCTATTCCAAAGTTCTCAGCACTCCACAGCTGACAAAAACAATATTTCTGAAATTTTCACACTTCATTTAGATGCCCAAGTAGAATTTGAACACTTAAGAAAACCTAACTACTATTCAGATTTTAAAATAGGAGTTGGTAGGTGGTAAACCTTTTGGAAAAACTGACTAGTTAGTGTTCCAACTACAGATTATCCAGAACTCTTACCCTGTAACTTTGAACTGCTATAACAATGTTTCTGCTAAATACATAACAGATATTTTTACGGCTCAGTTACTAGCTGTGTTACACACTGAAAGACCATGAAAACAAACTTGGAAAGAGTGTGGTATGACAGTGGAAATCTGATGCTCTGAATCTTGCATTTTTGGTTTATACCCCTTGACAACACAAATGCAAAGCATTGTGGATTTTCACAGGCTGTGCAATATTTTTGGTTAAAATAATGGATTTTATGAGCTAACTGCTTAGACTGGAGTAAGTAAAACAGAGAGTTTTAACCTGCACTGCTTTTTACACTGCTTTTCCAAGTTATCAGACATTACAAGGAAGTACTTTTTTTGATCAGAGATGTGTAGTAAAGAGGATCAAACTCTCTTCATGAACACTACAAACAAGTCCAACAGGTGCCTTTTTCAAAGCAGTTAACAATGAGAAGAGCACTCACAGGACACTGTAAAACAGTTGAAAATCAAGGAAAAGTACGTTAAATCACCTGGAAAGGAGGGGTTTTGTGTGTTTACACAAAAATGAGTACCTGAGTACTCATAAGTAAGAACTGAGTAAGCAAGGACGTTTATTAGAGGAAAGAAAAGTCTGAAAGACAAAACCAATGTAACTACTCTTTTTCTGCAGGCCAAGTAAGATCAGGAGGCTTTCCTGAATTGTTCTTTGTAGGTTAGGTAGTACAGAAATAGTTGATTAGTACAGTGAGCTTGTGTGAGTCCTTAAAGGAAGGACATCCACAAAGAAGAAATATGCAAAGGAACACCAATAAAGTGAAGGAGCCTTTTTGAAAAATTTAGCACACTGATAGACATTAGAGTACTTATTGAGATAGGCAGGTTTATTCAGGAGAATTTGACAATGTCTAGTTCCTAACGTGTACTTATGCATCTCTCGAAAAAATACCAAAACCCAAGAAAATACATCAGCCCACATCATCCAGGTCAGCATAGAAGTGTACAAAGCTGTCTCTGGTAAAATAGAATGATTTCTTAAAATTAGCCTTGCCAAAGTATAAAAGACTTTCTATAAATAATTCCTAAGGGTGAAGTTTCACAAGACTGGTAAGTCAATACTACTAAATGAAAAGGTCCTGATTCTCCTTTCCTTCATCTTCTTTTCTGGACCTTTTTTTTTGCTTAACCAATTTGACTAAATAAAATATTAGCTATATACTGTTTTTCAGGGAGCAAGAAGAAGGATTTATGTATGTATGTATGTATGTATGTATGTATGTATTTATTTATTTGTTTTTACTCTTTTAATGACAAATTCATTTATCATTGAGTCTAGAGACCACATAAGGATAAAGGAACAGTAGATTGTTCAAAACAAAGATGAAGATACCTGCACTACATTTCATATAACTTCACTCTAAGTATCTCTATGGATATCCCAGACATCTGTTACTGTACTGTACAGACCTAACACCTCCTATCTAACAGACCTTTGATTGCACTTCCCTGAACTCCCTACCAATTATAAACATCTGTACTCCTTACCTCATCACACTTCCCCTGGAACATCTGAATGTCAGCAATGTTAACTTTTTCTATTCTCCCTTTTAGTGAGAAAAAAGGTTTGGTCCCTTCATTATGCCATTTGCTATCATCAAAGAAATTAAAATATACCCTTCATTATGTGATCTCAGCCTGTATTAATAGTAGGCATCTTCCTGACTCGTCCTTAAGGATACAACACTTAAATAATAAGTCATGATAGGGAAGGGAAAAGGATGGTGCTTTCATTGGAGATTACTAATGTGTCAGGCAAATGCATTTCTCACTTGAGAAAATGGTGAGGCAGAGTGTAATGAAAAGCTCTGGCATTTTCAAAACATTTTCACATATTTTCTCTGCAATTGCACTAAATACACTTTTGAAATTAATTTGTGTAAAAGAATGCTGCTTTTTTCCATAAGTTGATAGAACCAGATAGAACCTGATCTCTTATGCAAAACTATGATTAACATTAACTGGCAATAGAAACTGGGTATAGATTTTGTCTCAAAGTTGACACATCCAATTGCTTTTATTAAGAGGCAGGATTTATAGACCCCTGAGTCTTATTCTTTGTTTACAGATGATGAGAAACAGGAATCTTGATAGAGTTTTATTCTTACAAGAGGGTGAAAGGTTAAAACTGGCAAGGACCTTTGGGTGGCCACAGCCATTGGCAGCAGCCAAGAAGATGGGAGAGAGGAAAGCAGATAAGGGTGTGGTTTCATCATTGGATTAACTAGTTATAAAACTGGGCTGCTGCCACAAATAATGTTCCTCCTCCCTTCCTTAGCTCTCACACTTGTACAGCTACCAACTCGGATCAGCTCTCTGACTCAGGTGAAAGAACAAGAGATTTATTTATCTGCCACTTTGACTCACAGAGGAGCCACACAAATGCGACGCTGATGCAAGTGATGATTGTGAAAACTACCCTAGGGGAATGTGATGGAGTTTCAGAAGGTCAGAAACTCTCAGTATTACTGTCCAATGCAAATAAGTTTTGTAGTCCCTCCTCTCAGTCCCTCTCTCAGTCCTCCTCTTAGTTTGTTTCTCTAAGGAGGCTTTATAGCTTCTTCTAACTCATTGCAGTGATTTTAATTTCTCTGCACCATTTTGAAAATCTATATTGTTTTTGTTTAAATCACAATTTCATAAACCATATTTATGATTCTTAAGGATTTTGTTGCGTTTTCCCACCTGCTGTGCATAGTTTAAAATTTCTGTATAGTCAAGAACCCACTCAATTAGCAATCTGAGATATTTATTTAGACCATCCCTTTCTTTATTGAGACCTGGATTCTGCAATGTACTGCACCATATTTATCTCAGTTGATGAGTGTCACTCCTTGCAGCAGGCTACGGAGTAATTATCCCAGCCTAGAGGAACCATGTGAAGGAGAAAGCTACCATACAGATTGCTATGCTTCAGACCTTCACAGAGCCAGGACAACACTTCTGAAAAACATGGAGACTTCACAATGTATCAATGCCCACAAACTGTAACAATATGGAAATTCCTTAATGGCCAGTATAAATAAAAAAATAACCTCAGAATTACATTAATTAGGAATTTTGTCCAGGCTTCTGGCAACTTAATTAATTATGGATGGCAATAGGTTCAATGAGTTGTTATGAATGTTTATGACTAGCACAGGCAAAGAATACTTCACGTTTGGCTGGTTTTTTTTCTTTTTTAATTTGGCCACCTCTATATTCTCTCCTGCACAAAGAATTTGTGGTGGAAAAGTTTTGATAGAAGCATTTAGCATTGGTAACTAAATTACTTATGCAGGGAAATGGAATTAATCAATCCTAATGCAATAGCATAATGATAAAGAAAGAAGATTTTGAATAAACTTCCCTATTAATGAGAAGTCATGGAAGATGATAGCTCAAAGCCACCTTCACAGCAACTGAGCAATCTCATGCAACTCAGAGGATGTAAATGACTATCTCAAAAGCTCTTTATTATTTAGATAGTCTTGATATTATTGAATTTACAAATCCAGGTATTGTCTTGCTCTATGTAATCTGTTGTTAGCCTTTTAAATTTGTTTCTTACAATAAATTTAATTATCTTTCCCTTGCACATCTTTATTCAAGAAATTCTTCAGCTTCCTTGTCTATGAAAATATTTACACTCTGACTAGATAATTTAGGTTAACATAAGTTAATAGTTAAGTTTCACTTCTCTTGTAACTTGGAAGACCAAGAGGATCAGACACCAACACCATTCACAAGTCAGTTCTGCCGATAATTCCTTTGTCTGAAGCCTTCTCATCTTTTTCAGCTGGTAGAATCTTAAATCTCATGGCACTCAAATCAGTCTGGGTACTCCAAGCACTACTATGCCCACATAGGCTCAGTCACTTCTTGTATTTCCAGCTTGCCTTAATCTTGGCCCTAGTACACAATAGAAAATCACACTGATCTAGACACTTACAGACACTTCCTTGACCCCCATGACACTAGGATTTCTTCTGCCATTTTATTTTCCCCTCCAGGTGTGACTCAGTGTCTTTATTCCCAGTCCCATCTAATTTGCGATCTGGAAAGAAACGAGGGATTTTATTTTTTAATAATGGAATGAGTTTACAAAGTAGATTTTGTCACTATAGAAGCAAGCATTTCCTTAGCAGGGACTGTGAAATGGTTGTTATTTTATAGTTGATTAGTTGTGAAATAGTTGAGAATGAAGAACAAGAAGCTCCAGTAAAACTGTCTCATTCCATTCCTTAGCACAGAGTGGTGCCAAAAACTGGCATCTAAAGACAGTATTACCCTTCCAAGTTCATAGCTGCAGAAAAGCAGTATGCAAATAATAATGGAAAAATTAGTTTGGCTTAATTAGCATAACATGGGCTGCAAATATTATTAATAAACTGTGTTTAATTTCCTAATTCAAACTTTCAGCATGACAGGAACTTATTTCAAATTCTTAACTGAATTCCTAAGTACCTACTAGTAGGCCAGAGAGAAAAAGAAAAGTTTGTCTCAACTTTAGTGCAGCCATTTAAGGAGGAGGTCAGTAGACAATCTAAACTACTTCAAAAATCCCTATATGATGTGATATTGTTTGGTGATTCAGGAGGTTATCTATACCAGTTGCCCTGTATCAGAATGTTCTCCTTAGAAACTTCATTGGGATAGTTACATGTTGACGCAAAGCAATTCCTCGGCATATGTGTTCACTGATCTGAGACAGAAGGGGTGAATTGAGAGAGCAAAACAATGTCACATCATATAGGGATTTTTGAAGTAGTTCCAGATGACCTAGCATGGTTCTTTGGCACTGGGAAGAGCCATGAAAAGGTAGGTAGGTCCAAAAGCAACAGAGATCACTGTGTACAGCAGCTGAGCTAAGTAGCATGGACTTCAATTTTTCTCAGCCTAGAAACCCTCATCCTACTGTAAGACCTTCAAAAGAGAACAAAATGAAATGAGATTTTTCCAGCCAAAGAAGCTAAACCTATAAAAGGAATGAGAAGTTTTGGGTACACCGAATGAATGAAGCCTGATTTCCTACCAATTTGTGTCTTACTGTTGGCAGTAATCTTACTAGAGATCTTTCCTCCTGGGTGGACAAAATCTGAGTCTCTCACTCTGTCATGCAGTCATAAATAACAAACGCAGACCTAGCTGTTTCCCTCTGTAGAAAGAAATCTATAGATTTTGTCTTTCTTTTACTCAGCTATCTAATTTTCTCAATATTTGGAAATATGCAGCTGTCTTCAAGATTCCTACAACTCCATTAAATTTATTGAAGTTAGTTATCATTTAAAGAGGTTTATTTTCTTTGATTTTTTTGGTGGTTTTTTTGGTTTTTTGGGTTTTTTTGTTTGGTTGGCTGGTTGGGGGTTTTTGTTTTGTTTTTTTTGTTTTGTCTTGTTTTGTTAGTGTATATAGAGAGGCAACCAGACATATGTAGAAAGAGGATATTTTCATAAGCTGCATCTTAGGACTTCAAACCCAGCTCCATTTCTAAAAAAAATGTGCCTTCTCCTCTGAAAGTTCATGATAGTTTTAAGGTAGTGAACATGACATCAATATGTATAAGCAATTGAATAGTCAGCAAATCATATCTAAATAATAAGATGCATCTGAAATGCTTGCTTATTGTGATAATAAGCTCCAATGGATCAGTATGGTTAAATAAGCATGAGCAGGCTTAAGAAAAACTTAAGAACAGAGCCTTTCTTGAAGGGGGAAGAGGGTTTTTGCTCAGGAGGTCTTTGTTCAGCCTTTGCCAGACTAATCAATAGGGTTTTAAACTAGATGTGAAGGGGAAATGGGATAATATCAGTAGGTTTTCCTATAACAAGCCATGGGACAATACACCTGTCTCAAAGCGGGAAAAAGATCCTGGATCAGGAGCTAGGAACAGTCATAGGAAATCTTTTAAACTGAACTCCAAGGGGGGTGGGGATAAAGCTGAACTTACTGGAGAGGGGCCTGGGAGCAGCACATTAGTATCAGCTGGCCAGCTTGGTGAGATGGGCTTTAAACTGAAGGACCTGGGGGGAGGGATCCAAAATGGCAATGATCCAACCACCATCATGGTAATTAGAGCCCGTGCCAACAGGAAGGTGTCCAGATCATTAACCCATCTGAAGTGCGTTTATACCAATGCAGGCAACACAGGGAAAAACATGGGGAGCTAGAAGCCATGATGATGCAGGAAAGCTATGGTGTAGTGTCTGTCACTGAAACGTAGTGGGATATCTCACACGACTGGAGTGCCACAGTTGATGGCTACCAACTCTTCAGGAAGGATTGGAAAGGAAGAAGAGGTGGTCAAGTGGGCCTGTATATTAGAAATTGTTATGATTGTTTAGAACTAGACAATAATGAATTAGAGATGCAAGAGCTCAGTTAGCACTTAATCTGGCCATTTCTGATAATGATAATAAGAAAAATGCTTTATACAAAATTAATAACAACAAAAGAAGGGTCAGGAAAAATTTCCATTCCCTGTTGGATGAGGGGGAGAACATAGTACTGGAAGACAAAGAAAAGTCTGAGGTTCTTAAAATCTTCTTTGCCTCAGTCTTTAACAAAAAGACTGGCTACCCTCAAGGTGACTGGGCTCTTAAGCTGGTAGACAGGGATGGGGAGCAGAATACACATCTTGTAATCCAGGAGGAGGTAGTTAGTGACCTGTTGTGTCACTTAGGTCTCAATGAGTCTGTGAGTTTGGATGGGATTCATCCTAGGGTGCTGAGTGAGCTGGCAGAAGAACTGGTTAAGCTGCCCTCCATCAGTTATCACTGGTTCTGGCTAACTGGAAAGGTCACAGATGACTGGAGGTTGGCCACAAGAAGGGCTGAAAGAAGAATAAAGAGAACTATAGGCCTGTCAGCCTGACCTCAGCTGAGCATGACCATTGTCATCCTGAGTGACATCAAACAGAATGTAGACTTCAACCAAGGGATCAGGCCCAGCCAACGTGGGCTTAAAGATAAGAAGGAAAAGAAGGTCCTGCCTGACCAGTCTCATCTCCTATGACCGGGTGACCCACCTAGTGGATGAGGGGAAGGCTGTGGCTGAGGTCTACATAGATTTCAGCAAGGCTTTTGTCACGGTATCCCACAGCATCCTCCTGGAAAAGCTGTCAGTCTGCAGCTTGGACAGGTGCATTGCTTGCTGGGTTAAAAACTGTCAGGATGACTGGGCCCAGAGAGTAATGGTGAATGGTGCTGCATCCAGTTGGCATCCAGTGACCAGTGGTGTCCCCTAGGGATCAGTACTGGGACCAGTCCTATGCATTATCTTTATTGATGACCTGGATGAGGGCATTGAGTCTACCCTTTGGAAATTCACAGATGATACCAAACTAGGGGGGGAGTGTTCATCTGCTGGAGGGTAGGAAGGTGCTGCAGAGGGACCTGGGCAGTCTGGGTTCTAATTCCATGATTCCAAGATTTGTGATTTCCAGATCAAGATCTTGATTTGGAAAAGAAGTGCATTTTCTTTCTACCAGGCAGACTGACAAGAAAAAATAATGTAATTGCCTGGTGAAAGCAGCATCAAAAACATGGAAATAGAGAAGACCTGAGGCTTGTTTCCAGATGCAGGCAGGTGATGTGAGTTTATCTGGGTCAGTTTAATTTACAGAACTGTTAGGTACTTATAGGCACTAAACTCTTCCCACATAAGCAACAACCTCATAAGAGGACACAGAAAGTTCATTGATGCACCACTAGCCACATGGCAGGAACTGATCCTTATGTGTCCAGTTCCTGTGTCACAAGTTAGTCAGTAACCACAGGAACCTGAAAAATTCCTCTCAGATGCAGATACTGGAAACTCAAAAAGCACACAACTAATATAGTTCAAGTCTTCACCAGTATAGTATAATGAATACTCCAGCAATTTGTCCAGAAAAATTTAAATGCGTGTGAGAGAGAGAACCTCTCAAGAGACAGTTTTACACAACGATAAGTAACAGGTACTTGGAACAGACATTGTAAAGCAGAGGAGTTCTAATATGCACTCCACTCAGTACTGTACCTTTCAGAATTTTGCTTGTAGTTTTAATTTTAGTTCAGGCCAATTTTTCATTGTTATGAAGACTTATTTATGTTAAACATTTTATTTGCATCCTTTAAGTATTAGTAAACTCTTTCCATGTTCCATCTTGATTATAATTTAAACATCCTATTATTTACCTCTTTCAATCTCTCCTCATTCATCATTCCCTCTAGCTTTTTTATCACTTGTGGATTTTTCAGTTTCCTTCATATTTGTCAATGTCCTTCACCAGCAGAGGGATAGAACCACTTGCACTGGTTTAGGTGTGTGTTCTGAACTATTACATATCAAAGTATTATTTACAAACTCACTGATCTGTGTGCAGTGATGTTTGCCAGGAAAGGATAGCACAGTGCTTCAAATGCTAGCCTGGATTTCAAAAAGATTTGGCCTCATTTCTTTGTAAAACCAGAGACATCCTCTGAAATTGTAGGAAAAATCTCTACAGTTAAGTGCAAAAAAGGGCCTTAGGGCAGACCTGCCCTGTTCGTTACTGGTCAGGACAGTGATGACTGAGCAGTCCATGGGTCTACAGGTACCTCTTCACAACAGAATGTAGAGTTCTATGTTTGTGTCCTGGCCCAGCAGAGGTATTTTATTCAGGTAACTGACTGTTTCGATGTTTCAGAGGAACAGAGTGCAGTGACTGCACTCTGATAAAGCAGCTATTCACTTGGCTGGTTCATCTCCAGAATGTCCAGGGCCACACCCAGTGAGCATGTTATTCAGGTATTTTAGACCTATTGCAATCTCACTGCATCTGTGTGAACCTGATGGCTCACTGTTCATGTGGTTTCAGAAATTAAGATAAAAATCTAATCTCCAATCAGATGCAAAGATTTTGTTCTGTTTCTGGCACCAGCCCTAAATTATCTGCAACACAGTGCTGTGAATAACACAAACATGACCCATCTCAAAGGTTACTGCTAAAAGGTTCAGGTACAAAATGAATGCTACTCTTGTGCCTTGGCCCCCTGTTCTCTGAGCATGAAGTTTACTGGAATCAACTCCTTTTTGGATGTGTATATTTAGGATAGACTAATTCAAGAGGAAATATGAAGTAAAATGCATTTCTGAACTCATGTTCCTCTCTAGGACTTACTATCTGTTCAGGAAATACTGCCTCTTTCTACCTAGAACTCAAAGTCCTGAATTTTTCTTCTTTTTGTTGGTATCTATAATAATTCTTCTAAAGAAATATCTTTTCATATTAACAGCCAAGTAGTTAGACCACTTACTCAGGAAAAGAGAAACACAAGAAAGGGACCTTAACAGCATTCAACTTGAGGCATTTAAGTATGACTAAGATACGAGGCCAGTCAACTTGAGCTTCCTACATAATTATTGCAAAAAGACAAGTTCCTCCAGGGGATTATTCAGAGCAGGAATTTAACTTTGAAAGACAAGTAAATTATATGTCTAAAGTTAGGAGGATTGAATAACCCTGAGTAACCTTGAATAGTGGATGCAATTGTTTGTTTTGAAGAGTTCCTAACCAGCAGTCTAAGGAATGCTTCATGGGACCCCAAGACCTAATCCAGTCTCTTAAATAAACACTATTCAGTTCAGCCGTAGGTGGAATAGGTGGTGGAGTTGATAAAACTATGTGATATCAGAACAGTTCAGAGTTCAAGACCTAGATTCATACAGGAGACCAGAAATTACAATTTGGTATGTAAACAGCTGAATTCTGAAACCACTTTTCACACTGTAACAAAGTTCTGAACTTCCTTTGGCACTGAATCAGATGTGGATAATGGTCAGCCATTAACAAAGATGAAGAAATGAGTTACAGCTTTGGATTTTGTAACATCAGCTCTAACGATGAGGGGGTTAACACTTATAACCAAGTATAGTTGAGATTGGAGGGACCTTTCCTCTTGCACAGGAATAGTTTTGTACTGGAGACATCTATAAGCTCATAGGTGAATTCTTTTCTCCCTCCAGATTTCTGTCAGTAATTACAGCAGAATATTTCTTCAAAACGTAAATGCTGGAGTAAGTAAGCACAGCAGTACCAAAGGTTATAACATTTTGGATCTCAGAACACAGTTGATTTTTATCTATGGATACCTCTAAAGACTGCTAGCAGAAATTATGAGTTTTAAAGAATAGATATGGAATTTTGATATAAAATAAAAAATAACTAAGAATGTGAAATAACAAGCTTAATTGGAACAAAGGAGAAATATCCCTTAAGTTCATATATTATCCATTCTCCAGGAAAATACATCAGATGCGTGAGCTTCCTATTCAGAAGAAAAGAGAACAAGGAAAAGATTGTTAATCTCCAGGAATATGTGCCTAGAAAAAGGAAATAATGGCATTAATTTATGCATGTTAAAAAGATTTCAAGAGTATATAAGGCCATGATTCCACAATCAGTAATGGATGAACATTATTAGACCACAAAATAATATAAATCTGACCTGGTTTTGGCCCCAGTGACCAGACTAATTCTGTGAAAATTAAAAAGAACACATTCTTCATGCCAGCTCAAAGAGGACAATATTACACCAACATTACCATGCCACAGACAGCTGACATTCTCATCTGGGCTAAAACCTGATTATACCCAAAAGGTGTATTATTTCTCTGAACAAGTTGGAAGCAGCAAAGTGAACCTACACTGAAAAAATATTTTACATCACATATCAAAAGAATTTGAAATCTATGAGCCTTATAGCCAGATTAACAGTGCGATTAAAGGCAGGGTTCTGGTAGCTGGTGAGAGAGGTCATCAAGATCTCAGGATCTTAAACTAATCATGGGAGTAACCCATTTTTAGGTGAGTGTTGCTGCATTTGCTGGTTTTGGACACAATACATTTCTTAGAGGTTCTTCATTAAAGAGGTTAACCAGCTGTAAATGTATCTGGTTGTTACATTTATTTAGAATTATATTTTACTTCTACACTCAGGGTAATGGAGAACATTTGTTTCTGGAATCAAATATCTTGTAAATATTGTCTTCCTTATATTCAAATCCACAATCTTTCTTTGCTGAATTCCTTCCTGCAGCTGCAGCACAGACCAGTTCTTAGCACCAGTTAAAGCACTCAGATGGGAAGTTCTGTCTACACAGAGATGACTGGGCACTGGTTTTTCTGACAGAGAAAATATTCCCACCGTTAAGTCAGTTCCCATGATTAAGAGACATAGGTGGGGAGCAGAGCTGATGACTTGCATTAATTCTTCATAATCACTTCAGGACAGGTGACTATCTCTTTTAGCATAGTTACTACTAGGGAAGTCCTTTATTTGGTTTAGTTACTAATCTTGCTGTATCTGATTTCCTACTAACAAGATAAAAGTAAAAGTACCTTCAAGTATCTTAAAAATATTTTCCTTGCATAGATATCATATGGTTAAATGAGATTTTGACATGTCCATGTAATATGGCATGAGGGACAATTAAGACCTCAGACAATTAGGAAGATTAGAACTCTGTAGTTTTCTGTCCTGATCCCTCTTGAAACTGAGGTAATTCACTTTCCCTTATTGGTTTTTCAATATTATTCCTTCATAGTCTTGTCTCAGTTTATGAAAATATATATAAATGTGTACATGTACAAACTCACTTTTTTATATGATAAAGCTTAATTTCTTTAACTGCTTTTTCCCTTTATAGCTTATATTTCCATGTTATCACATCCCATTAATTTTATATATCTTTCTCTAAAACAGATCAACAGGTAGTAATTTGTGAGTTTCATTATCATACCATTAATCAGTTTTCCAGTTCATTAAGGAAGTTGTTAACTGCTTCAAGGTTTAACATTGATTCCATACTATTATTTGCTTCCTCTAATTCAATACAATGCCATTTAACAATAGTATTTATTAACAGACCTTCAAATCACTTCTTTAATTGACAATTTTTAATTGACAATTTTGCTTATTTGCTTCTTCTTTATGAAATACTGAAAACTTGCACAACAAAGCCCATTTCACATATTACATTGGGTCAATGATACAAAAGATGACTGTAGCAGATCACAGAATCACAGAATCACGGAATGCGTTAGGTTGGAAGGAATCTCTGGAGGTATCTATGACAACAGAACTCCTGGTTTTATCAGCCACTCCTCATTGCTTTGTGTCACCAGCAAACTTGCTGAGGTTATGCTGCCCCATCACTCATATTATTAAAGAAGTTGTTGAACAGTGTTGGTACCTGTATTGACCTCAAGAGCATACCACTAGTTACTGGCCTCCAAGTACATTTTGTGCCACTGATCACTGCCCTCTGGGCTGAGTTATTCAGCCACTTTTAAATACACTGAATCTCATCCAGCCCCCAGTTCTCTGATTCACTCTGTGAAAATGTTATGGAGCACAGTGTCAAAAGCCTTTTCAGAAGTCTACTGCTCTCCTCTCGACTAACAAGCAAGACAATTCATCACAGAAGGTTATCAAATTGGTCAAGTATGAATTATCCACCGTGAACCCGTGCTGACTACTCCCAACAACCTTCTTGTTTCTCATGTTCCTGGAAATGGTTTCCAGCATTAGTTGCTCCATGGATCAAGGTGAGGCTAAGTGACATGTAGTACTGTGGATTCTCCTTGACTTTTTTGAAGATAGGAGTAACTTTTGCTTTCCTATTGTCCTCAGGCACCTCCCCCCCATCACCACTATCATTCAAAGATAATTGATAGTGGCTTCACAATGACACCATCCAGCTCTCTAACACTAGTCTGCATCTGTGGACTTAAGTATGTCAAATTTGCCTCAGTATTCTTAACCTGATGGTCTTCAATCAAAAGGCATTGTTACTTCAGCATTCCTGAAGGCTGAACTTGTTATGAAAGACTGGGGTGAAGATGGTATTCCATACCTCAGCCATTTCCATGTCCTTAGGCACCTTGTCCCATTCAGAAGTAAGCCCGCATTTTTCTTAGTCTTCGTTTTGCCATTTATGCAATTAACTCTCTTGTTAATGCTTTTCACATTTTGAACAATATAATAGCAACTGATTCATGCAGCCCTCACAGCTGAATGATCAGCTAACTACTGCTTCTGTAAGAACATTGCAACTAAAATAGGTGAAGTCTTTGATGAAGTCTCAACAAACAATATTTTTTCTTATATATAGAACTAATCATTTTGTACTGAACTGTGTTACAGTTATTGTTATCTACTCACATAATTCTGTGTGCCTCTGGTAAACCTTAATTTGCCCAACACGTAAAGGAAGAGTGCAAAAGGGGAACACTACTTGTGTTTTGGTTTGTAAGTATGCACATATAACTTGTGTGTAAAGCATAAAGAGTGAAAATCATAGTGGACTGATATTTTAACACAATTGTATACAGCTATAAGAAATATAAGAAACATGAGACAAAAAAAAATGTACAAAGCTGAAGAAACTTTTTTTTTTTTTTTTTACAAATTCCTATACCCAGAGGATTTTGTAGATAGTCTCTCTGTCAGGTCTCTCACAGCACTAATGTAGTATCAAAGGTCTGTGATATTGTAATATGAGTCTCTCTATGGGCCTCTTTGTACTCGGTCACTTCATCAGCTGGCAGTTTGTATCACTGCCCGAAGCCTACTTTAAATAAGTGAAACCTTAGTGCCTTGGAGCCACACCATCACCAGAAGTGAGCTAAGCAGCGTGTGCAGGGGTATCCGTGTTGAAGTCACAGTGCATTTTGAATGTTTTCCCGTAATGGGAGGTGCAGTGACTTTGAAGTATGGGTTCTCTTGCTCAGCCAATGGGCTGCAGATGGTGACTTGATTGCAGCAGAAAGTTTTCTCAGGAGATGAACATACTGGATGAAAGCAAAAGCAGGTCCTTCACCTGGTAGTGACAGTCTGGAAGGTGATACCAGGCAAGACTGATTTGAAATTGAAGCATGTGTGTAAACTGTTGGTTACTGCTACAGAGTACCAACGATGCATAGTCCATATCCCAATAGGTCAGTACATAATGGTAGTGGATGCCTGTCTACAAAATATTTGGTATCAAGGAGTAAATGAGTCAAAATGAAGACAGATTATATACTGGGTTGAAACAAGATGCTCCCATGGTTTTCTCTGATAGGAATACAAGAGTCTGCTAGAAGAACTCGAAGTTCTGCATTAGCAGTTCTGACAGAGCAATTTCTGAGCAGTTTGAAATAGTAATTTATAAATTTCCAGGAAAATGTCAGTTTACTCCTTCAAAGAGGCAGGGAGATATTCTTCTGGAAAAAAAGACAGTCCACTTTTAAATGCAATCTCACCTCCCTGCTGTGTCATGCTATCCCCAACAGTGCCTCTCTTTTCATAAAGATGTCTAGACATCTGTTAATGCTTATTGCTTTGATGACAATTTATTCCATATGGGTCCTGTCTCAAAGAAATTACACTGCCTGGAACTCTGGTATTCATTCAGGTTTCTATCTTTCAGATTGCATACAGTCTTATTTTGAACCTAAGCACCCTACTCCTTGCTTCTGACCTGTAAAGCATTTGAAATTCAAAAGACCAGTTGTGCATAAGCCTGCCCATCTCCATGGTTTGATTCCATTTTCCCCTGCACCTCTTTCACACCTTTTGCAGCTAGAGGACATTCCATCTAGTGGTGTTTTTTGACAGCCTTTCTCTTCTATCTATACTGACTTCATCTCTTGCCCTCCCACATTCCTGCCTTATTGTCTGCCCTTCCAGCTCTCTTCCATTTACTCCTGGCCTCTATGTACTAAATCTCTTCCCATCATTTTTGGTTTACTAGTTTCTTTGAAATAGGAGGGCAGGGTGGGTGTTTCAGAGCAGAGAGGGGACTTGTGAGGCTGCAAATCCTCCTCTCACCTGCTGAGCTGCAGATGCTGCCTCTGGAGGAGCTGCTCAGACACAACAGTGAGAGGGCCCAAGCCTCTTGCCACTTAGACTTGTTTTGCTCTGGTGCCCAGGTGTCTGTGAAAGAGCAGCTGAGGCCAAGAAGGAAAAGGAGCCAGGAGGTGTAATCCTAGGATGCTCTAGGTCAGTCTGAAAGCAGCACTGTGTTTCCTGATTCCACCTCTGGCCCTGTCTGTGGTTCTCTCCATTACATGTGATTTCAAACAGGCCAGGATTTACTAAATTTCAGCTCTCCCCTTCCCTCCCTCTCAACAGGTTAAACAAACTTGCCTACTGAGTTTATGTATAAGTCAACCATTTTATAGAGCGATCCGTGTTTATGCAGTGACAGCAAAGATGTATAGTGAGCAACTGTTCCAAAAAGGCTTCTGCGGAAGCTTCCCAGCACTGTTTGAAGCCCTAGAGAAGTTTCTGGTGCTAACGTGACTCCAGCTCTCTGAGTAATGCTTTTCTCAACAATACTGCCATGTGTTAATTAAAAAAAGAAATGAAAGGTCGTTCTTCGACCTGGTTTTAGCTCTGCATTAGAATTGTATTTATCAAGTACTTTTAGGTAAAAAAAAAAAAAAAAAAGGGAGAAATTCTCTTGTGTTTTAAAAGGCACATTGTAATTTTATACATTATGTATGTATTGTGCCCTGAAATTCTCTTGAAAAGACAAAAAGGGAGAAGAAGACAGGCATGATTAATATATTTCACTGGATATTAATTTGCAGACATTAGCCCATTTTAATTGACCTTTAGACATATGATTAGACAGACAGTGAGCTCTGCTGACCAGCACATATATAATTAGCAAATAGCAAGGTGATGTGGAACTAGTTTAATCTCATTTCATCCCTGAGACTTTATCACCGTTTGGCCTAGTTCCCTTTATCCATCCAGAGATAACAACAGCTTTATTTGGCTGTGAATTAAAGAACCAAGTAGCTTTGCACTGTAATATAGGTCAAAGAAAAACATCACATTTGGTGTTGGACTGCTTTACAAATGAAATGCCCAGAGATTGCTGGGAGTGCTGTTGAAGTGGTTGCAAAGGACTTAAGAACACTCTTAGTCTGTAAAAAGTGCAAAATATTTGAAATATTTTAATTAGATTCAGACAGACAATCTTGTGGCTGTTCATTGTGCCATCGGGCAGCCGATCAGAGTTTAAATTCCAAACCAGCTGGCAAGAACTGGGAGCAATGTGAAGACAGGATGTTTGGCCACTGTCCGAGAGGTTTCCCTTCATGATAATTTTAAACAATGCCTCTCATTTGACTCAGGAGCAAAAAACTGCATAAGCAGGACCGTGAATTGTGCTTCGTCTCATGTCACCACATAAGTAGTAGCACTGCTAACACTCAAGTGAAAACGGAGATATAGATCATTTGAGAGATCTTCTCCCCCACCCCAAATGATCTTTGAAATAGAAATAGGCTGTTTTCTCACCTTCAAGAAGCATGTAAGCACTAGGATATTAGATATTTACTGGTCACTGTTATTTGCCACCCATTTTATTCAGTGAGCAGCCCAGAACTGATTGAATACTTTCCATTATTTTAAAGATTTGTAAAGTCATCTTTTCCTGTAGGCTACAACTATACTAAATCATTTCATATTGCACTTAGGTTACTTCATTTAATGCTTCATCTCATGTAAGTTGAAGTATCCCTGTGCCTCATAAAGCACTTTATTAGACTTTTGAGCTATATAATTTCTTTAAAAGTCAGTAGATGCAGGTATTATTCATAAGTGGCAGATAAAGTACACTCCCACTAGCAATCTGCCCCAGACAAGAGTGCTACAAGTGACACTTGGGCTTTCATAATATGGCACACTCTTTGCACACTGATCTGCAGTGTTTAAATGTGTTATTAAATAGGGAAGGAGGGGCTGTAGGTAAAGTCGATGTGAAGATCTTTTGTTTTGATTGTTAGCATAAATAAAATTAGATTTCTTTCTGAGATGGGGAGGTAGGGATTAAGAAAAAGTATATTATCTTTGATCTATTGCCAGGACAATCTAATTAGTGGGACTTTTACTAATGATCATTAAAGAGAACCAACTTTTACCCAATGTAAAAGCTTTGTTTGCCTCTCCTGTGCTCAAAGAACTTCTTGGAAAGAAAACAACAGCTTGATAGCTAAGGTGCAAAAAACTGGATCACAGTTCTGATCCAGAACTGTGCTATGGAAATTTCATCTTTGACATAGAGCTCTTTGGCAATTAGTCCTTTATTGACTGACAGAAAACTACCTTGCTTTCTGGAGGGGATGCACTGAGCCCTTCATAGTTTCAATCACTGTCTATGACTCAGTGCTTCACGTGTGTGTATGGATGGAAAGCATAAGTGTAGGTTTAAATTACAAGCACAAGCCATAATGATGATTCTGAGATCACGTGTGAAACCTGACTTTCCCCACATTCACATGCACTAAAGGAAGTGATATCAGCTTCCTAAGTTACACCTGATCAGATAAATAAACCTGTCCTATGTCTGTCCAAAACCAATTTATTATATTGATGGAAATCAGTGGGGCAGGAGTCTCGGTCTATAACTGTTAAAAGGAGCTGTGTAATGGAATAGACAGTGTCCAGTTCTGGATTCCCCAGCATAAGAATGACATAGAGCTCCTTGAGTGTGTCCAGTGGAAGACCACTCCTTAGTTTCCTCACTCCTGAAACTAAAGCTCTGAAGTCGCTCAAAAAAAGGGTTGGGCCTCAGCAGGGTGTACCTTTTTTTTTTCCAAATTATTCATACAAATCTATTTTTCATGAATCAGCCTCAAAGCACAATAAGTTCCTACATAATTACTCATGACTCAAGAGAAGGCTTATTTTATTAGGAAATAGATGTTATTTAACTTCATTCATGAAGTGGAAAGTAAAGTGATGTGTCATGAAGGGGATGCAGACATGTGAAGTTATATTGAGAGAAAGTAAGTCCAAAAAGGCTTTCTAATGAAGTGTGTGTTTAATGGGATATGTTATTGTGACTAAAGCCCAGGTTTTTAGAAATGGCTCACAATTTTACACACCTTCATTTTGGTGCACAGCAACCAAGTCCTAAAATGGCCTCTAGAAAACCTTTAGTATTTTCAAAACTGTATGTAAAATAGTAGTCCAAATATTTTTTTAGCCCATTTAATGTCACAAATTGTCCCTGTTTGCACTATACAACAGCACTTCACATGATGGACAAAATGTGCCTGCACTACTCATGTATTTTTGCTGCAGGACGAATATACGTCATTATAAGATTTCTAGAATTCTATACACATTTCTTCAAATGGCTGAATTCAAATCTTGTCAGGTAGTTCAAAACAGAAGTGGAAAAAAAAAAAAAAAGGTTCATTTTTTTGTTTCTAAGCAATATCAGTAAAACATCCCCAGACAGAAAAAAGAGCAGCTGACAGCTTTGAATTGAGAATCTTAGAGAAAGGTAAATTTTTTTAGGTATATGGTGATATCAAATCTGGAGTACACTGTCATGGCTGAGTGTCTCTTCCCACCAGTGTTAAATTAAGTCAGACTTGTGAGACGACTTATTGTTCATGCTACTCCTATGTATATATATATTAAAAAAAAAAAAATTAAAAAAATGGGGAGGGGACATAAGGGAAGGAAAAAAAATTATATGATGCACAAACAAAGCAGTCAAATTTGTAGAAAAGATGATAATCATTGACCTGAGTAGTCAAAGATTCTCATTTTTTTCCAGGTAAGCCGCTATCTTTTGTCATCCTTTTGATTATAAAGTTCACTGATTCCCACAATCAGTCTTGGGGCCAGTTCTGCACTCCAAAATCATTGGAAGATGTTCAGCATGGAAAATTAGCAGGTGACCTTTCAAGCTATCTCTAAAACTGTTCTAATTTATTTTAAAAGAAAAAATACCACGTGTGTAAGCCATTCATGCATCAAAACCAATCATCTAGAGTAAATTTCAGTTCACCTTTAACTATCAAAACCTTTAAGCCTATTTAGAGCTTGGATTTACTAATATTTAGAGAAAAAATATAGTTTAGCAAATCCTATCTGAAGTTACGAATCACATAATTTAATGTTTGCCTTCTAAATGTCATATTGAAGGAAGCTTCTTCAGCAGAGATGAGCATAGTGCAGTGGGTGAATCCAATTTCTTAAGAAACCTTGGGAACCACCACAGAGGAAGAAGTGCAGCATATTCATTCCCATATTTATAGCATAGATTTCTGTAAGTGCTGTTTGCTCTCCCTTTATCCATAACTTATGATATGACTAACAAAAAGAACCAAGAACTATTTATTTGGATTGCACTACATTTCTCTTCATTATTTAAAATCCACAACATGCTGAGGAAAAGAAATTTCCTTTGACTGCCTAATTTCCAACAAGTGCTTTAATTTCATGTATTTTCACTTCAGGAATTTATACTAATAGTACAAAAGTGAACACAATAACCAGGTAATTTCTGTTAAAAAAAAGAAAAAAATCATTGTGTCAGTCTGTTCCTCATCTCTCATATATACTGGAACATTAACCAGACAAATCTGAACACTCAAAAAGATGAGCTTGTTTTTATAAACCCCACACAGCCCAGCAAACAGTTCCATTTATTGTGCCTACATCTTAATTATTAAAGACCCAAAGTGAATTTGAATGTCTTAGGCTAGAAGACATACTTTTTCCTGTAAGACAGTTTATATACTTTGAAGTGAGAGAAGAGATGAGGTGCTGTAAATCAGCATGTGTTTGCTGAGAAAGGCAAATTTATGAATGTGGATCCTGGGCCAGAGAAGAGCAAAGTTAATTGTCCATACTCCTTTTTAATGCCACCTGGATCTAACATCATCTGCTTCCTTCTCACTACGTGGATCTCAGATAGCTGAAGCAGTTCTGTGCAGTTGGGGTACAAAAAGTAGGTGGCAGGAAAAAAACATACATAAAGACTGTAATTTTATTTTCTTTTTTTTTTTTTTTAGCTCATATCTTATTCAGTGATGACATGCTTGAATACATAAGAGAGTAAGAGTCAAGTTAACAATACGTGTTGTGAAGCTATTAATGTGCTTCAAGTATTTTTAATTTTAAGTGATTAAAAATTAATGGAGAATAGTATTGAATATGATGCTATAGCAAGCATGACATAAATACACCCTGTCGGATGTGGCATGAGGATTAATTGGTTAATACTTAAAATGTACACATCTGATGTTAATATGATTCTATGAAGTCCCCACTCTGGGAGACAGAATCAGTCCTTACAGTCACCATTACAGATGCCAAATGTTCCCAATCATTGCTCTGGGAAGGGCATCCCCTCAGATCTGGAAATTACTGCTTTGCCAGCCTGCCCAGTACTGCCTGGGCTGCACATTTCACGCATGCTTAACTTTGATTTGAACATCAACAGGGTTACTCATCTAGTCTAAAGGCAGACTCAAAGCCCTTTGTTTGGATCTCCCCTGTGGGTGCTGACCAGAAGGTCACCGAGTTTAGTCAGGATCTCCTTGTTTATCCACTTGATTTCCTGTGTGGATATGGACCATTCTTGAACTTGGAAGAAGTGATTCTTGAAAACAACCAGCTCTCCTGGAGCCAACTTCTCTCCAGTGCTGTCTTTCACAGGATTCTTCCAGGCAGATCCGTGAACAGTCTGCTTTCCAGAAGTCACATATAAAGTGCAGCATTGCACTGGATAACCAACTTCCATTTTTGAGCAATCTACACTGTCATTTCTATGAGGATGGACCCATGACTGAACCATATAGACTCGGAACTACTCTGGCTGCTAACGGAGACACAATAGTTTGTGCCACTAGGGCAAAAGCAGCAAGACCCTGGGTTACTAGGATGGTCCTTTTTCCATAAACCACCTGTTGTGGCTTTTGATTTTTTTTAAACCTTCTTCATTCTGAAAAGCAGTGAATGACATGTTTAAAATACAATCTGTGTATGATGTGAAGCACTGATTTCACAGACACTGGAAGTCCTCATGATTTGTGGAAAAATATGCTTACTTATAAGAATTTTTGTACTGACTGTCACGGTTTAACACTGGCCCGGCAATTAAACCGAAAAACAGATTTTATTATTAATCCCCCTCTCCTCCTTGATAAGGAAAGGAGAGAGAATAAGGGAAAGAGACTTATGGGTTGGAAACTAAACTACACAACTTTAATGAAACAGGAATGATAAATAGGAAAAATTACTAAATATATACAAATATACAAATATACAGGAAAAGATTGATCCCACGTTCCTCCCCCCTTTCCCCCAATAACTCTCACGTCACCACGGAGGCTGCAGGGCAGCCCTGGGAAAGTCCAGGCTGGACCCTGGGGTCAGGAGCAGTCGGGAACTGGAGGCAGGAACACACAGATTCAGGCTGGCACGGATCAGGACCACAGGCAGACGAACAGGCAGAATCCTCCCAGGATGCTGAAGCAAACAGGGAACGGGTGAAGGAAGAGCAGGAAGGAGGGAAGGGGCAGGAAAGGAGCAGAAAAGGTGTTGACCCTCGTGATCCCTCAAATTTATACTGAGTATGACGTGTATGGGATGGAATACTCTGTTTGGTCAGTTCTGGCATCTATCTTGTCTCGGGCCTCCCCAGAGGAGGGGTTCAGGTGGGACCTCTTTGCTCCTTCTGCAGGGTAAAATGTTTTCTTCAGAGCTGAGCAGTGTCCTTGAGTTTGCATACCAGTCTCTGTCAGTAACTATAAACATCCAGTGTTATCAGTCCTAGAAGCAGACACTGTCTGAGAAACTTCTGTTAATTTCAGCAAGTGCAACCACTTACAAGAAACTTAGCTGAAAGCAAAAGTACAAACCAGAAAATCACCTTTATCCTGGCCCAAACCAGGACACTGACATAGAGATTTTTTCTACAGTTATCTCCCAAAATAAGATAAATAAGAATTCTTCTTACTTTGCTGGTATTATGCCTTGTGATATCTTGATCTCTCTGATACACCACAGAAAAAATTACCTATCATTATTATTTTTAGCATAGTTATCATCAGGCCTTGATGACCAGTTTGAATGGAGACAACCCAGAGAAGAGAGATTTTCTGGCCCAACTAGTAATTAATATTGTACCACTTGAACACGTAATATTTCTAAATACTAATAAGGTGCTTGCTGAGATTTCTTGAAATGTGGTGCTTACTTTACACACTGGGCTTTACTAATTACTTAGGAAAAAATATTTATTGGATTTAGAGCTAATCTTTGGATGTTTAGCATACACTGAATTATAACTATCACTTCACTATCTTAGCTGGATGATTTGTTGTAACATAAACTTGTACCTCAATTTACACCTTTGCAAAATGAGAAATAATATTGCAACAGAGTGTTCTAAGATTTAGGTGAAGTTTATTCAAATACTACATACTTAGACCTTTCCTCCCACTACTCCAGTGATGTCAGCTTTAATTTTCTTTCAGCAAACTGACATTTCTGGTTCATGAAGTGCCAAAATACATTCTCAGTCCTAAACAAATTTAAAAATACATGACACTAATGTAAGGATAAAGAATAATACCCATAAAAACAAATGAGAGGATTTTAATAAGAACTTCTGCATATATTTCAGCATCTAAGAGCTTTCCTAGGAATTAAATTTGCAAAACAAATTTTCTAGTCTCAGTTTTCAGAAGAGGTAATTATCAAGTAGCAGACCAATGTCTCACCACATGCAAAATGTTAGAGAAGTTAGAAAACAACATTTATGATTTAGATTAAACTTTATAACTTTGATATATTCTGTGGAAGTAATAGTTTCCAATATACATCTTCTTTTCCTCTGTATAAATATCAGCTGTCTTTTTGGGTTTTGGTCTTCTTCCGTTTAACAAATAGGATGAAATTCATCACAGTAATTCAGAAAGAAACATATTTGTGTTTTACTCCATGCTGTACATTTTCAATATAAGACCTCAAGAACAGTTGTACCTGATTAACCCAGAGGGCTGTTTAATATATGGTCCTATATCTCTAGGGTAAGGCAATAATGGATACTCAAGAAATATATATATTAAATAGTACAAATACACAAAAGTTGTCTGTTCCTTTTATATTTCAGCCAGCAATGGTTTAAGAGCTTCTTGACCTGATGACTACCTGGCAGACTGTGATCTTCAGTTGACACCAGTGGACTTGTTACCATAAATTTGACTAATATTTCTCAATATGCTGTGGTGAGAAAATTCACGATTTCATTATGAATTGGATAAAAAATATTTCCATTTTACTATTTTTTTCATCTTGATGATATTATTGGATACACTCAATATTGAGGGGCAAATGGTGAATGCTTATTTCTTATTCATTCTTTCATTTTATAGTCTCAGTCATCTTTTTACTAAGTTGGAAAACTATAGTTTATTTGTTCTCTGTTCATAAGCAAGCCTCTCACATATTTGAAAAATAAGTTGGTTAGCTTTAGTTTGCCAAATTGTTAATCAAAATATTTTCAGCCTGACCTCCTAGGATTTTGCATCTAATTTGTCAGTGTTTCTTCTTTCATTACTTTTTCACGCTGACAGAATTTATAATTTCTAAACAGTGTCTCTCTTTTTAGTCGCATCCACTAGCTCACAGTCAACCTCCATCAATTGTTGTGTTTGCTTCTTTCCATTTTGGTGGTTTACTTTTTTTTTCAGTCAGCATGCATGAACACTGAACCACTGATATGTTCTAGCCTCTACTTTTAACATCTTTGTAATTAGCATTCTCATTAAAATATTATTCTCTTTTTCTTTAAAATAAACAATACTATGTGCATTTTAGATATCCATCTAAGGTAATGAATTCTACACATTGCTCACTATGACAGAATGGTTCTTTAAGAGCTACATCTAGAACTATGTCCTGCACTGCCTAGCATAAAATCAAGGATTGCTTCCCTTCTTGTAAGTTTCCTGAGTAACAGAGAGTTGTAATGCTTTTTTCAAGTAACAACTGTTTTTGTTATTCAAAAACATAGTTTCTGTACTATGTCTCTAAATGACATTAATCTTGCTTACCTGGGTAAATGATCAAGCTAAAGGACCAAATGTACTGTTGCTGTTCCTTTCAGTTTCACTGATCTTTTTGTGGTTATAACAGCTGCCTGAGTCAGCTTGCCTAATTTTCTGAACACTTCCTACTGGGGCAGGGAAGTTTAATTAATTTTAAATGTACGGTAGACTTGGACAGCATTAATCTATTTACTTAAGGTATCCTCTAGAATAGTCTATACTATACTCTGGAATTATATAAAATCTTTATGGAATTCCCTCTGTATAGGAGGAATCCCAGTCTGGATTGTGGAGTGCATGGCTAACTTGAAGGCCATCCTTCTGATGACTCTTCAGGCAGAGATGCTTTCTGGTGCCTAAGGAGCAGAATCTCATTCTGTGCTTCACCACCCAAAGCACTTCCTGCAGGAGGCTGTTCATAGGCAAATAGAAGTTTTTCAACTGTAATTTCTGGGTTTCTAAAGCACTAACCTTGACACACTGAGTATCTGTGTGGTATAACAAGGGGTTTGATTCTCTATTTAATAAATTTCAATATAATATAATTAGATTGTGAAAGGATCAAACATGCATTTTTGATTTTGATATTCCACACAGCCATGTGGAGTACATTAATACAGAGGGTCCAGATATGTTTTGTCATCTGTGCAAAAGGAAAACCATACCTCATCTTGTTTTACAATCTACCTTAAAATTTACAGAACACAGAAGAGTTGTTTTTATGGTCAAAACTGGTTGCTTTATGGGGGTGTCCTGGTTCGCGCTACAGGTGGACAGAAACGCAAATTGTTTGGTCATAGGGAGAAAGAGAAACTAAAGGTCCTGCCCAGTATATTTCATTTCATCCTCTACAGTTTTTCAGACATGTAAAATAGTTTCTGATGGCCACAAATCTGGTGGCCAATAGTATGTTGCAGCAAAAATATTTTAAGACAATGAAGCTAAAGCAATCTGCCTCCTGGGTGTTCTTCCCTCTCCATAACCCAACATTTAGAATCATGTTGAAAAATCTGCACCTTCCCAACTCATGGATGCCAGTTTTAACACACCCATGGGTTTCTAAAGTCTCATTTGTACACCAGACAAATCACCTGATTTAAGTTAATCATTTAAAGCTTCCAGTTTTGTTCAGGGTGCTAGAATGAATCTGGAATCACCACCCAAAGCTAAATCATTGTAAATTACTCAAGAAAAGGATTAAATGATTCTTAGTTAAATGAAGCTAGAACACAATCTCTAATTCATCTGTAATTTATGTAATATAAGTATTTTGGTAGACCAGGCTTTTTTTTAATTTGCATTTTAACACAGATTAAAAATGGAACAGATTTCTATATACTGCTTGCGATTACACACAATTTTTTTAATAGTATCTGTAAATATTTCAGCAGGATTTTTTATTAACATTTTACTCCCTTTTACTTTAGTTTGTCAGGTTCTGCGTCACTCCTGGCTAGTTTAACTAATCTGATTCATATTCCACACTTGGTTTTCAGTCTCATATTTACAATTGTTTTTTTAGTTTCTGTTCCTCATTGACTAAATTTTGTTCATACTTTCAGCTGCCTGTTGCTGAAAAGGCCTAATTTCAAAGCAGAGGCACGAGGGCTGAGGGCTGGAATGCTGGCATGGCTGGTTAGTGGTCCAGACAGAATTTTGACTATTTACTGACAGTTGTCTACAAGTCACCTCTAGATGTAAGGGGGTTTCTCATATTTCCTAGAGGAGAGAATTTAGCACGTATGCACCCATATCTTTAGTTATTCTCTTCTGAAATAAAGAGAAATTATATTGGGTCAGAAGACAGCATACAGACTACACAAATGTATTATTTATGAGTGCTGCTTAGGATGGCCTTTGGGAAGCACACAGGAGAACATATTCCAGGCCCTTAGGAGCTTACATGTTACTAGCAGACCTGACAAAACCGGTGGGAGCTGCAAAACAATAGACAGAGAAATCAAAAAACCGTCAGATGTAGTTTTCAAGATCAAAGGTAAATCAGGTATTTTGTCAGATGTCTTCTTCCAAAATATGTCCTCACTCTGCTAAGTAATCCACTCCAAGTCAGTAGAATTTCCTCACATGGCAAAAAAAGCCTCTGAACTATTTTCACAATCACCTCGCCTTTTTTCAGCCTCCAACTTGCATCATGTCCAAGTCCTCCCACACATGGTTCTCCCCACCACGCCTTGGATTTCACATCCCATAAAGACATGGCTCCCCAGTTCTTGCCAGGTCTAACATCCCACGAGTAAAAGAAAAGATACCTCTCTGACATCCATATCTGATCTCACTGAATTTGGATACCTGAACTTCTCTTTCTATATCCAGATATGTCAGAAGACTCAGTGGCTTCAACTGAAGAGTAAGGAGGTCATAACACTTTGTTGCTATGTTGAAGGTTGGATGGCTGAACCACTAACATTCTCATTTTCTACTAGAATTACTTCTAATCTTACCTCAACCTGACAATTTTGATGGTACAGTTTGTATAGATGGCTGGTAAACTTTAAAAATCAGTAGACATGTGCTAGATACAGTATTCCAAATGTTGTTTTCATAGTAAATAGGGAATACTTTATGGAAAATTATGTCTTATATAAACCCAATAGAGAGTCTTCAAAGGTCAGTGATCACCGAAGGCTTATAATATCATGGAAGGCCCATTAAAAAATTTGTAGTCAAAATGCAGTGCTTCAGACTCCACAGAACAACTGAAAGACGAGGACCCTTCACTTCATAGTTTATCCACAGCTGCAAGAAGAGACATTGGATATTCTAGAATTCAGCTAGTGATTTGTATTAAAGATATAAAATATATATAAAATATATTAAATAAACTATATAAAGATCATGTTAAGGTCCATGTGGCCTTCATGTACTGGAAGCTTTAAGAGGGTCCAAAGGTATTTATACTTTCTAACTTTGGGGCCCTATTTTTAATGCCATTTCTTCTAGCTCTTTTTATTCCCAGGATTTACAGGCTTTCAGAAAGAGGACAGACTACCTATGTATAAGAGATTTTTGATAAGGCTGCAACTGTCTACATTCTTTGCATTTTTCAGTCTGTTTCCTGCTAACATGATTTGAATAAGCCAGTTACACTGAAATCTGGTCCACCATCATGCAACTAAGTTCATGAGTGTAGATTCCTCTGCCTTCTGTAGAATTGGATTCCTCCATCTTCTGTGGAATTGTGGGGAGTAAAACTGGTCTGCCATTTGGTTGTATAAGGTGTCTGCAGAGTATGTTTGTGTTATGTTTTGTACTCGTTTCTGAGGTTCCATTTGCACTACAGTGCAAGAAGATTTCAGGCACATAGGACATTTGAAGAATATAAACAAATCCTGTATAAAGTACTAAAATGCTAAAACTACAAGCTGAATTCTGTTTTCCAGGTGCAGGATGCAAACACACAGTTTAAACATGGAGTTTAAGTGCAAGATTTTCTGAAAACTGCCCTGGAAAATATCACTGGGAGCTTGATGAAAATATCCCCAAATGGCAATTGTGTACATTTTAAAACTAATCAAAAATGCTATTACAAGATTTGTTTCATTTAGCTGTTAACTCTATTTATCAGTAGAATCATATGAAAATGACTTTTCAATGTCATGGGACTCCTTGGTGCTCTTTAAATGCTAGTGACCTTAAGAGAGAAAAATTTTTCCAACCACCTCTTCTTCACACACTGGCACTTGACAGCAGTTTAAGTGCCTGGCCTTTGTGTGATACACTTGCTTCACTTTTCAGGAGGGATACCATATGAAGTCAAACAATTGGGATTTCTTTGGGAAACTATGGCAGGCAAAACCAACAATCCCTACTCCACTTGAAGGAGACAATACCACTGTATGGCTCTATGTGCAGGGTGATGCTCACTTCTGAATTCCACAGTTAGTCTGTAAACAATGGAGATGTGGGCTAAATGGAGAGACTTGGCAGGTTTGCTGAGGTAAGGGTTGCTGGAAACAAACAGGACCAAATATAAATGCCTTGGTATGTGAACACCTACAACAACAATTATCCACTCCCTCTCAAGTTTAGCAGGTTGAGTTCCCACATTATAATGCTCTTAATTTTGGGAGGAAGCCAGGTATCAAATTATTTTCTAGAGAGGAAAGAAAAACTCCAAGCCACTTAGTACCTCAGTGAATTAAAAAAGCTCATTTTTTTCTAAAGATTCAAAACCAATTTCTACACAGCAATTTTTATCTCAGCTTCCTTTTCTTTCACAGACAAAGCATACAACTGCAACTGCCTACACAGACATGCAAGCTGTTGGAATGAACAGCTTTGGACATGAGATCATGATCACACTGAAACAAATACCACAGACAGTCAGACATTGGAATGGTCTCCCAGGAGAAATGATAGATTTCCCCACTGTGGAAAGCTTTATGTCTCAGCTCGAGGAGGTGTTGAAAGATACAACATAAAAAATAATATTAGAAGGGTTGAACCAGATGATCCTTGAGGTCTCTTCCAACTTAACATTCTATGATTCTATTATTCAAATATGAATTTTACTTTAAAAAAAAAAATCTCTTGAAGATAGTACAGAGCCTCATTATACTAAATAACTTTAGAAATAATGTGCATATACCAGAAAAAGACTTTTTTTAAGAGTACAGTTCATAGAATTGTAGAGTTATAGAATGGTTTGTGCTGGAAGGGACCTCAAAGACCATCTAGTTCCAACCTCTGTGAATGGGCAGGGACATCTTCTACTAGACCAGGTTGCTCAAAGTCCTGTTCAACCTGGCCTTGAACACTTCCAGGGAAGGGGCATTCACAGCTTCTCTGGGCAACCCTGTACAGTGTGAACCCTGTATGGTGTTCAGTGTCTCACCAACCCCATAGTGAAGAATTTCTTCCTAATATCTAATCTAAATTTATCATCTCCCAGTTTAAAGCCATTATCTCTTGCCCTATCACTACAAGTCCCTGTAAAAAGTGCCTCCCCATCTTTCTTTTTTCTGAAGGTATGCTCCCTTCAGGTACTGGAAGGCAGTTACCTGACATTCAGTTATTTTACCACATACATTGCCATAATAATGAACCTAAAATAAGAATGACTATAAAATTACCTTTATGGCATCATGACAAAACCAAATCTCCCTTACGCTGTAACATTAAGAAATCACAGGAAAAGAAAACAAAAATAATTAATAAATCCTTGCAGCGCTCAGTTTTAATCCTCTACTTATATGAATGTCACTTCCTTTTGTTTCTAAGTGAAAACAGATTCTTTCTAAGTCTCAGCCCTTGATGCAAGTTCTTTTCATATTTCCTTTTAGTAGTTGTGAAGCACCCTGTAAAATCTTTGATTGCAATCCAAAATTACCCTACAGAGGAAGTTTTTTTCATTATGTACTTACAATGGTTACACAAAATCTTAAGATATGTGGATCACTGTCTCCCTCAGTTTCCCATTTTTTTCTCTTGTAATTTTATGTCATTAAAAGCAGAGCAAGGAATAACAGGCATAAAAATTTGTTGCATATCCTTTTTAATAAACATGAAAATTATTTTTGCATAAATACTTTTTTGTCTTAATAACCTCTCCTAATTTTTCTTCTCCCTATGCATCCTTTTTTCTGACACAAATGTTTTGTAGTAGCTACAACTTAAGTTTTCCAAGATATCCAAAACCCAATATCTGAACTGTTATACACAAAGCCCAAGACTCCTTGTATGAGTTAACAGTGCTCATATACAAATCCATGTCAGGAGTCCATATAGCAAAATTTCTGTGCACCAAAATGGTAACTGTGACAAGCAGCTCTAGCCTTTAAATCAGGACTCCCATTTCAGTTAAATATGTTTTTCTCTGATAGGAACAGTGACTCAGTATGATCTCAAGATAGCAGAAAAAACCCCAACTACTGTACACAGATTTCACGAGGAACTCAAGAACAAAGAAGAGGACATTTGATCTTACAAATACTTTTCCCAAACCTTCTATTTCCTTCTGCTGCAGGAATTCTATATGCTGCATATTCAAATCAACAGGACTTCACACATGCTTGAAGACAAGCAAGTGCACAATGGCTTTCTGACCTTGAGGCTATCCTTTACGTTTTTATTAAAAAGGAGAAGCTTGTAATCTGATGTTAAATAGTCATCCAGACCTCAAGAACTACTCAGCTTTTTCTCAGTCAGCTCTGTTTGACTGATGACCTCGGGTTTGGCAAGCCTGATTTTTGTGAAAAAAACTTCCTGTACAGTATGTCAAAGCTGGTATGTCCACTAGTTCTACTAAGAACACAGATGATAGCCCTGCAGGCAAAAGAAGCAAATCTGCTGCAGATTAGAGACAGGTTCATTTATGTGGCACACAAATGCTGTTTCTAATACAAATAGCTGGGAAAAATGCATGACAGAACTAAATAACAGAAATTCTTCCTCAGTGACAATGACTACACCACCATTTATCAGCAATGCAAGGTTTGCAATACCATCACTGGGGTGCAATTCAACTTTAAATACTCTTACACTATAAATCATAAAATGACTACACAGCACATTAATTTCATTTCTCTTTTTCATGCAATATTTTGTTTTGTTTTAATGGTGATATGAAAATTTTTAGCCATGAGCAACTTGTTACTCACTGTGTTTATGAACTGAAGACATACTTAATTAAAGTCGTTGTCAAAAATAACTAACGCTCATTAGTACTTTGGGGATCCCAAAATATAACTCTATCAAGATATGAAATATACAATTATTTATGTAAATATTTTATAAGCTGCTTTGTGCTCCCACCCATCTTTTTTTCCTACTCTGATGCAGATATTTCAAAATCAATTTAAAGTGCTTTTTGCATCAGAATAAATTGCCTCAGAGCTGCCATTTTAATAATGCATAACTTCCTACTGAAACTAAAAATATTTAAATCATAATGAAAAAAAACCCCAAACATTCAGAGGGGGTGGAGGCTGTCCTGCATACTACTAGAACAAATTTCTTGTCTGATGTATATTCCCAATACTTTGGTCAGTACCTTCAGCTGCCAGCACCATACAATCATTTTAACCCTTCTTGGTCCCTACTTTTGCATCCTCTCTGGACTGGGGACTCTTGCTCTGCTCAGGCAGGCTCTGCATTGAATTCATTATCCAGTTCACTTCCGTAAGAACAAGACTGTATTTCACAACACCACTTACAGCCCATGTGCTCTGTGTGCCCATCTCATTCACTGAAACAAAAAAATGGTGCATAACATGCTTCACTTTGGACACAATCACTCCAAAACATAAGGCTGGCCAGACTGTGAGAAAGAGCAGCAGTAGAGAACAGAGATGAGTATTGCGTTTCTTCAGGTTTAATGTCTGGGATCTGACAGGCATGTGAGGGCAAGAGAGATAACACAGCATGTAGGTTCAAACCTTAGGAAAGAAATCTGAATTTCTTGTGCTAAAAACAACCAATAAAACCCCCAAACCAACTACACCTTTGTCCAAACCTCACAACATATCAGACATTACTTGGCCCAACCCTTTTAACACCTTTTCTTTCTCTTTCTCCCTGCTCCCCATGGGAATTCAGCAGCCAGGGACCTCTCCCTTCTGCAGCTGATTTGGCAAGTTTACATGGGAAATGTAATAAGATACAGGAGCACCAAAAGCAGGTTCTTTCTCTGAAAATTTTAACAGACCCAGTGAATCTCCTTCCCCTGTGAGAAAATTGCAATCAGATCTCAGTTTTGTAATCCAAATAACAACTTACATAACAGCCACACCATCCATGCTGGTGGGCCAAGGCCTTACAGTCAGGGGACACGTAATGTTATCTCATCAAGAGATTAGCACAGAGATTTCCCCCCCGCCCCCATCCTTTATTTGCAGTAGAGCCTCAAACTATCCAAACCTTTCCATTGTTGGAACTTTAAGCAACACAATCACTTCACATTTCCTTACCAGGGAACTGTACCCACCTCTTCCCTTTTCCCTCCCTCTTCTAAGACATGCACTGACATCAGGAAATTATGTTTAGTATACTAAAGTTGGGGAGGCACAAACATTTCTGAAAAAAACATGCATTCCTTCCTGTTCGACAGTTTAATAGTGTTTGATTTGACATGACTATTGGTTTACACACTTCAAATTATTTTTAAACTGATACCTTCCAAAAAAGGAAGGAATTAAAAAAATGTTCTTGTATATTCTGCATGACTAAGTAATGCATTCTTTTTTTTCACTAGTCACAATCTGATTTCATGCCTTGGTGCTAACAGTCGTGAACAAAAATCAACTCCAGTATAGTAGCATTTATGAGGAACAATCTGGCCTCCACCTAACCCTGCAGATAATTATGCTAAAACAATTGTGATGAGCATTCAGCTAACTAGCTCTAACAAGGAAAGACTGCTGCTGCCATTCATCAAAAAGGCCATTTGTATAATGAGGAGAGATGGCTACTGACATATTTCAGCAGGGGAGGCCTTCCTGCTGGGAGCTTCTTTCAAAATCCCAAATTTTATCCGTTTAAAAAGCAAACATTATGCTCCCTTTGGTTTGCCTGGTGATCTGAGGAGCAGAAATTTAAGTCATATAGTACCTCCCAAGTTGAAATAGAGACATGGAAGAGATTCCTAAAGAGAAAAAATATCATAGTGTTCACATCATGGTAATCTTCAGTCCCCTGAAAGGACTAATCTTAATTATGAATTATATGACTGCTGTCAGTCAGGGAGAGCAAATCCTCTGCTTTCTGTAAGAATCTTCTAATCTGATTATTGATTTACAATGCAGGTGATTATTCAAAGAATGTGAATCTCAAGGAATCTGAATGTCCTGACTGTACAGACTGTAAAACAGCCATTTAGAAGAAAATTCTTTGCTTCAAATAAATGGACAATTTAAAAACATATTTAAGCTAGCAAATATTATGTGCCAGAATAAAATGGAAGACATGTCACCCATTTCTTCTGTTTTTGTAGGCAGTCTCTAATACAACAATCAGTTTATCAGAACAGAGATCATAGCCTTTTTTCTAAAATAACACCAATTGGAAAAATAAGATGGCCATGGGCCAGTGAAGTACAAATTGATACAAAAAGTGTTGTACTGGTTTGTGTTTCCTCTCTGAATCCAATTTCTCCTATTCAAAAGTTGTAGTTGTCATGATAATGCGATATATTTTAATTTACATGTGAGAAGTATATAAAGATGGTGTCTTTTCACAGAAAAATGGAAACAAAGGAAGGATATTCAGCCTTTCCCAAAGACTTTCTGTTGCAAGCAACAAAGTTGCAGATAACTCCCATGGCATAAACACTCTTGACCATTAGACCACTGTACGTTTTCTCATATCTATCTTTGTTACCAACAAATGTGCTTTTTCTGATTATTGAAAAAATGCCATGGTGAACAGAGGAGTTTTACAGATTAACTCGTAAGAACTGTGTTCAAAATTTCTCCAAGATGGTCTTTTGTCAGCTGCTAAAGGCAATGGAAACCACAAGCAACAAAACTCCAGCTGCTCTGCTTCTGGGAAGTCAGAGGCTTCTCTCTTTGTTGACTTTGCCCATGTAGGGGGATGTATTGACTCTCTGAAAAAGTTCACTAACAACTCCAGCACTATAAGGCAAAGAAGATGCTAACATAATAGGTGAAAAAGAAAACTCCTGGAGGAGAAGGAAATTCAATGGGACATTTGTAAAAGCAAACATGAACTCAGTGAAACTAATCTCCATAGGTTTCTTCTACAGTCCATATAGGGTATAAAGTTTGTACACAAAGTTACTCAGAGCAGGAGCTTGGGAGCCATTTCTGGAACAACCAATCTTTCCCCATAGATTGTGTAAGAGACATACAGAAAATAGTTTCATTAGCCTAAAATTTACCTCTCAGTATATTCTCCACAAAGACCCTACTCCCTAATGATTGTGTAAAGGAAGTTATTATTTTCCAAAAGGTCAGTTTCAGAGAAGCATTCTGGGATGCTAAAACCTATAGCAGAAAATTGGAAAACCATCTGAAGGCAAAAAAGTTTTGCATTGTGCTGGACCTTGTTGTCAAAAAGGGTTTGAAATCCTCATTTAGATTTAAAATAAGGCCATGTTTTTTCAGTACTGACTGTAAAATGAGTCCATGAGTCTTTTATGGTTTCAGTCATTAATTACACTATCTAGAAATAGACTATGACATGTAAACTTAAGACATGAAATTTTAAATCTAAAAATTTGACAGGCATACACCCATGTTTCAATTACATAAACGGGACTCCATTATGGAACTGTGTATTTCTACTGAACTACCCCTCCTCATGCTGAAGTCATTGGAAGAGGGTGATAATAATGTACTGGTTTCCCTCATGTGTTTGAATGCAGTTGAAACTTCCACGGCTTGCTGAGTGCCATTAGGCAGCAGATAACTAATGTTGTATCTTGCATAAAAACTGTTAGTTGAAGCCAGTTACAAACTCATGGGCTTCTTTTGGCACAACATGGGTTTTGCTACATACATCTCTAAGTCAATGATCTCTGTGAAAGGCAATCTGTTAGCTGTGTTTATACTGTGTATTCCTAGTACTGATCTATGTTTTCTTGGTGCTATGTGAAAAATGAGGAAATAGAAATGGAAAGACTATTTGACTTTCCTTGTGGTCATCACTAATTTGATTATGATACTAGAACCAAAATCAAAGGAGCATAGTAAAAGGCCTGTATCTAATCCTTTCCCACGTTCAGCCTTACCTTGATCTCTGAAATACTTTTGTTCTTTCCTTAGGGCATGAATACTTGGTATTATAAAATTTACATGTCTATATTTTTGTAGGAGAGGCAAATGAAGATAAAAATTCATAACAACAAACTTCCATACTGAAAACATAATTTCATATTTGTAGCCACACTGAACTATTGGAAAATCAAACTCATTGCAGCTACATGTAAGTGGTCACAGAAATACGTCTTGGCTCAAAAACCAGTCATGAAGTACAGTTTTGCCTCAATAAAACCAACTCTCTCCGACATTTGGAGCCAGTAACAATAATTTACTGTAAGCACAGCCTTTGGGACTATATAACATTCAAATACAAAGAAACCAAACCCCCTCACATTTCTCTCTGAGCTAATAATAAAACAAAAAGAACAGGGTGGTGCCTTGTTGGCAGCACCACCAGATTGCACTGATCTCTGTCATTTTTTGGCAAATAATGAATCAAGTCAGCCCCTCTAAAAAGCTAATGCAAGTTTAGAGATATGCTATTAGTATAGAGATAAAAATATTGCTTTGTTGTTTACAGAAAGCACTTTCTCAGATTATTCTATTTGAAGTCAATTAGGAGAATCCTCTGATCTTACTGGCATGTGTTCTCACACCAAACACTGTGCTGTTATCACTAACCCAGAAGAATGCAGATAGCCTGGGAGAATGCATAGGACAATTTAAAGACCTCTTCACTATCTGTGATGATGCTCATGGCTTATACATCTGCATTATAAAGTGATATCAAAATTATTACTTCTAACAATTATCCAAACAAGAAAAGGTTGTAGAGTACCTGCTAATTTTCACAGTACAATTGATGTGTCTGTTAGGCATTGTGGTTCCACCCAGTGTTTTTAATTTCCAGTATACTTTCTGAAACCTTACCAGTTCCCAAACACACTACTGCTTTGAAGAAAAAAGCAACTAAACAGAGAATGAGAATGTCAATGATATTTTCTTATCCATTTTTAACGTGCCTTTTTGTTGTTTGTGTTCATTGCTCTCACAAACTCAACTACGAACAATTTCCTGTCCAATTTGGTGATACTGAAAGAGCATTTAATATGTGAAGCTTTTACCTATACTAATTGTCCACACCATGACCACGTTACACACATATACTGCCTCATCTGTATGAGCACAGTAACTTCTGTATGAACACAAGGCCATCATGTAGACAGGAAAAGACAAGCTTAGGAACTCCCATACTAGGTTGCAAACACTAAAATACATGTGCATGGGAAATCTGAAAGAATTCTGAAGTAGAGGTGATGTTCTCTGTTACCTCAGCTTTCTTAGCTGCTCCTTTTCAAATTGTTTCTCTTAAAATGCTAAAGCCCACCCTGCCCACTCAAGGGAATGCCTCTAGCTACAAGGCTGCAACAGAATATGGCACATATGCTGCCACCTCTGTTATTTCTGAAAACAAGTAAGGTTAGATCAGGTTTTTATTTGCTCATGTTCACTGATGTTGATCAAAGTACACAACTGTCATTCATGGTTACCCTTATTACCATAAATTGCAAAAAGGAGAATATTGGCAAGAAACTTTTAAAAGGATGAGATTACTACTGCTCCAAGTGCTATGATGCAAGCATAAGAAATAAAAGACTTTTTCACTAATAAAATCAAATGAAGAGGCAAATATTAATCAGAGAACAAGAAAGAAGATAACTTCAAGGTCTGTTAAGGGCATTTAAGAGGCCACTGGCAGGCTAACAATGTTACAAGTTACAGCATCTGCCTTGTAAGTTTACTATGTTGCTCTGTGTATCAGCACCCCTATTGAATACGGCCCTTTCTGTTTGCAGTCTTTCCTCCTGTTGAAGGATTCAGAAGTCTGGAAGACTCCATCTTTTAAAAACATCTTGCAAAACATAAAGTGCAAGATCAGAGGGAAAGAAGACAAGGATTTTCAGGTTTTGTAAGCAAGTTGTTGGACTCCTAGAGCTGCCAAGTTTCATCATATGCATTCTGATTTTGTGCCTACATGAAAAACACAAATTGATTTCAGTCTTAATTTGATATTTACCTGTCTAAGCCTAGGATTTATATTCATGCCATTTTCTTTCTCTGACTCTTCAACAACACTTTATTAAGCTTCTGATACAGAAAATCTCTTTACTAAGTTACTGAATACTGAGCACTATAACAGGGGCCATTGTCTATTCTTCTATCTACATACCACCAGATATCTCTGGGGAATAACACTGAGACATCAGCCTGGAGTTTGAATGTAAACACAGGAGCAATAATGTTAGTAATAAATACTGTTAGGCAAAATACAGGGCAATTTTGCAGAGCCAGCAGTTTTTCACTGATTTTCACAAGCCAACATGTACAATGGAATCTGTCTCTGCTACACATGCACATGCACGTGCAAATAGCTAGCACACTATTTACATAGCTATGTCAGATAAAGTAATCATAAAATATAATTTTATCTAGCACATGGACAAAGTCTCAACATCCAGTGAGGTCACTAAAAGACAAATGACTTTCTCTACTGGTTCATCTTCAGGTATGCTGAGCTGACTTTTTTTGGGTCCAAGAAATGTTGTACATCTGCTTTCTAAAATGATCTCTCAGACTTGGTTTTCAGTATTGCTGCCGATTTCTGGGAATCTGTGCCAGTACTACATTCCTACTGTGAAGCCAGGATGGAAATTACGAAACTGATCTATCATTCTCTTTTTTAGCAAACATGAATCATAATTTTAAAGGTCTTGTCGGTAACACGAAAAATCTTTTTACTTGTGGACTGCGTGGTCTACTTGCTAAAGTATCCTCTTCAAACAGGTCCATGTTCACCTGGCTCTGGAGAGATGAATGAGCAACGAGATGAATAAAGACTCATTTAGTTTGAACATTAATTCACCAGGAAAAAAATCTTTTTGCAGTGGTTTATTTTAACTATTGACTGAAAATTAGCCAATATGATGTTTTTTAAGACTAACCTTGTATTTATGCTTCTAATTGTTGTTAAACTTGATATAATTAACTGAAAACAGTCATGAATAAAAAGCAAATATTTACTTTATACTTGTGCTAATCACCATAAATGAAGTAGAGGTATGTGTACAACATACCAAGCATATCTTCAGCATTTTATAGCAACACAATTGGATAGAATTTATCCTACACTCTAAAGCATAAATTTTTTTATAGATAAGAATATGATAAACAAGACATTCTTGTGAATTTGTAAGGCAATCTGTTCAATGTTCCTGAGCAGACTATGCACAATAAATACTGTACTGCCCAAATTAGAATTGAAAATACTCTACTTATCCACTTTTATCCTCAGCTACCATCTTTTCTTCTTTTCTTGCTGATAAACAAATATGTCCTTTGATTTCAAGTCTACAGAAAATATTTCATCACCTACTATTCCTTTTGCATACATTTCACATATTTGGGGATATAAGTGAGGATTTTAAAAAAATACTGATGATTGAAAAGATCTGTTAAATGATATTTAAACAGATTTAAATTACAACAAAAATCTTAAGTGAATAAAACAAAACCAGTCAGAACACAGACATCTTCCAGAGTCTGCAAGCAGACTAAAATGAAAGTTCTAGAGTGCTGGTCACAGAAATAACTGTGGAGATTAGGTAAGGTAATTTAAATGCCTCTGCTGATAATTATTTCACTATTTGTTCTAGTAGAAAGAAAAAGAAGTCTAAGACAATTAATGTGCTTATTCTATAGTTCCTATTTGTAATGCTCACCTCTCTGACAGAAACCCAAAAGTATCTTTTCTGATTGTCAATTTCAAAGCTTTTGTCAAGTCATGATGGCATAAATTACAATTTTCTTCAGATGCACTGGTGTTCTCAGGTCTGTATAGAGCTTATGCATCCAGATATGAAATTAGAAATGGCGAGACAGATTCTTGTGCTGGTTCTGGAAGGACTTTTCTTTCACTAATTACACCAGGATTTACATCAGCATATGCATGTCTATTTGGACATAGCCTACAGTCTGGCACAGTGTTGCCTGAACATACCATCAGAGAGAATGCTCACCTAACCAGTGAACATCACATTAAGTAACTTAAGATCCTGCTTTGTTTTGAGCTTTTTGGTTGGCACTTACTTTCTTTTCTTTTTGCTAAATCCAGTAAAGCCAAAGAGACATTTGTCACAGAAACTGAGGCAGTATTTCAGCTATGGAATGTACAGGGTCTCTCACACCGCACTGAGATACCTGTCTGCTCCATATTTGCGCTGATTTGTGTTCAGCAACACATACAACAAACTTAACCATTTGGTTTCTCTGCTGTGACTGTTTGCTGAAACTTCACAGAAAAAGCACATCATGGAAGACAAAAGTAAATCATAGGAGACAGTAAGAAGAATACTACAAGTAGATAAAAAGTTTAGATATGTGTTATGCAGAAAAAGAGTATTTAAAGCCAAATTCAAAGCATAGCATAGCATAGCTCATAGCATAAAATGCAATACTTCCTAATCACTAAGTTGGTGTGGCTTCCTTCAAGGAAATTAAAAAAAAATTAAAAAATCTTAGTTTAACTTGTCTGCTGCTGCATAAATTCATGAAACCAACCACAAAAATAGCTGGAGTTTGTTCTTTATTTTATGTGATTTTTTAAATCTCACCATGCTTCTCAGGACAGTATTTATTTTTAAAATATAGATAAAGAATGGCATGAGGTTCCTATTAAAAATAGGGAAAATAAGTACAAAGCAAGTAACTCAAATCTTCTGTTCTTCCAAAACAGAAAATATTTATTATGCATTATCATATCTATCATATTCTTCTTATTATGCTTGTTAGAATATAAATGTATTATTAAAATGTTGCAAAACTGGCACTACTTTCTAATTCTGTGTGATTTTTCAAGAGCTGAGCTGCTGAAGGATATGAAGAGCAACCACAAGTTGAGAGCTAACTGACTTACACAAAAAAGATACCTTATTAAACTTCAGTTTACAGTGCAATAATTTTGCCATTGGAAACACATGCAGGAATCCTATGGCAGATAATAACTGAGATTTGCAAAGTCAGATGAGGGGAGTAGCTCTACAAATTTCATTAAATTTGGTGGAAGTCATGTAGTAAAATCATTTTTGAGAGCTTTAAGAACTTTGAGCAATGTATGTTTTTAAAAGGCAGAATTTGCCCCAGAGTTTAACTAATAAATGGGCAGGTAGCCCCGAATACCAAATGGACTGATTAGTCAGAGACAGCGTTGTCAAGAATTATAGCCAGGAGGAATTGTAGTTCAGATTATATTTTAAAATAGGTCTACATTGATCTGATTGTTGATATCTTCTTCAATGATCTGAAGAACAATTTAAAGAAACCTTTCTAATCTCTCTTGATAGTCAGAAAATGAACAAAACAGAAATTCTCCTCAACCTTCAATAAATACATTAGCAATGACCTTTTAAAATTGAATGGTAAAAGTGAAAAAGTACAAGATGCTCTTCAAAAACTAATGATATAAACAAAAGATCATAGAGTGCAACTTGTTTTTCCTTCTGGAAAAACTGAGTTAACAATCTTCTTTGACCTTGTTTATCTGTTATTCTCTAAAGTGATGCCAAATTATCTGAAGGTCTTTTCCACAGTCAGAGACCCTGAATAGCTGTTAGTTCATAGATACTGCAGATATGGCAAGATATTCACTGCTAAAAACACATCTCTTATCAAACTGCATGACACCACTCTGGATCCTCACTCTATAGAAGTGTATGGAAAGCACATAAAACTAGCAAATCTGCTTTCCATAGTATAGCAGACAATTTTTTAGCAGGTCTTCACCGATGCCTCTAATTTTGTCCTATGTAAAATTTTAGAAAGTGATCATGTGCAACAGGGTCAAGTACTTTTTCACTAAATAATGGCCAGAAGAGGTGAAAATTTTTTCATTATTAGAAAGGCAGAGCTACAGCATTACTGGATTTTCAAAAATCCCATTAATGTCCTAAGCAGAATCCTGGTCTGACAAATCTATCTCCCAGGTGTAATGGTCTGCATGTCACCCTCTCCAAAGTATCTCCCTGCAGGTTCATAGCTGAGGCAATACATAGAAAAACAGGAAAAGATTTTGAAGTGGTTCCTATCTACGCAAAAGCTCAGTACATCCTAAAGAGCCAAGTGAAACACCTACTGGTAAACAAAAGCTCTCTTTAAAGACTAGTGTTTGCATAGCAGGTCATTGCACTTTAATAGAATTCTCACAGCTCTGATGTGCATGCAGTCAGCGAGAGAAATTCCCGTAAGATGTTGCAGAAAAAAAAACCCTCATTCATATATGCAATTGTCTGTTATCAATAGACACCATGTACTTTAATTTATTTTGACTTGTTGGGTTTGACTCACGGCTTTTTCATGCGTTTGCTTTAAAACGGATTAACAAATCTGCGTATGATCTGAACTTTCCGCTTCTATAAAAATAAGCATTCGCCATTCAGTGACAGTCCTCCAAAGGGAAGTACACAGTTTTTCTCACCAACTTGACCCTTCTACCTTACTTTCCCTTTCTCTGATCTCTCATGTAAACTTTTCTCTGGAAAGCTCAGCAAGTAACGCACCCTCATCTAGTCAGACCAGAGAAAACAAGAAGGTGTTTACTCGTGTTTACTTAGGCAAAGAGAAAAAAATAAAGTGTATGCAATCATGTTTAGTGTGTCTCTTTCCCTACCTAGGAGAAAGATTAAGCCAGTGGTATATTTTGACGTACAGCTCTGAAGGACTATGAATTTCTTCCAACTATGAAGATAAATGGGTAGGAGGGATTAAATCTATCAGAACTTCCCATAAATAACCATGATTGAGGGAAAGGCTGAGGTGCAAGTCATCAGTACTACATACAGTAAGATCTTCATAAACATCCTAATTGAGATTGTCTGTCAAAGCTGTTAGTCAACAAGTCAGTTTTGAAGGAAACCAAGTTTCATTACTACCAGTCCTCACACAGTCAGCAGGAACTACTGATTTGGTAACATTTGTAGAACTACAATTGCTGAGTTCAACTGGTCTGGGGCCAGCCTGAAAGGCAGTACTGCATGGCAGATCTTGTTGCTGCTCCCTGAGGCAGGGAAATGCCAGGGCAGTGAAGAGACCTGCCAGGAGCTGGCATCTGTTGCAGGGGGTGCTGACAAGTCCCAGGCATTGCCAGAGCAGCTGTGACCACCACCAAGATGTAAAAAGCCATTCCGGGAGCAAGAGTAACCAGGAACAGCAAACAGAGGGGGCAAACAGAGCATTGGGCACCAGCCAGGGCATGGCGAGGCAGTCTTTGCCACAGTTCACATGGAAGGGTGCACAGGAAGGGCATCATCACCCTACCAGCCCAAGAGGCAAGTTCCATTGGTGGTCATCACCCTCTCAGAAGGATCTTAGCTATGCTATCCACCTAGCAGAAATCCATGAACTCGGTACTTACAAGAATGGACATGGCAACCCAGAGAGAGCTCCCATGAAAACATGCAGCAGTCCAGGCTCTGGCTGCAGAAAGTGCCAGAGCCTTTCCCTGGTAACAGGTGGCAGTACTGGGGACAACTTTGTGAGGTGTGACCAGGTGGATGGTCTGCTCAGCCTGTGGCAGTGATACAAGAGGCAGTAGAAAGACTCAGGAGCATCAGTGAGTGTGAGAAACAGAATGCTGGAACCCTGATTTCCTCTCCTTGAGACAGAAATAGGAAGTGTCAGAAAAAACAAGATCAAAGGCACCCTGTGCCCTCACTCCAACAGGCTGAAGGATTTCACCTAATGTTAAGGAGTGAATGAAGACAAGTGCACACTTGGGGAGGGCACGTGCTCCTTGACCATCTCACCTTCCAAGATGCCTCTTCACAAAGGGTATGAGGCTCTGGATGTAGAAGGGCCAGTCAATTGGTGATGGGGATGACAGTCCATCTATACCAGATTTGTTGCCAAGGTCAGAAAGGCCTACTCCTTGTATCATGACCACCTCCATGAAGAAGAAAGACAGCTCACAGTTGTGGCTGGCTCTTTTCTGAAGGGAACATAGGCCCCAATATGCTGGCCAGACCCTCCTCTTCAGAAGTTCTGCTGCCTTCCTGGCTTCAGGGTTAAGGACATCACTCAAACTTCCTAGCCTTGCACAGTTCTCAGACTACTTCTGCTTTTCTATACGGGTGGTAATGAAGCCACAATGTGTAGTCCAAGGGCAATCAAAAGAGACCTCAGGGCCTGGAATGGTGACTGTATAGGAGCACAGGTTGTAGGGAGTGACAATGGAAAAAAGACAGACCCAGTCTATTCATACATGTCTCTGTGGCTGCTATTACTGCCACAATTCTGTGGGTTTTTATAAGGGGTTTTCCTACACAGCACCAGGCATTGAATGAGTGTTGTGGAATGTCGTAGAATGCCCTGGAATCGGGGTGTGCACAATTCCATGTCTGTGTATAAAATCCCTTATCTAAGGCCAATTACATTGGACCTTACTACTGCCCTTAGGCAGCTGGGATTCGTTCTCTATAGGTAAACACACCAGGTGTCCAGTAATAAGTTATGTTAGTGCTAGGTGGCTGGGGGGTGTGTTCACGCAACCACTATATAAGAATTGTAACTGCGCAATAAACTTAGAAGCTTGTTTATCAATCATATTGATTCGCACGAGTCTTCTCCTCGTCCGCTTTCTACAAATGAGATTCATCTTTCTCAAAGGAGGAAGATGGTCTGCTCACAATCTAACAGGGTGTCACGGTTTAACACTGGCCCGGCAATTAAACCGAATAACAGATTTTTATATTAATCCCCCTCTCCTCCCTGATAAGGAAAGGAGAGAGAATAAGAGAAAGAGGCTTATAGGTTGGAAACTAAACTACACAACTTTAATGAAACAGGAATGATAAATAGGAAAAATTACTAAATATATACAAATATACAAATATACAGGAAAAGATTGATCCCACGTTCCTCCCCCCTTTCCCCCAATAACTCTCACGTCACCACGGAGGCTGCAGGGCAGCCCTGGGAAAGTCCAGGCTGGACCCTGGGGTCAGGAGCAGTCGGGAGCTGGAGGCAGGAACACACAGATTCAGGCTGGCACGGATCAGGACCACAGGCAGACGAACGGACGGAATCCTCCCAGGATGCCGAAGCACACAGGGAACGGGTGAAGGAAGGCAGGACGAGAGGGAAGGAAGCAGGAAGGGAAAGAAAAGGGAAAAAGAAGGTGTCGACCCTCGTGATCCCTCAAATTTATACTGAGTATGACGTGTATGGGATGGAATACTCTGTTTGGTCAGTTCTGGCATCTATCTTGTCTTGGGCCTCCCAAAGGAGGGGTTCAGGTGGGACCTCTTTACTCCTTCTGCAGGGTAAAATGTTCTCCTCAGAAGCAACAGTGTCCTTGGGTCTGCATACCAACTTCTAGCAGTAACTATAAACATCCAGTGTTATCAGTCCTAGAAGCAGACACTGTCTGAGAAACTTGCTGTTAATTTCAGCAAGTGCAGATACTTACAAGAAACTTAGCTGAAAGCAAAAGTACAAACCAGAAAATCACCTTATCCTGGCTCAAACCAGGACACAGGGCTCCCTGACAGAGCTTTGAACTTGAGGGGATAGGGGGATGTTACTGGTTTTGCCCATGAGAATCTGCGGGACAATACTGCAATGTTAGAAGGACAAGGTGTTAGCAAGGAACCTCAGCCTGTTGGTCTGAGACATGACGGCTAAACTGAAGAATGCTTGAAGAGATAAACCAGAGGCTACTGAGGTAATAGGAGGCAAGAAGATATTACTAGTGAAATACCTCAAAAGAATTTAGGGATGTTCCTCTAAGAGTCATAGATTGGTTTTAGTTGCAAAAGACCTTTAAGATTATCAAATCCAACCATTAACTTAATGGTTTTCCCCTAAGCCATGACATTAAGTGCCACTTAATATAAATACTTCTAGGATGGTGACCCAACCACTTCTGTAGGCAGCTTGTTCCAGTGCCTGACAACCCTTTCAGCAAAGAGATTTTTTTCCTAAAATTCAATCTAAACCTCCCCCAGCACAACTTGAGGCCATGTCCTCTTGTATTTCTTGTTGTTACTTGGGAGAAGAGACCAACACCCACCTAGTTAAAATCTTCTTTCAGGAGAAGATGCCTCTGTGAGAAGCTGCTGGAGGTCCCACCTCTGTCCAAGGCCAAGCAGATATGGGAAGTTCAATGTGCCCCTTGAATATGAGTAACATATTCAAGAAAGGAAAACAAAACTGAAAAAATACTAAAAAAACCCAACAAAACACCTGTAGAGGAGAGGAGATTGGAGACCAACGCCAGGGAAAAGACACCAAGGTCAGTGAAGAGAGAGGGGGAAAGGTACCTGAGCAAGCCTGTGGTGAGATGGACGGCTGTCCCCCTCCAATCTATGGAGAAGCACGGTGGAGGAGTCCCTGAGGAAGCACAGTGGAGCAGTTCTTGAAGGACCACATTGGGGTAAATGTGGATTTGTAGCCCCTGAAGTGTCACAGGTGGGCAGATGTGAAGCAGCAGCCTGTGCAGGATCACAGAGAGGGGCAGATGTGGCTCTGCAACCATGGAGGACCCCGTGCCAGAGGAGGTGACTGTTCCTGAAGTATCCGTGATTCTGTGGGCAGCCCAGGCTGGAGCAGTTCCTGAGGGACTGCACCTGGTGGGAGGGAGTCATGTCAGAGGAGTTCATAAAGGACTCTCTTCCATGAGAGGGACCCCACAGTGGAGTGAGAGAAGAATGTGAGGAGTCCTCCCGCTGAGGAGGAAGGAGCAGCAGAAACATTGTGTGGGAAACTGACCCTAAACCCCGACTGCCCACCCCCTGGGCCCTGAGGGGGAGGCAGCAGTGAAGTAATTGGGCCCAGGAAGAAGGGAGAGGTGGTGGTGGGGAAGGTATTAAGATCTGGACATGTTTTCTCTCTCCTTGTAGATTAAGTTAAGTGGTTTTTTTCTTCCCAAGTTGAACCTGTCTGTTTTTTTCCTGTTATCATAATTGGGGAATGCAAACCTCCCTATCCTTGTCTCAATTAACAGTCCCTTGGGTGTATTTTTTCCTCCCTATCCCACAGTGGGGGTGGAGGAGAGCTAGCAGAGGCCTGGTCTATATTGTCTGGGCCTAAATGTGGCACCTCACATTGGGTGCCAACAAAACAGTCACAGTTTTAGACAGTATCTAGATGACAGATGCTCCCTGTTACTCCACAGCACCCTGCCAGGTGAAGATGAAGAAGGGAATAAGGGAGATTAGACTTTAAGGTTGGAAGACAAAACTAGGATAGGCTGATAAAACAGTAATAACAAATTACAAATATAAATAAGAATAAGTAAATATGTAACTCACCCTCCTCAGTTAGTAATTACTTTCCAACCAAAAAGTCCCACACCAGACTAGGCAGCAGATAGGGATGCCCAAGTCCAGGGTCTCTGAGAATTTACAACAGTCTTAGAGAAACCAAGATAATCCAGTTTACAAAGGCAGAAGGCAACCTGTCTTGATGAATAATGTTCTTCTCTGGTAAGGACACAAAGAACAGCAGACAGATATCAACTCAGCACACCAAACAACAAAAGCACCAGAGGGCTTTCTTAGGAACTATTTAATGGTGAGTATCATGGGAAGGAATGCTGTGATTGGTCCATTTGTGTCTTCTGACCCATCCTTTCTTCCCCATAGGCTCATCATCTCCCATTATAAGTGCCACATCAAGAGGTGGGCAGCTGCTAGTGGTGTCCTGAGAAAAAAATTCTATCCTGCTCTCTCACCAGGACAAGCTGAAAGACTTGGGAACTGTGGGAGCAGGTACAGAGATTGGCTGTAAAAATGATGAAAGGGGTGCAACACCTTTCCCATGATCACAGGCTAAGAGAGTTGAGGTTGTTCAGCCTGGAGAAGAGAAGACTCTGGAGAGACAATATTAGGATTTTTCAATACTTAAGAGAGATTTATAAAAATAGAGTGACAAACTTTTTAGTAGAGACTGTAGCAATAGGATAGGGTTTTAAACTAAAAGAAGGTAGGCTTACACCAGATATAAGGAATAAATTTTTGAACATGAGGGTGCTGAAACAGTGGAACAGGTTTCCCAGAGAGATGGTAAATGCTCCATCCCTGGAAACATTAAAGGTCAGGTTGGATGGAGCTCTTACCAGCCTGGTCTAGCCTGCTCATTGCCAGGAATTGGACTAGATGACCCTTAAAGGTCCCTTCCAACCTAAAGAATACTATCATTCTATGATTTGTGGTTTGCAAAACTGATCCCTAGGAGGATTTTCAGGATGTCTCCTTTTAGCATCTTAACGTGAGGAAAATGTTTGCAGAGGACAAGGCCTCTGTAAATACTGTGACTGATGCAAAATATTTCTTCTTGAAGAAGTTCAAGCTTTTTCTCTTCTGAAGGTTTTTTTGGGAGACATTGAGTTAAAATCCTGCCTGTGTTCTTTCTGAGGTTCTGGATAAAGTGCAGCAAGATCTTAGCATAGTCTTTATAAATGCAGTCTTAGTCATTAGGATGGAGTCAGCAGCAAAACCCTCTAATCTGGTTCTGTAATCATGTTACAGGATCTGTATAGCAATGACTAAACCTGCTGCATGGAGGGGCAGAGACTTCCTACCTATCTCTGTGCATCAACTTTATCTGCTTTACTTTTGATATGAGAGTGTCACAAGGCATGGCACATACAACCTAGGAATTAATCTTCCCAGAGGGACATCACTGGCTAGTTAACCTGAAACATGCAAAGAGATTATCATGCTGACTGGGCTCAGTTTAGCAAGCCACTTTGTCTCAGTTTCCCTTTCTCTGTAAAACAGGAGTACTGGTCTCCAGAAACTGCATGGAACAGCTGCATAAATTCCTGTAGAAGACACTTCTGTGTTCCAAAACTTTATCAAGTTTATCTGCTGAAGCTGGGAACAATATATGAAATGTTGAAAAATTCCATTATTTCTGTTATTACACATTCACTGAAATAAGAAAAGTTCAATTTATTCCTGGAATAAATGCATATGCTACAAAGAAATGCTTTTTATTGTCCTTTATCCTTTCTTTATTATTCTTGCTTATCTGTTCCAAAAAGCCTTAAGCCTTTTGTTACTGTTGTGGTGTCTTTTTGTTTTTATTTTTTAACTTGTTTGATTAATTAAAGAAGGTATTAGATTTTAATTTTTTCTTCCCAACAGACAGTTCTCATTATGAAACTAAGCAGGTGGACTAAGGATAATTAGTATTTTGTATTTATAAGGCTCTTTTAATCAATGGGTATTCTGCTTCTTTCCATATCGATTCTCTGTGGTCTCTGTTTTACTGATGAAGTAACTGAAATGTTTCTGAAGAACATATATGGGAGGCTAAGTTAATATTGTGTAGCTTAACTGTCCTCCAGAAGTATAAGAAGATGAAGCAAACAGTCAAGAAGCCACACTGCAGGTATTGTTCAATATTTTATTGTCTAGTAGCTGTTGATTTCCTTTGCCATGAGAAAGAAAACGATGGGGGGTTTTCCTTGATAATTTTTGAAAGACCATATCTGTTTCATGTATACAATTAGTAGTGGGATTAACTTACGTTTAGACAATTGTTTTACAAAGCTTTGGACTTCTCTATCCTGACTCAAGTAACAGCTGTCTCCCATATATTCCCCTGCAAGGGCTCCCTGCCCACTGCCTATGCCATCACTTACAAAGTGGGAACACCCATTTTTCAGTTTCATGCATTTCTTAAGAAACATGGTCTTGTCAGATGGCAGTGAGTTTTGGTTGATGCATGCACAGCTGTTTTTACTGCTCAAGGTAGATGAATGCTTACTCTACCCATTAGTTTAATGAGACCTGTAATCAGCTTCAATTCCGATAGGTCATTAACACCTCTCCCACAGCAATATGAAGCCAAAATTGGGCAGGTTTGTTATGCCTGTTACAGCATGTAGCAGAGATGCTTTCTGCAGGTTTTGAAATGTCTTCATTGTAATTCCTGTTCATAATAACTACAGTGAGCCATCATCCTGGCTACAGAAGCAAAAAAAAATTAGCAGCTTTTCTTGACTTTTTTTCAGTGTTTATCATTCTCCTGATCCTCAGAATCCCATTTCATAGGCATGACAACCAAATAAAAACACTACTGCAAATGGCTGCCCATTTTTTGTTCCTTACAGGAGAAAGATTACAATGCTTAATAAATACATAGTTAATACATCTAGCTTAGAAAGTCCCCGCTTAGTAACTGGTGGAAAAAAAAGGTGTCATAAGCAACTGTTCTTGTAATTATCTGCCAGTATCTGCTTGTGTCCTTCCTCAGGACAAAATACTGGGCTGGCTAGATCCTGTATGGCCTTTCTCCTGTTCTTAAGGACAGGAAATTGCTACTGCAACATGTGGAGTTTAGCTGTTAAGTGCTCTTTGCTACAGCAGGTAACACCAGCGAACTAGTGTTTCCAGAGAAAAAAGTTGGTCTGTGAGTGGCAGACACTTTCTTTAATTACGGGACTTTTTTTGTTGTTTTTTTGTTGTTGTTGTTGTTGTTGGAGTCTTTGTGTGTGTGTGTGTGTGTGTGTGGTTTTTTTGGGTCTTTGGTTTTTTCTGGGGATGAAGATGAAGCATCTTCATGATAAGCATATGTGCTTCTGTCTGAGACAGAAGAGAAAGCACATGATTGACATGAGAGAGCAGAATGTGGAGAAGTTATGTATTCCATAAAGGGATCTGTTCAGTAAACTGGGCAATGACTGCTTTTTTCCATAAAAAACTTTTTTTTTTCTCCTGATGCAGAAAAGTAGCATTTAGTTTTAATATATTTTAATTAACTTCAGTATATCTAAGTGTTTGTCTGTGAACTGTTGCTATGACAGGGTGGGCTCTGCAGATAGAATCTATAAACAAGGGTGAGTATTAGCAAGTGCTTTAATTTTAACAATGGGCAAAACAACAGAACTGCATGCTCAAAGCCCAACACCTTGCCCAGGACTCCTCTCTTCCTTCTTTGTTGCACCTCTGTATTTTACTACCATGACTATACAATATCTGTATACATCTGTTCTCTGAAAGTGAATAAGAGCTATAAATAACAGATAAGCTTCCAGGCAACACTTCAGAAAGAAAATCTGAGATTTGAGTTTTGTACTACAGCTGCCACAAAAATAAGCATAGTTTACATGACTCAAAAAAATGTACTTTTTAAATGATGCAGATGATGGTTGTAATGTTTAAAATATCTTATTGGCAAGACTAGACCAGTTTAACCATAGAGAGTGGCAGTGGCCCAAAAATACTAATCAACAAAGTCAGAAAATTTACTTAAGTTGGGTGTAGATGACTTGGATTTGCAAGATGCTGCCAAGCTATTTTTATCATTGTAGTCTAGGCCAAAACTTAGGAACAAAATATGAGTACATGTAAACTTCAAAGATCTTTTATGTTTGAGCTAAATCCAAATTGTGTTGCTATTTCCATGTCTGAGTTCAGAAACTATCAATTTTATGGCATTTTCAAACCTTTGTGTCTGTAAGTAGTATGAGGAAAAAAAAGAATAAACAAAACAGAAGTCCAGAGGGAAGCAGAAGGCTTTTGGAAATCCCTAAGGGTAATCTTAAGAGACTTTTTCTTTCTAGCAGCAAAGAATAACCATATTCCTGGTTAGCCCTTTGGTTAACCATTGCTAATAAATAACAAGGGTTTTGTTCCCAATGTCTGGGGAAGAATGCTGATTTTATATGCAGAGAAGCTCTGCCTCTTTTTAAAAATTCACTTAGAAGTACATTGGTGGTTAGCAGGGAAGCACTGCCTTGGTTTATCACGATGTGATCTTGAAGGTAATCTATTCACAAGTGCTCAGTTCTGTTTGATTCTGCTAACTCACATCTGTCTGAACTGGTATCAGCCTGTAAATTTAATTTTTAATTTTGGTTTTGCTTTTTTACTGTTATGTCAGTTTAACTTCACCTTGGACTGAAAACATACAGGATTGATCACTGGGCTAATAAGAAAACTTAACATTTTGTAGTCCACTATGACATGGGAGCCCCTCAGCAAAAAGTGGACAACTGGTCAGGACCGGTCCTTTATTTCAAGGATGAACTGTGGGAGGGAGGTAGCCAGGCAATGGGACATGGATGTGCCAGTAGTATCAGCTATGCTGTGACAGAACTGTATGCTATTTTTAATAGAGAAGTCCACTTTGTGTGAGCTAGAAGAAATGACATAGAAGAAATAGTGCTTCTATAGAAGCACTTTCTAAATGCCCTACTTAAAATCCTGGTAAACATGAACATAACTCAAATATGACTGTTGCCCATAACATATGCTCATCTTGCTCTAACTGTCAACACCTGAATATATGGTTCTTCCATATGCATGCATTTAGAGAATGGGCACAGTGCAACTGTGAAGAGATTTCTGGACATGTATAGCAAATGTGGTTTTTAGAAGAAGTGACAGAAAAAATTTACTTCACATTCATGGGTTAAAAGATCTCTTGTCAATATCTAATATACATAAATTATATGCTAAGGTCTAGAGTCTACTAAAAGATTCATCAGCAGCTTATTCAGACTTGTTTATATCTACTAACACCTTATTACATGAATATATGCTGGAGTCACCACGGCTATTCTAGTCTTTTATGGTTTTATGGTATATGATAATGAAACCACCAGCATACTTCACAGCAGTACTTTTGTCATGTGTTCATTGACTGTAAATTTTGTTGCCCAGTACAAAGGTATCAATGTTGTGCCCTTTTGGAGTATTCTTTTTAAAGTGATGAGACACTTACAGAGGAAAAATATAACTCACTTTGAGTTAAGATAATAGAATATGACTCTCATTATAGGAATAACCTCTTTAATCTTTCCTGTGACCTCCCCAAGGGTATGGTGCTGATGATAGGGGAGGGCATGCATAGAGATTGCACTCATGTGGGAGAAGCATAGCACAAAATGTTGAAAGACTATCTCTGAATAGTGCTCCAGTGTCCCTGTAGAAAAAGCACAGCTCATTCAAAGTGCAAATCTAAAAGGCAAAAACCTCGGTACAGTCACTTGTCTGAGAAAGGACTAGAAGTGTTTAGGTTTGGGTTTTTTTTTCTCTACTCTGAGGAATAATTTATAACAATAGTATTCATTCTGTCTAAGTAGTCTCTGGCACCAGAGTATGCATATCAGCAATTGTCACACAGTCATTCACTATTGGCACTTCAGACCAATAAAGTTTATTTCACTTGGAGTGCTGACATTGCTGTCTGCAAACAAGGTCTGAGAACTGACAGCTGGAATGTCATTAAAGACTATTGACTTTCGCTCTTCTTTTTTATCTTTTTCCCTTTGGTAGAAATTAAAGCATTTAGGAATGCTAGTCACCTCACAAAACCTAAAAGCAAACCTAGCAAAATCTACTTTTATGTTTTCCTCCATGTATATCCCCAAATAACATAAAACAGTGAAGAAGATTAAACCATGTAACAGATTTGGAGAAGAAAAGGTTTTATACATTGCCCAGATGGTTCTATCTGAGATTTCAGAAAGGCTTTTTGTGACTTTAAAAGCTGGGTGTGTAGGGAGGGGCTGAATATTAATAATTTAGTGCCTTTGGCAGAATCAATATGACTAATTTGTTATGTCTGCAAAACTAATTCCTATTCCTTTGTGAACTGAAGACTTGGAAAGTTGAAGTAACAATTTAAAAGGAAAAGCATTTACAGGAATTAAGGGAAATTGATTCTGTATTAAGGTTAGGAAAAATTGATAATCTAAGAAGAAATTTAAGGATGTTTTTAACAGTTTGTGTTTACAACTTGAAGAACTTGCTACTTCAATTTTTGTACAGCTAGATGTGGTTTCTGAAAATCAGAGTTCACAACTGATGCACATTTGAGTTATTTAAAAAAAAGACAAACAATCCCAACCACTTATTGCAGCTGCATGTCTCTGATCTGATGCTGTGACAGAGACTGTGGAAGGAGTCCTGAGCAGTCCAGTCCCTGCTGTGAATGTATGTAGCTTAGTACATACTAGAGGATCATGGAAAATTGAATTTCAGCCTAAGGTGAGGGAGCTTGTAAGAAACTAGTCTTCCTTTCAATTTCTTTCCTGAATTCAAGCCATTAAGCAAAGCTCATCCCAGAGTAACAGTGTGTGTCCTTCACTGAGGTTTCTGTGCTGGCTCAGTCTCAAGGGGAAGAGCCCTTAAGAGCAAATGCCACAGTACAAGTTTACAAGGCTAGAAGGCAACCACACCTTCTCATTTACAGAAAGGTGGAGGACCAAATACAAATCTGTGGTGTGGAAATACCAGGCAATGCTATCAATGGTATTCCTCTACTCCATCTGCTCCATCGACTGCCTAAAGCACTCTCATATACTCAATTCACAATCTTTGGTGTGAACCTTCCCGAAATGACAGATTCTTCGACCTCTCTTTTTCTGGTGGCAGTCCTCACAGCTCCAGGATAGGACTAGTTTCCTGATCTTTCTGATATGCATTTTCAGGATGTTTGCATTAGCATTTCACACCTTCACATCATCCCTTATGGGACAGAGTTTGTCTCTCTGCCATTGTTGTGGATTCAGTGTCTGCCCTAAAGGATGGGAAAGCATCTCTCTGCATGGATTAAAAGTAAAGACAGAAATAGGATGTTTCATGCAGGAGAACAACAACAACAACAACAAAAATGAACACTGGATCACACTCAGGAAGAAATTTCCAAGAGCAATTAATGGTGAAACTGATCTCTTGTGGTGTTTACACCTATTAAATAGAATACTATATTTTTATAATACAAAAATAATTTCTTACTCAAGTGTCAGTTTTTGCAGTGTGCTAGAGTGGGTTCCATTTCCTACAAAGGGGAATTGAAGATGAAAAATTCTTGCAAAATCTTTAAATGATGCTCTTTAAATAACTACACTCTACAATGCAGGGGAATACAGTTTGCAGAACACAGCTTGAAGAAATGTCAGCATGGACTTACAGTACTTTGTAAAAAGAAATATATTACTTTACAGTAAATAAAATACATATGTAAGATTTTAGCCCTCAGTCACTAGCAAAGGGTTGTGAAGCACAAATAATTTCAAAGTTCTATTAACACCTGAGCCCAGAAACAAAGATTACAGTAACAGCAGTCCCTATTAACATGTTCAACCAGTTTCTCAATTTATTTTTTTTTCCAGGAAGTGGGTTGTTGGTGTTTTTAGTTGTTTGGTTTGTTTTGTTTTAATAATTAAAAGATTTGTAGGGAGAAGGAGGCATTCAGACTGTTTTTTCTAAGTTTTTATGGACTTTATATGCTTGAAAGTATATCACTAGCACAAAGAAATATATATATACACGTCCCTAATGGAAGTAAAGCCAGTTGTATGCAGCTCAAAGTCTGTTTTTTTCGGCTTATAATGTGTGTAGAATAGCATGCTGGAGATCAGGATAGATATGTTATTTTTCATGTGAAAGTAGTAAGTAAAGAAGTCATTAGAAGAACTAGAAGAATCATATATTTTCACTGTATATGAAGCCATTTCATTTCTAATTACAGTGATATTGGGTTTAACAGATTTCCTAAATAAAAGAAAGCCAATGAAAATAATTATTTATCGTAGTGCAAAAAATCTAGTATTACTTAAAGATAACTGTGATCATTAGATTATTAACAAGAATAAGTACATGTAAGCAACTAATTTACTCCTTTGTATACAGGTGTAAGATGTGTAAGCTTTTCACATATATTTTGAAATACTATAAAATTATATAAAAAATAATACCATGCAAGACGACAGGATCTAGGCCCCAGGTACACAGTAGAGAAAAAATAATTTGATTCTAGGATAAGGGCAAATGTGGAGCCTTTCTTTGACAGAAGTAATGAAAAGGATGTTGATGGAGAACTCTTCCCAACATGGTCTTCTAATGAATAAATGGCAACTATCAGAAGTACTACATGTAATGGAATTATCTTTTTCTCAACATTAGTTTATGGGGTTTTTTATTTTATATTCTCAGGTGACTTCATGTGTTTGGGAGTTTATATTGAACTCTTTTTATTAAAAATGTTGAATGATTAAACAAAGAGCCATGAAAACTAGAAGTATTTTAGTTAGGGTTAAAGTCAGAGCTAATTTTACACAAACGTCCTTACACAGAAACACTTCAGTATTCCTCTTACACTTCAGGTAGTTAATGTAATTCTGAAGTTGTAACACACTTCCACAGTGTTTCTACTTTTTCTTCTGTACTTCATGGCAGATCATTAATACATAATAAACTTCAACTTTCAAAAAATTTGCCTAGGTCTTGAAAGACTGAGCAACATATAAGGATTATGACCATCAGGCCGACTAAAAAACTGTACTGTACGGTACTGTTGTGTTATACAAGATTTTTTTTTCCTTAATTATAAGGCCCCAGCTGACCTAGTATTTCAGGAATAACACCATGGAGATTTTTAAATTTTTATGATACTTAATTACAGCAAATAAATTTACCAGCAGGAACAAACTGATTAATAAGAGAAGCAAGCACTGTCCCAGAGTCCTTGCATTCCAAATAGAGAAAAAAATAACTAGAAATACTTTGCTAGAAGGCTTATTTCAGCCTACATTTAAAATAAAAGGTAACTATCAGACTGGTAAAAAGCTTGTAACAAAATTCTGGTCAAGATTTTCCAGTGGCTAATGTTTACAAATATTTAAAAAAAAAAAATTTAAAAAAAAAAAATCACCTGTAAATTGTCCCACATCCTTAGTCAATCTGGAAAAAATGTTGATTTTTATATTATTCTGGTAGTTTTTGGGGGTTTTTTTGGTTTGGGTTGGGTTTTTTTTAATAAAATAAAATGGCAAAATCTCTGCATTGCAGTGCTTCTAGAAACCCTGTTTTAACTGATCTAGACTACGGATATGATTAAGAAAATCAAGGTGAATCAGTATTATTCTTATACAATATATTGAAAATTGCCCAATATATTGAAAATTGCCCTAACCTAATTACAAAAACTGCTTAAAAAGTTTTACATACCTCAACATTCACAAAGGGAGGTGGTGTAGGTAATTCTTTCCTTCCTGGAAAATACCAGGATCTGGTTCAGGAGTTTTACAAGTTTCCTTGCAAGGAAGAGTATTGGATAGAGGAGCTATGAAGGCTTGAAAATAAGCCATGAAATGCACATTTTATAAGTGCATGTTCAGTATGACTCCATCATATTGTAGTTCTCTTCTGGCACCTCATTCATATCCCTTGTATACAGACTTGAGATCTACTGCTTGCTATTTAAGTAGGAGACAGTCAAAGAGCTTGTGCCCTGTTTACATCCCATGATGTGATAGAGACAGCTGTAGGTGGCTGGGGAAGCTTTAAAAGGAACAGGTGACATCACTGTGCCACTTGGAAATAGATCAAAAGGGCTGGTGTCATTCTTACCTATGAACTATTTCTGTCAGTCTCCTTCCTTTGGTTGTGTGTGGGCATCCCTCTTGTGTCTCAGCTGTGAGAAGATTTTCCTGTGCAACCCATAGGGCACGTAAAGCTGCACACTCCTTTTTGAAAGAATCTCCTTTTAATCTCAAATTCATTTTAAGTTATGCTTCATTTCACCTTTTAGGGAAGACCAAAAATACACTATCAGACAATTCTGCTTTGTACTATGCTTTGTCGGTAATTATGTTGAGGTAAAACTTATTTATCTTAGTAGAGAAAAGAAATTACTAATTACAAAAAAGATTTAATTGCACTTCTTTTAAATCAATATAAAATATTTAAATCATTGCTATTTTCTCTACCGCACAGAATTCTTTAATTTTCAGTCTATTTTTTTAGCTTTTTCAATTAGTTTAGCAGAGCTAATCAATAGATCAGTTTCCATATATAGAATCAGCAAAGCAAGGCCTTCTAAATTACACCACTAACTGAAGAACATCCCTTTTCAGCTCATTAGACTCATTAGAGAAAATTGTACTTGATTCACAGGCTTTATAAAATTTTTCTCAGATGACAGGATATTCCTCTCTGTAAGATTTCGCTTAATGGTAGGTTATTTAGAGATAAGTAAGGAAACCATCTCCAGCTTTCCAACAGAGGCTGATAAGCTAATTTGCTTCACTCAGCTCTGTGTTGAGAGTGTCTTCACACTTGCTAAGGACCTGGATTGTGCCATTTAAGCACAGTCCTAGGCTGAGTGAAACTCCAAAACTGATCCCTGAGAGAGCACAGAAAACACACTGTATGTAGCTGTGAAGGGCTGGACAAGAAGGAGTTCCTCTGATCATTGACCCTGCTTCCTAATTTTAGATTCATTGTCTCCTGATAAGTAACGAAGTGATTTACTTTGTCTAGGAACACTGTGTCTTTGCACATTCACTCCTTGTCCTGTGCATCTAGGTAAGGAGCAAGAAGATGCTAGTCCTACACACTACAGTTTTTTTCCCTTTTTCACCATTGTAGGTTTATTGCCTTAGTAGCTTGCAAATCATTTCATGTCCTACAGCTATCTCACACAGTATGGTAGTTACACATCCATGAGGCAAGAACATTTTTCACCATGTAATGATTGTTCCTGATAAAAACCTCCATTTGTAAAAATACCTATCTCAGGAAGGATACATAAGTTTGCAAAGAGAGAAGTCTTTTTCTGTAATAGAAGCTCAGGAGATGGCTCTAATTCTCCTGAAGGCAGGTCATTTAATCTAACTGTTACCGCATAGCTGTAGAAAAGCAAGTATTTCTGGGTAACTTGACCAGAGGGAAAACAATTAGGCTACCTTACTGAACTGTAGTAATAAGTGTTCTTGGCAGCAGACATGCCTCCGTGGTTGCCACCACATATAATGTACCCTCTTTAAAGACTGGAGGCTGGAAAAACAAACAATTCAGAAGTGTACAGTGCTGAGTCCCACACACTGAATACATGTTAGAAAACTGTATTTCAGTTATGGATTCATTAACTTGTTTCACCTCATTTCACACGTACTCAGACCTGCTGGTTCAGATACTCTATTTTAGATTAAAACAGAATCTGCTTATTTTCAAAGCTCACCTAAATCATTACTGAATTCCCCTAATTCATTTTCAAAATGATGGAAAAGAACTAAGGAGGAAGAATGATGAAAAGACCAATGAACCAAACAGGTTTTATGGATATAAAAGACACACTCTTATACTGTTTATAAATACCTCTTCTATGCCTAAATGCACATGCAATGTTGTTAGCAATTTATTGAGTCTGAAACATCCATTGCTCAGTTTAGAAAAAGCACCTTTAAGATTATCTATACAACTCTAAGTCTTCTAACACACTTACATTAGGACATTACTTTTAGTTACACAACTATGTACTCTTGTTTTTAAGGGCACTTCATTCCTTAATGCAAAAGATAGAATATGGCTACTAATTTGAGAAACTGTTTATAACTGTGTTTTAGGTTAATCAAGTGTAGTTATCAGCGAAAAAGCCCAATGTCCCAGGCTTTATTTGCTTCTAAGTATCCCTACCCTACACCTATGCAGAACATTAAGGTTAGTAGTACTTATGGTGTATGATACCAGAGTTTAGTGCTTGATCACTTCACAAACAGCCCTGAATTTGTTTCTGCAACAATGATATAAGTCAAGGCTGTTGTAGCCTCCAATTTGCAAATTGGATAACAGGGTAGAGGAGAAGGGTTAGATGTTTAAAGATTAGAGTATCCATGGTGCTTTAAGGTTCCCACTTGGGACATTTATTTATTTTCCTGAGAAGCTGATGTGGTACAGCTCTTCATGTTTTTCAGGTTCAGATTCCAGTAAGTTCAGTTGCAGTTCTGAGAGCAGAGTATTACTCATAGGTCCTTATGTGTCATGCTGGACACACAGGACATGAGGATGTGCAATTAGTTATGACCTCCAAGAAGTCTGGCTTGCATGACTTGCTCAGCATCACAGAGATACCTTTGGAAGAGGGAGGCAAGGAATTAAATTAAATTCAAAGATCTCAATGAGGAAATCCTCCCTTTTCTTCTTGATGTGTCATTTTAGTCACGACCAACCTCTTTTAATAAAACCTAATTCACCCTTTGAATATGCCTCTTATGCACTAAATGCACCAGGATTTTTGTGGAAATGATCACATGACTAAAGACTATATCATAAGGTATACGTGCAAGGACACTGAATTAATAGTACCTGAAAAATCTTAACCTGGAATTTTGTATCTTTTGAATCCTTTAAGGTTTGTTTTTGTTTTCTTTCTAATATCTAGGTATGTATCTATTTACATGTTTTGTGTATGTATGTGTGATTTTCTTTCAGCTGCAACCTGAAAGTCAGGACACTTCATCTCAAGGCATGACAGTGCAACCCTGTGTTCTGAGTAGAGATCTGGGTCTTGAACTAAGGGACCAACTAAGAGATATAATTAAAGGTTTTAATTCTCTGTACACAAGAAATAAATGTAAATGTTTCTCACATCAAGTGTTTCTACCACTATTTAGAAGAATACATTTGCTGACAGAAGACATTTGTAATTTAAAAAAAAAACAACAGGGATCTACCTTGGATTTGAGCCAGAGCTTCTGTTCACTCCAACCTGGAGTTATTTTGCATTATCCTCTCATATCAGGCTATTGCCATTTCACCATCCTGGGAGTTTGTTTTCTCCTGTTTTCTTTTTTACTTGGTCTCAGTCTCCATACAGATGGTTTGCTGTCTTTCTGTGGCTCTTGAAATTATCAAAATAGAATGAAACCTCTTCTGTTCTATTGTTCTCCTCTTCATAGACTAGTTTTACAGTCAGTTCCCAAGATATCTGGTCTATTCCATTCCACCTATGCTTTCCAAATGTTCCTTTTTCCACTCTGCTTGTGTTCCAGTCTTACTCTTTGCCTCAGAGAGCTATCTAATATCTGTGGTCATACCAGATATGATTTCTTCCATTCCACTGCTTCCTTGATTCATGGTTTTTTTTTTCTTGTCAGAACAATCTATACTCTGTCTATTTATTTCAGGGATCCAGTCACCCACACACCATACTCCAGTCTCCCTCACCACAGAAAACCTCATGCACCTTGGTTTCCCTGAGGCACTCAGTCTTGATACTTGACAGTCTCATACTTGATTAACCCAATTTTCCGTTTTCCAACTGCTGATTTTCTTTTCCCTCCTCTCCTCCAATCCTTTTGTCACCTGTATTTCTTCTTTAATAACACCTTATTCCTCCCTCACTCTCCTGTCTTGCATTTCTTCTTATATTGTTTGGAGAAGAGCCTGAGACAGGGCCAGAGGCAGATAATTCAGACTACAGGATGGGCAGGTTCACTGCCTGTGGTTGTGATGGTAGGCTTGTATTCTTGCTAGGACATTCCTGTAGGTGTGATCATATACAGGTTTTCTAGAGAACTAGTTGAGACAGGCCTACAAAACTTGGTCCAGCAGGCAGATGTACTGTCCACACAAGAATGTGTTTACAAGATAAAGAGTCTGGTACAAGGTGAACAGTCCTCCTAAATAGGCAAGGTAAAAGAAAGGGAGCAAAAGAAGCCATAATTATGGAGCATGGGCTCCTCCAGTGTCAAATGATAGATAAGATGTGTGAAAGTCCAGATCAGGATGCAAGTGCAATGTAATATATGAACATCTTGACCACTATACAAATACAGAGGGTAAAAAAACTTGGAAGGTTTTATCAGTCTCAGAAATCCCCTGTGGTGTTGTGCCAATACACACCAAGAACATACATGAGTTAACATGGATCTGCTAAAATGCAAGTGTGTCAGTGCTCTGCCCTAAAAGCTGGATTTAGTCCACTGTCATTCTCTGAAAGAAAATAGTGCTGTACTCTCTGGACAATTGATTCACCAGCCCCAAGGTCTCCAAGATTAAAACAGTGGCAAAAAGTTTGAACTAGCAAATGCTAAACAACAAGGTCCAAGCTCAGATAAAAGCAACTATTGACTTTAATGTCTTTTTTGAGTTTTCAAATTTGACCTGTTAACTCTAGACAGATTTGAAACTCAGACAAGTCTGTGCAGACTTTCCTGAGGGTGTCAAAATCCACATCCTTGGCATAAAGGCTTTTTCCTTTTCCTTCAGATAATTTTACTTTCTTTCAAAGAAAAGATTTCTCCTGGTTAATATGAACAAAGCAATATATTTTTCTCAAGCTTCATTCTCAGAAACATCCAAATCATTCTGACTTAAATTAAAATATATATCAGTATAATGTAATTCTGCCTAAGAAAGGCAATCAGCTTTTGAAATACCAGCTCGATTATTTAAAATACAACAAAATTACAGGTGTCAGAATGCAGCATCTTATAATGGGAACCTTAATAAAAGACGCTGTTACTGCTTCCATCTCTAACACTGAAACTAATTTAGAGCTCTTTTCCTAGAGGGTGTTTTACCTGTTTTTCCATTTTGGAAGTGTTTCTATTTTTGTTTGCTCTTTCCAATTTTTATCACCATTGAACTAAATCCAAAAAAACCAAAATAAAAACATAAAAAAAAACCCCTTCAAAATAGACAGAAAACAGTAAGCTCACTTTTTACATTCAGATTATAAGGGAGAAAAAGTGTTGCAAACAGGGTCACAATTACTGAAAGATGATCTGAAGAAATATTCGAGAGCAACAGCTGCTTGGTTGAATGGCTGCAGAAAGTATCCCTCTTCACAAGAACAAATTAGTTTTAGGAATCTGCTAGTGAATCTACCCACACCCAAAATGCAACAGAATCAAGTATCTGCAGCATCAGCAAATTCACTTTTTTTTTTTTTTTTTTTTTTAGATTTTCAGTCAAAACATTTCTATTTTGTGCTTAAAATATGTAAGCATTTACAGCTCCCATGCTTCTGGAATGTCTTCCAGTAATCTCTCAAAGGTCTTCTCTACAATAGAATTTACTGAAGGGCATAGCCCTATCCCTTTCATAGACTCATGTACAAATTTTCTTATTGTGTCTCACCCCAGCACAGTTTGTATTCCAGCAAAGCTGCAGATATAATTCTCATGTAAAACTTTTCAAAACGCTGTCTTGCCAGCACTCTATTTCCATTATAACACCCCTGTTCAAACCTTGACACAGCCTGGGTTATGGGATCTGGTCAAGCTCTAACAGCTGGATGTAAAAAAAGCTCAGCAGAGAGTGGAAAATCAAACAGTAGGAAAGATCTGAGGAATGCTGGGAAGTTTCAGGTGGCAGAGCTCTCACAAGCTGATAACCTTGGAAGGATCCTTAACTCTGTCTAAAACTTCTTTTATCAGTTTTGCTAAAGGATTAAATACTTTGTTTTGGAAAAATGAACTGAAAATGAGATGGAAAATAAGCCAGTGCCATTTGGAAGATTAGGTTGCATTTAAATGCTAGACTTTTTGTCTGCCTATTTTAAATACCTGCTTTCCCTCTCAAAATATATGTGTGTGTATACACATGAACGTATATACATATATGTGTATGCACCAATTATTTTGCTTATGTAAACCCTGATTTGTTTATGTAAACCCTGATGCACACTGATAGCATAGTCAATTATTTCCTGTCAAAAATGTTTGAATTCTTTCTTCCAGTTGTAACTATTTGCATGTGATCTCAAACCTTACAATATTTAATCTAGTTATCCTTAAAAATACTCCTTAAAGGGTGGGACTGCTTCTGAGAACTAAAGTGCAGAGAGTCACAGTCTAAGTGATTTATAAGACTAACGTCTCAGATGGAACAGGAACTGAAATAAGATGAGCAAGGGCTTCAAACCTTTGCTGTCTTTTGATATTATAATAAGGCACAATGAAACATATCTTTTAACTTGTATTAGTAGATTTAATATAAAATGGATATTTGATAAATTAAAATACTGTGATTCAAAATGATTCTTAAGCCTTCATTTTTTAAGGCTGAAATCATAGTAAATAATTAGATATATTTGAAAAGAATACAAATCTTTTAAAGCGTATTTTTTTCTTTTTAAAACAGAATTTGGATAGATTTTTTTTCCCCCGTTTTATTTTCAGATTCTCAATTTCCTTCTAAATCTGCTCCTCATCCCTTAAATGCAAGTTCATTATTTTAAAACCTGGTCTCACTGTCTGTGCAAATCCATAACAATTACATGGTTGAAATTGTATTTCACTGATACTGAGACCACCAGATAGAAAACTTAAACCTGGGTATTGCTAAAAAGGGCAACAGCCATAGAAAAAGCAGGAACAAAAGGGAAATTAGGAGTTTAAAAATAAGTGTTCAGATGTAAGCCTAATTTATGTATTCTTTCCTCTAATGACTGAAGGTTTTAATCACTTTACATCAGAAGTTATAGATTATGCCCAGTATCCTTTTTTAAAAGCTACAGATGTTTATATGTCAGATTTCCTCTAGAGAGATGTTCTAGAGAGATACATTTTCTACTACTACTACACAGACACCTACAGGCATCCTCCTATTCAGTTGTAAGAGACTATGGTCTAAAGTTCTGTATCTGAGAATATATCCAGTACTGATTTTGTGGCTGCCTGAAAGATAGTTACCCAGATTTCAAGCCTTTCACCTGATTTTTCACCTGAGAGGAACTCAATTAAAGAGGGTCAAAGAAATCCAAAGCATTCTTAGAGAATGGGACCTAAATTCCCCCAGAGAGGGACCAGACAGAAAGTTAAAGTGTTTTGCTAACAGATGGTTTTTCATGTGATAGATGAAATATATGTATAAAGGAAGATGGAGAAGTTTTAAAAGCTGCAGCCTCTGATGAATTATTTCTGAGGTACATAGAACATTTCACTTTACATTGCTCTCAAAAGTATTAAAACACTTACAAGAAAAAAAGAAGAAAAATGAGGAAGAAAAATACCATTGTACATTTGTTTTGCCTTTCTTTGACTTGCTTCTCTGTCACAATTGAATTTACCTGCACTTTTAATCTGCTACAAAAATACATTTTCATGTTCTTTGCATATTTTTAGCACTTCTCTCCTAGTATAAGATCTTACAGAGAGTTTACTGGATACTTTCTATTTATTGTATTCTGAACAAGTCAGCTCAAGAAGTCCTATTCTTTCACCCTAAATAGATCAGAATGGTTAATCACAGCCAACTGCTCGACAACCAGAGGCCCAAAGTAAGGTTATCCATCTTATCTGAAGTTATTCAGATATCTCTGCTGTCACCTGTCTAGTTCAGTATGTACATGAGGTTGCCTGGGTAATTAGAATGAAAATCTGTGCTGCACTAACATAGCACAGAGATCAATGATTCTTTTTCAGCAAACCAGCAAACCCAGATGGCACAGTGTCTTTGCCTTCACAGTGTCTGGGTGCAATTGAAACTTGGCACTCAGACCAGACAAAAGAGAGATTACCAAGTGAGACAGGAGGGGGAGGAGATGGGCAGCAAAAAGGAATGGCAGGAATTGTTTTTGTTCCTATAAACATAACTATTGCTCGTCTTTATCAAAGAAATATAGAGTATGAAGCTGTGTTGTGTAACTGTTCTCAGTTGTTCCAGCATCATCTTGGGCTAAACCCACACCTTTGAAAAGCATATTTTGCAAGATGGGAAAAAAAGCAAAAAAAACCCTCCCCCTCAAAAAACCCAACAGGTTAGTTTCATATCTGCTTCAGCATATCTATAAATACCTGGGTTGTAACTACATAACCCTTTCCTGCATGTGCCAAGGCAGCAGTTTGTTTTAGTTGTACCATTTAGGAGTGTGATGTCCAGATTCAGACAAGCAAGGACTCTGTTTGGAAGCCAAGATAAGTGCTACTACCATGTCTTGTCAAATCTTGAGCGCTGAGGTGGTGGATGGACAGGATGCTAATCATCAAACAATATGTATTGCACCTTTAATATTGTTCAGTATGAATGCCATAGTCATTGAGGCTTTATATAAAAGAGGATTTTAGCAAATCCTCTTAATTCTGAAATGAAAATAGCTCATCTAAACACATCTTTATCTCATATGAAGTGTTTTCAGAGAAACATACTATCTAAAAAAAGGTGAGGTCATTTCTCTGGCTATTCTGAAGTGACTAAATCCAGAGAAACTTGTTATCCTGTCAAAGCATTTGAACTACTAATCTTTCTTCCCAGCAGCACTTACTCATTCAGACTTGACACTGTTGTAATGCCATCACATGGCTTGTCTCCTGCTATCCTGGGACTGTCATAATCAGACAGGATCCTGTCTGCTCATATTGTACTATTTAGAAGTATCCTGACGGAACCATTAGCCAGTGACATAACCCATATCACCCTCATGCTTATGGATCCATGGGCAGTTTTAATATGTATCTCAAAGAAAAAAGTTCTCAGGGACAGTAGTCTGAAACTGGACATTTCTGAAAAATTCAGCTGAATTTACCAAAACATCCTTTGGCACAAATTATGAACTATTTTTAATCTCAAATGAGAAATAATTAAATGTAGCCAGTCATCAGACAAAACCTATACAGTTGATACTTATAGAGAAGAATAACAGTAAAAGTATAAAAAATGTGTTGATTGTATCATTCTCTACTTGAAACAGTTACAAGAACTGTGTGGAACAACCCAAGATGGAGGGGCAAAATGAAAACATAGCAGTATAAAATACTTCTTTTTATAACTCCATACTCTTTTTTTATTATTTTCTTTTTCTTTTTTTTTCTTTTTTTCTTCTTTTTTTTCTTTTTTCTTTTTTCTTTTTTTCTTTTTTTTTTTTTTTTTTTTT